>JZKD02S1807904.1:167926-182218 GCA_000966675.3 Picea glauca | reverse complement strand
GGTGGCTTTGAGGAGTGCGAAAATAATCTTTTCTTGGTCAGAAAAGTCATGAACCGAGAAATATCCTTCTAACAGATTCAACCATCTATCTATGGAATTTTAATCTATTTGGCCGTCAAATATGGGAATGCCAAAGTTTACTTGTACCTTAAAAGGAGTGGTGCCTCCAGAGTGGCTTCTGGATGTCGATGCACCGCCAGTCGGAATCCGTTGAAGGATCTGGGCAAAGTTATCCATCATCGTGTTCCTTTGTTTCTCGAGGGACTCCTCGAGCAACATTTTGATAGGATCTCCTACTCCCTCATCTTTCTTTTCTTCCCCCATGGGTGGTCGTCGGGGTTTGTGAGGCTGATCTTGCAAAAGTTCAACCAGATCGAGCCCCAACTCCTTATACCCCGATCTCGTTGGGGACATGCAAAGAAGGATCAAGAATGAGAAGACCGCTCTGATACCACTGATCTGGATTTATGTAGGAACATAATGAAATACAGAAATACACATAAACACAAAGATGCAGCAGAAATAAGACTTCATTTCATTAATAACAAATGACTGAAATATGCTTACAGACAGAATGGAAATAAACTAGCTGGGGCGCTGGTAGTTTATCTCTGAGAAGAGATGTGGCGGCTACTGGCCTCTAAAATGTGTTACCATGAGGCTCTGAAGGCCCTTTTACAATAAATGGGAATGCGAAAAGTCTTATACATCCAAAAACCTAACCCTGGGAGATGAAGCGCCAAAAGTCATGTGGGCCCCATTTGGGTAAGTTGGTGCATCAACTTTCTGGTGTCGTAACTTTTGCATATGATCTCTTTTTTAGGCATATGATAGCTCATTGGAAAGATCTATCCGAGACCTACAACACTTGAGACAAAATAGCATCATTAGATGATATTTTGTGAGAGTAGCATACCCAAAAAAACATCATTTAGGGCCTCAAAATGGCCCCGGAAGTTCAGGACTCGAAAAAACTGTTAAAAATAGTAAATTGTGTGGAAACTGAAAGAAGCAATGGTGGGGGTCCAAGTGGAATAAGCAGGTGGCAACCAATATCCACCTGGACCATCCTTCCATCATTTTCTCCCATCATTCGATTAGGCATGTGGCCATTCCATGAGATTTCACTCACTCACTCAGTTGACCTCCATATCTTCCTTTCACTATACCTAAAACTCTATCCATAGCCATAATTGTTTGTGTAGTTGGTTAGCTTGGGAGTTGGACTGAAGAAGAAATTTGTCAGTCCCATGCGATATTGAAGAGGCAGGTTGTCAAGCCCATGAGAAATCTCTCTAGGTGAGAGAATTGTTGGGAATTGATTTCCTGAAGGTGCTAAACTACAGCTACAAGGCTCTGAGACTTCTTGTCTGGCCTGTTGCTGAAGCCTGGAAAGGAAGTGGGGAATCCAAAGGACTATTGATAATATAAGGGGCACACTTCCTGGGGTGGGACATGCATCTGGGGAATGAGGGACTATAGGCTATTAGTTTGAGTTGGAACCTGTGATGGAGTCTTTCCTATTGTCTATGAACCATTAGCCCGGTTAGGAATCCCTTTACCTAGGTGAAGTTTAGTCCCATCTTGGGGGTGACCCACTACTGAGGGTGATGAGCAACATGGTATAAGGTTGGGAGGTTCATGGAAGTTTTGCACACGTTGGTAATATTCTTACCAAGATAAGTGTTAACTATGTGATAAATTTACATGTTGAATTATTATTTACGTGTTTATTTTTATGGGTTTATCCTATGTGTGGTTATAATTGTCTTTATATTTATGGGTATTGCATGTATATGTTTAATGTCATTTCCATATGAATCTATGCATTTATAGTATGTATTTGTCTGTTTACATTTTATATATAAAGTTCTACAAGAGTTCTCTATGTATATGTTTTAATTTCATGTAGTTCGAAAAATTTATGTGGCATAGCTCAATTGGATACTGGGTATGTTATAGTATGTTGAGTAGAGAATAGAAAGTGTTTTATGGAGTAGCAGGGCCCGACATGGGTGGTTAGGGATTTTACATGTAACCTTTGTCTTCCAAGGCCGAAATAGAGACAAGGTTTCTCTTCATTATGGGTACATATAGTA
This sequence comes from Picea glauca, assembly GCA_000966675.3. Classification (NCBI taxonomy): domain Eukaryota; kingdom Viridiplantae; phylum Streptophyta; class Pinopsida; order Pinales; family Pinaceae; genus Picea; species Picea glauca. The sequence goes on along the minus strand of JZKD02S1807904.1, from coordinate 180,119 downwards.
CTTATTCCAGTTTAAGATGCATATTTGAATCTAGTTGGAAGGTGGAAGTTCCAACTACTCTCACATTATATCTGGCATCATCTCCAAGAAAAACATGTAGATGTGTCTCTTTCTCAACGAAATGTGTTAGATGATTTTTAAGACCGGTCATGTGCCTGGAGGTACCACTGTCAATAAGCCAAGTATTTTCATTGATAGGAACCATACCTGAGAGTGTTGAGATGTTGATGTCTTCATTTCTTTTAGGTCTTATCTTCCTGGAACTAAGCTTTCTTCCCATTATGATTTTTTTCATCTTCACAAACCCTTGTCAACCAGGATAGAAAAACTAATGACTAGATTAGGTTAGCACTTTTAGGTTTTTTTGGGCTTATGACTACCAACAATAATACTTGATAAATATGGTATCCCTGGTAAGCTGAGGAGCTTCTTCAAGAAGTTTGCAGAAATACAATTTAGAATTTTCTACAAAATTTTGGCAAAACCCTAGAAATCCTTGGAGCCAAAAAATCAAAATGCCCAGAAATGCAATCTAAGACTTGTTGGAGGTGCAATGAAGGAATCCATGCCCTCCTATGCCCTTTTTATCCCCAACGTCCAATTTTTGAGTGTTGAAAACTCTCAGGGAAACCCTAGGAGGGTCGTGCAATTTATGTAGATGTGTGAGAGAAAGGATGGAAAATGCTTGTGCAATGGGATCTTCAAGACCTATGCTCTGATACCATGTTGATTTTTCAATAAGCTAGGTTGAGCATGTAGTTCATTTGAATTTGCATTTTTGTTAACCATAAACAAGAATGTTGCAGCAACCAAGATCACAAGAAGAAACACATGCACAAGAACACAAAAAGTATCCTAGGAAACCCTTCTCAAAAAGGGAAGAAACCCCACCAAAATCCTTTGATATATTCTTCAAGAGAAATACCTTCACCACCATTAAGACTTAGCACACAATAGGGTGCTCAAACCCTAGAACTCTAGCACCCAAGAGAGGTGCACACTTTTCCCATAGAAGTATACTTACTGAAATTTCCAAACTTACATGAAGGATATGATTCCACAATGGGGAATATTCCTTTACTTATATTAGACTCGTCGTATCAACAGAAGTGTCTATTGGATCAACAGGATTGAACTCTCTAAGTCACATTATAATTAATATTAACTAGATTAATTATATTTTACATTTATTACTAAACACATTAAGGTGGGGCTGACCTATACCCTTTACATAACAATTAGGGTTACAGGAAGGTATAACTCTTGAACAATATATAGCAAGGGATATGATACACCCACTAGCGCTCATCCACTAAAGGCACATCCATAGGGATGTCAAATCTCTGACTCACTACATTACACAGAAGAACCAGAACTTCACACATTCACCTGTGCTTGTCCACAGGCACGTCCACTCTACAGATCTTCTTTCTCATTGCCTCATACAAGAGAATCATCTGGAGTTTTCTTGTTAACTTTGTTGCTCATATGAGGATAATACATCATCTTTATTTATGTTCACATGACGATGCACCTAACACTTTGGTATTTCACACATTCACCTTGTGCTCAGCCACAGGAACGTCTAACTCAATAGATTGCCTTTCCCACTGGAAAATCATTTGTAGTTCTTCTCAACTCTCTAAATGGAGGAGGTCATCTCTAAGTTCTAGCTCTATCTTAGGCAGGAACCATGTACCCTTTGTAAGGAATTTCTCTCAGGTTTGTAATATGAGATAAAGACTCACATAATTGCAATGATCCACACCTCACAAGTTTGTAAGCTAGAGAATGTCTCACATAGCGTCAACCATCAATAGGAAATGACTGGAGGACAATATGCAGATGGGAAAACTAATTATGGATGAAATGGAGGGTTAATGATACTGGGGAGTTGCAAACAAATAGAATAGAGATGAGATAACCTGGGAGTCCATTGGGAAAGCTATAAAAATTATGAGAATGAGTATGTGACTTATTCTCGTAAATGCATAAAACTATCGGGATTCCCATCCCTAGGGGGTGAAAGTAGCATGAGTGTCAAAGTATCAAGGGGAACTATGAATGTGACAACTCATGTGGGGGAGAGTGTTTACGGGTGATAGTACCAAAATGCAGCAGAGGTGATAGTACTGCAAAGCCGAATAAAGGGACCTTAAAGGTGAATGTCAGAGGGTGTGACTGGGAGATGCAATTGATATTCAGAAAGAATGATTACATCCCAGCATTGATCATATACCTGAAGGGGTTGCGCTGGTTTTTGATTACCAAGTACCTTCACACATTAAAACCGAATACCCGACGTGAACAATATCTAAATATAAAGAACATATAATAGTTATTTGATAATTTTGAACATCAGCATGCGTACCTGGACGTGATGTGAGAAAAATTATCCTCGAGGGCTGAGTGCAGATGGTGACCCAGGGAATGTGACTACGTATATGGGGAGACCTTGATCTCATGGATGAATATGGATCAAAAAAAAGAGGCTTTGGATTCCTGTAATTGAGTGTGGAAGTTTGGAAAAAGGAACTATATATGGTTGTGGGGCCCACAATGCCAACTCATTTGTACTTTCTTTTATAGTGAATTGACGAGAGTATTTGGAGGAGTTTCGAAGACAACAGGAACTCAATATGAATAATCCAAAAGTTGAGAGAATCAAGGTAGTGGTCCCATCCTCCTGCACAATATGTATTTTCTAGCTTTTGGGTATGGGTCATATGGATGGTCATACCAAGGTAATTTTATGGGTGGGCCCACGGATGCGCAGGAGAAGGAAGGATGCCCACGCCCAAATGCACTGGTATAATCACATCTACCATGCATAATGTATGGTTGTGATAGAAACAACTATGGATAGGGGCTTGTGGGATGGAAAAACAAGAGTGCATGAGATGCGTGCCTGTTAGAATTACAACTATGCACTGTGCGCAACTATTTCTCATACAGTTGTGCAACTGTGTAGAGAATAGGTGTGCATGAGTGTGCACCTATGGGCGTGACACCTATGAATTGATGCACAACTATTTTTTTGACAGTTGCGCATTAATGCGCAGCTGTGCAAAGAACAGGTACGCATATGTGCACACCTGTGGAGGTGAAAGCCGCACACTAGAGGCAAAGCTAAGGGGCTTTGAAAGTTTGAATTTTTTTATATTTTTGATGAATGATAAGTGTTGACCAAGTGTTTCTATGTGGATGTAGGTGATCAACATGGGATAGGATAGTTATCATGCCAGTCCATTGGAGGGAGTGAGACTGGGATCACCTCTGAGAGGCGGTGAGAGAGGAGCCCGGTGTTCAGAGACAATCGGCAGCATGTGGGATGCTCAAGTTATTATATTGCCCATTGATACGGTCGCAGGAGTACCTGCTTCAGTATTTGATATCTATGTGGAGTGATAACCTATAGTGATTCATTGTGAGGGGACAACAACTAACACCCTCAGTTGTTGAGGATGTATATTTTTTGATGGGGCTCCCCTTTTGGGGAATGGACCTGCCTGTTGATCCCCAGTTGTCAGGGGATGTGCGGCTGATAGAATTGGCATGAAACTACTGCTTGAGGCCAAACCTGATGTCAGTTTCGGTTATTCGTATTGAGGAGATGGACAAACTCTTGCATCAGTGCATCGTGGCCATGGTGGTTAGGATCTATGGATGCTTAGCAACTCAACGGATTTCTGAAGGTTAGCTGAGGATTATGGAGAGGGTCCTAGATGGGGAATTTTTTTCCAGGGGGATGATGCTACACTCCAGGATGATGGGGAAAATTCACCAGTGTCAAACCATTGACACTGGTGATTTTTCCTTTGGGTCCATCCTGGTGGCATGGTTTCTAGAGAGGGTTCCTATGTTGTGCCCAAGGATTTTGATGTTTCCGACTGATGTGGTGGGATCATATTTTAGCACAGAAAGGAGGGGGAGAGGGTGGCCACTACTTTACAGCCATGGTGGAACATGTGTGGTGTCACATGCCATAGGTTATACTCCAGTACCCATACAACGGGATGGATTTCCGGCATGACCCAGACATGGAGTTTCCTCCTGGACAGTTCTAGGACCAAAGACGTATGTTTGTGCATTTACGTTTTGTAATTTTGATTATGTAGCATATGTTTATATATATATATATATATATATATATTGATGCTAACTCTATCTTTGGTTTTGGTGTTTGCATATGTGGGGCCTTGAGGTGGAGATGGTTGGAGAGTCGGCTTGCCAGGGGCTAGTGCGACTGTCATGGTTAGTGCCATCGGTAAGAGAGTAGCGTCGGAGGGATGATGCTAGTTAGGGGCCAACAGATGAGCCAAGGGAAATCCAAAGACATATATTCAATGATTTAGGTGCAGGGCCATCGCATGTTCCACGGGTAGAGGCCAGCGGGGGGATGGAGGATCTTCATCACTGGCTTGAGGAGGCACTTTAGGGTTTGTTGGAGGGCATGTGGTCCCACATTCATGACAAGAGAGTGTTGGATAAGTGTGTGGGTGTTCCGAGAGAGTGGCAGACCTTGATCCACTGGGAAGTTATAGCAGGGGTATTGTGACTGGTCGATTGGCCCCTGGACCTATAGGACCCCTAGCTGGTGGGGCACCTCCTACTGACAGAGGACCCAGTGGGGGAGCTCTAGGGGAACCATGAGTTTCGGTGTCTTTTTTTGTATTTATATAGGCCTAAGAGCCCATTTTGTATAGGGTAGGGGGTACCCATTTTGTACCTATAGGGGTGAGGGGACTCACTTACATACGGGTGATGTATATGTTGTACTTTTGTAAACATTTATGATACTTTGATCGATATATATATATATATATATATATGGATACACACATTTTGGATATTTGTGATGTTTACATGTATTGATATGTGTGATGGTTTATGATGTCTAATCTATATGTTGTGACCGATGTTTGATGATTTACGTATATGTAATGATTTCTTTATATGATAAATGCCAATCTAACACTAGGTTAGCAATGTTATCTCCTATTTGATTAAATTTTCGTGGAATATGTGTAAATATAATTGAATCAAAGTTTCAAGATAAGAGTCTAACTTGCAGGTATTTGTGAAAGAGGCAAGGATCGCGGACACGATATACATTGTTGAGATGCAAGATGACAAGCTAGGAATCTAATAAGACACTAAGGTGATGAATGTGGCAGTGACTAGCCTTGGAGAGGAGACCAATAAAGACTACATATTATGCTTGGTTGTTAGTGGCTAAGCCCAAACATATGCCATTGGAATGGAGCAGTTCATGTGAGGGGGTGTAGAGGGCCCAAGCGGTCAAAGCAAGATTCAGTGTCCAGTGGCTAGAACCATCAGCATAACCAATGCAGTAGGCCAATGGAGGATGCATATGTCAATAACACGGATGGTAGATCATACATGAGACATGGAGATGAAAAAATAAGAATAAAACTCTACAAATGTGTTCAAAGAAAAATCCTAATGTAGGATGACTATGCTCAGGCATAAAACTTCTTTAAGTACAACCTGTTGACGGGTTCTTTGAGTGGATAGCCTTCTGGAGAGGCCAAGATGCATGCACCTTTAGTGAGGTAGTGTTGGACAATGTAGGTTCCATGCCATAATTACTCGAATTTCCCATGACTGAGAGTATCGCTAGCGATATCGTAGGCTAGGACGAGATCACCTTCGTTAAATGAGCAAAGGTTGAAATGGTGGTCAAAGGTGGATTTGAACCATTTGTTAGTTGCCTCATTGTTTTGTAATGAAGACTGACAATATTCATCCAGTGAATCTAACATCAACAAGCATTGCTCCATTGGAGAAGGGTCAGGTAATAGCTTGATGGTTGTGCATAACATGGGAATTTCTCACTCGATGGGGAGGATGGCTTTGATCCCATGGATGAGATGAAACATTGTAAAACTGGTGGCATTTTTTACTACTGTGTGATAATCCCATAATTTTGAATACAACATATGATGCAATATGGTCTTAGGTTTGTTGACAGTACATTACAACATGGTTCTGAGGACTTTGTTAACAACCTTGAACTGTCTGTTGGACTGAGGGTAGTATGGGGAGGAAAAATCACGGGAGAATCCTAACTTTGAGGAGAATTTAGTGAAGATATTATTCTCAAAGTGTTTACCATGATCAAAGACTAATTGTAGTGGAATTATGAAATGGGTAATGACGTGGTTGAAGAAGAAATGCGCTACTCTGTCAGAGGTATTGTTGAAGGTAGGCATGGCTTCGACCCATTTGGTAAAGTAATATACTGCCACGATGGTGTACTTGTGTTCATTACTATATGTAGGATTGCAAGTCATGAAGTCTATGCCCCATTTGCAGAAGGGCTCGGCGGTGATGACTGGAAGTAGAAGAGAGGGCGGTGCTCGTTCTTTGTTTTCATAAAGCTGGCATTTGTCACATTGCTTGACAACGTGGATGAAGTTGTGAAATAGTGTGGGCCAGAAGTATCCTGCTCGAATGATTTTTTGGATGGTGGTCATACCTAAGAGGTGGTCGCCACAAGAGCCACTATGGAAATCGTTCAAGACTTTGTCTTCTTCGTCGATGGTCATAAATCGATGCAGTATGATGTCGACCCCATGTCAGTACAAGAAGTCACCAATGAGGAGGTACTGAGGGGATTGATGGCGTATACACTGATGATTGTCTCAGGAGAGATGAGACCCAAAATTTTGTGTCTGAAGGTAGATGAGGAGGTCGCCATACCATAGGTAATACAAGGGGATGAAGAAGAGGTGTTCATCGGGAAAATCCATATTGACGGGTAAACCATTAGCGTCTGAGCGAAACACTGTGATGAGTTCGATGAGAACAAGTGCTTTCTTTCTTTTGGGAGTTGAGAACTTTAGGTTGTATTCCTAAAGGATGACGATCCATCGGGAAAATTTTCCACTAATGTTTCATCGACTAAGAAAGTACTGCATGGGGTTGGAATCTACCACGCCTTTGGTAGTGAGAATCAGGATATAGTGACACAGTTTTTGAACTGTGAAGACAACTACGAGGGCTACTTTCTCATCATAATTGTATTTCAGGGGTGGTCCTAAAATATTTTTACTGATGTAGTAAATAACATGCTCACATCCATCATCCCCTAGTTGGATGAGTACTCCTTCTACTGAGATGGTTGAGGCTGATAAGTAGAGGATGTAATCATGATCGTAGTTTGGAGGACTAATCAAAGGGGAATTGGATAACGCCACTTTTAAATCATCAAAAGCGATTTGTGCATGTTCATCCCATCGAAATGGGATATCATGATGTACTAAGCAAAGGAAACCATGCGTGCGAGTGGCATAATCTGGGACAAAGTGTTGTAAAAAGTTTTCTTTGCTTTGTAGGATCTGCAGTTGGCAGAAATTCTAGGTGGTGGAATTTATGTGATATCTCAAACCTTGAGGGGGTCCACTGCGATGTCGTTTTGGGAGACTATGAACCCAAGGAGGTGTCCGACGGTGATGCAAAATCTACACTTGAGGGGTTTCAAGCGGATATTGTACTGGCGACATCATTGAAAGACAACTTGTAAGTCGTCTAAATGTTGAGTTTGTTTCTTGGATCGAGCAGTGAGGCCATCCAAGTAAGTGAGGATGATGCAAGCAATATCATGGAAAGAATAAGTCATGGCCCATTGGAATGTATCACCTGCATTTTTTAGTCTGAAAGGAATGACACGATAAGCAAACATACCCCATGGGGTAGTAAAAGCGGTTTTAGACTAATCTATTGGATGGATTTGGATTTGATTGTAGCTGGAAAACCCATCCATGAAGGATAAGGATCTATGGCCAACACAGTCATTGATAATTTGGTCGATGAAAGGGGTTGAGAAGTTGTCTTTGGGAAAAGCATGGTTGAGATTTTGGAAGTTGGTGCAAACATGAATAATGCCCTATTTTTTGTTAACGGGGATGGGGTTATAAACCCATAAGGTATACATGATGGGGTATATGAACCCTACAATGCATAATTTGTCAATTTTGGCTTTGATAGTAATCTCTTTGGATGGGTGAAGTGGGCATTTCTTTTGATGAACCAGGGCGACACATGGCCATGTTTCGATGTGATGCTCAACTATAGAAGGATCGAGGCCTGGCATCTCCGTGTATGACTAGGAAAAAATATCCTGGTATTCCTGAAAGAGAGCTTTGTAAGTTGTGAGTTCCTGAGGGGAGCATGCGGCACCAATGGTGATTTCTTCTATGATTCTCGGTTTGATGGAAATATTGATTTTGATAGTGGGGGAAATGTTGGCCATGTTTTCTTCCTCAAAATCATCTAGGGAAGGGATAGGGTTTTTGAACCAATCTATATGCCCTGATGGAATAAAATCCTTGGTTTTGATTGCACATATGGAGGCTTGACTAGGAGGGTCAAAGAATTCCTGTGAGAGAAAAAGTGCTTTGTGATGGAGCGCATTCCATGGGAAATCAGGGGTAGTGAGTTCCTCCAAGATATCATTTTCACAGTGAAAAATAAGAGAATACAGGGGATCGATGGAGGTGACATGGGTGACTGTCAGAACGTGATTGTCCTCAAGTGGAGAAGACATAGGGGGGATATCGCAACCATGTTGCAATGGCTCACTTGACATAAACCAAATGTCCAAACACTGTTGGGGGTAAACTATGGTAGGGGGTAATATTTCCTGTGGGAAATGAACTGGATAATTGGGGGGATTTGGGGGAATATTCTCAGACAGTCTATCCATGAACCATGGAGGGGTGGGAAGTGACTCAGGTTTAGGGGAGGTTATGTGAACAGTATCTAGAGAAGGGATAGGGGGAGTCACTTACATCACATGAGGTGAGGTGGTCGAATGACTTTGAATAAGGGTTACTTGACGATGCCTGTATTCAATGATCAAATGATCAAGGGAATCTCATTCATTCAGGGAATGAGGTAGAAACATAATGAATGTCAGTGACATGGGTACCTAACGTAGACTCCCAACCCTCTGTATGAGATCCACACAGGATCATTCTAAATTATCCTCGAGCCGATGTGGCTCCCTTGGATCCCTATTGGAACCTCACAAATCCGATCCATAGGTCCTTCATGAAAACCCGCCCTATGCAACTTAACACCAGGCGCGAGCCTTACATCTCCATGCAACCACAATTGGTCCTTAGTGCAAGCGCTTTTCACAACTCACGAGTTTGTGAGTTGAAGACCCTCGACTCCTCTTTCTCCAAACATCGATATCTGATATGCAATACGGTTAAGGCTCCTCCTTGTTAGCACCTCTACAAGCGACCGTCAGCTAGGGCCTAACTCTAGCAACCGTCACAACTCACAACTTTGCGAGTTGGAGTGTTGAGCCCTAGTGCTCCTCCTTTGTGAAATCCCAAAGCATGATAAGTCAGCAATGGGTTGACTCTTTCCTAGGCAATGCATGTCCACCACCTATCACCCACTTCCACCTTTCTCTGGGTGTTTATTGTTACGCCACCTTTCAACCACGCGGTCCCCACCTAATGAATGTGACACGTGTTCGCATGAGCCCTCGGCACTCGACACTTCATGACTTTAGCGATCAAGGTGCAACTCCTTCACCCTCCAAAACCCTGATACACAATGTAGTGAGGCACCAAATATCACGACTCTCCTTCCTCCTCGATCGACAATTCAGGTCAAATCATGATCTCGTGACTCAGGGGTTTGAAGCGCAAAGAACTCTATCTCCCCACTCATGATACCCAAATTCATGAAATGGTCCAGATCTCTGCCACTTTTCCTCCAAAATGGACGGTCCTAATGCTTTTGGGACTTGACGAGATCTCTCCCTTCTGTTGTTACGAGGCTTAAACCTCACGAACCTTCTTCCAGATCTGACAGCTATCGGTCCTCTGTACTAGATCTGATGACCCAAATCTATTTCTCTCTAGCTAATATAATGATAGCTATTCTCCCTCCTGAGCTTGAGAACTTATTCCTTCCCCTTGGAATATTTTCAAAGTTTCAAAGGCCTCGACCTTCGCTTCCCCTGTGAGCTCAATTCCTTTGGATCTCACCTACATTCTAGAAACGTTGTCCCTCCTGAGCTTTGTCGACTGGGAAACCCTAAAGGGTTCCTCGACTTCCCGCTCCTCTTTTTTTTTACTCTATGCATAGCAACATTGTCCTTCCTAAGATTCAAAACTTCAACCTCTAGGGAACTCAACCCTTTTCTCTCCTTTCAAAGGGGAATTTGGGTGCCCTCTTGGCAACCTCCTGCTCAAGCACTCCTTGCTGAACAAACAGAGTATTCATCAACTCTGTGAGTGTCTTTCTCCTTAACACTTCTCCTATTTTAGAACTTGAAAGAGTTCCTTCTATGCATACTTGCACCAACTCAATGCCCTCCTGGCAGAGTTCTCTAGAATCCTTAGTGACTATGTGTTCTCACTGAACTCAAAATAGAGTTCTCCTCAATGCATTATGTGCAGTTGCTTAATGCCCTCCCAGTAGAGTCTTTATAGAATTCTCAACAATTCTGCTTCTCCTCTCTATGCTCTCCTCTGCACATTTTCTCCTTCAAGGTGTTCAACAACCTTGAGGCTTCCTCCTTGAGTCAATGACTTCCTCTGTTGTGCCCTCTTGGGACGTCTTTGTCTGAAATTCCACAAAATTTAGAAGTGGACTCCTACACTGGTTTTCAGAGACCGCAATAATCTATCATGCACTCTTGAATGAAACCACAAAGAATACAAACCTAGAATCAAAGAACTCTTAGATAAGAAAATCTATCTATCCCTGCAAATGTACATCTAACATAAATCTACAACATATCATAAACACATAAAGACATTCATCAACATACATAGAATAACATGCAGGAAAAACTACTCTGATTTTATTGATATGAAATGCCTCTTTACAATGTGAGCTCAGACTGCAATAGAGTCACAACTTCTTCTCTTCTCCCTATTCTCTATATTCTTCTCTTCCAACTCTACAGACCCTTTCCTATAGATACAAAGGATCTTTTTACAAAAGGGGGATCCTCGAGCTCTTCTCTCCATCTCACCAACTCTCATTAATTACAATGAATTACATTGAATGGGCCATTTAATCTGAATTGGATCTAGATCCCCATCAACATGTCATCCATTAAGGAGACTCTAGCTACAACATTCTCAAGGGCACGGCTTGGCTCTACTGGCCTTACAAACATTTAATACATTAAATTCAAATTTGAAATTTGAAAGTGAGAGGGTTGCGCCTTTCCTCTCCATTGAACGCGCGTTGGGTGTGCTGGCTAGCTAGCGCATAGCTGGCTTGGAGGGATGCTCCTACATCAGTACCCAAAAGTGGTGGTGGAGAGGGATATTGCTAAAAGGTTTGGCGTATTATTGTTAGTGTCTGGAGAAACTGAGGTAGAGTTGGGAAATATTGAGTGTAGTGGCCATACTTTGAACAAATGGTGCAAGAAAATTTGGTTCACAAACCTTTATTGCATTTAGTGGGGGATGTTGTGGTAGTACTAGATATTCTTAGTGAAGTGGTGAGAGATTGTTTTGCTCGAGGGATTTGAATCAGATTATGTATTTTAGTAAGAGAAGGACATCTATTAGTGGGGTGTCCCTCTCTTTCACAGAGTGTCCAAGGAGGTTGTAATCGGGGAGGAAGTGGAGTGGTGGGATATTTATTCTTTCGTATACCCCCAACTGTAGCAGCGGTGCTAATGATTGGGGGTGAGGGTGGCGTGGATGGAGTTAGTACTGGAATCTGCATCGGGATTCCCTCTGACTAAGGAGGGAGGGATGGTTGAGGAACCATCGCGGGTGGGTGTAGATACAATACATGGATGGTGAGCACCATGTTGGGAAGGGTAAGCATCGTGACTACCTGAAATGCTTGTATGTCCTGTGGGGGGTAGAAGAAGGGAATTTGAGTGATGTCTTGGGGAATTGTCTTCCAAACCGTGATTTTTGCCTGGGGGAGGGGGAATCAGGGATAAGTGGTGTAGTAGAGTTCTCAGGTAGTTCTTGAGGTAAAATTTATTTAACTAGTGGGACGTTGACATGGGGACAGGCCTCAGTGGGAGGAATGGTGTCTCCGATGTCAGTTCTGTTATCACTCCAAGAAACCCTCTGTGGTTGTAGACCAGAGGTGCTTGGTAACTTAATAAATGAATGTTTTTTGTATTTTGTGAATGTGGATCAATGGGACAACTCAATATAGCTTATGG
>JZKD02S1807904.1:134127-159727 GCA_000966675.3 Picea glauca | reverse complement strand
ATAGCCTTTACAAACAGTTTTCAGATCCTGAAAACATGGATCAAATCATCTAAAAATAGCAAGTCAAAATTCAGTTACCAAATATGTGGGATAATCCCCAAGAATGAGGTCAATCCCAGATTTCATGATCTCTTTCTCTTGTTGACTGTTGGTGAAGTGAAGCATAGCCTCCCAAGGCTGACTAGTGACTCTTCCAAGAGGCAAAATTTGAATTTGCTGAGGTGGCAGAATATCCTGATTTTCTGTTCAAATGAAATTGCCCATATACCTTTGAAATCATTCTTTTCTTCATCATATATCAAAAATGAATGCTGGAGTGAGTGGGATAATTCATAAAACATGCATTGGAAATGGTTTCATCTCATTATGCTTCAAAAATTCCTGATCTGGGCGAAATTTTGAAAATTCTGGTTAAAACAGGCTTTCGGTGGTTGACTGGAACATTTCCTGGGTAATTTAACCACCGAAAGTCAGAATTTTCAGAAAAACTACCTTTGGGAAAAATCAATTTTCTCAGCCATGGAATATCTGTTTTGCACGTTCCAATAGTCGATCGAAATCTACAGATCATAAGATTGCCAATGGTACAATCAGATTTGGATTTGGAGCTAGGGAAGCTAGTCAAAATTTCCCTACAAGATTATTCATATTTCCTTCAAAAATGTTGGTGCATTTTTGGTAGTTAACAAGTTCCATTAGAATATATGACACACACTTATGTTGAAGCGTGTATGAGAGGTGGTGATCCATGGTATTCCCCCAGCAAGGATGAGTCCTTGAAAATTTTGAGGCCCATATCAATGAGTGAATAAGCATCAGAACTAGTGCAAACAAGAGGCAGGATGTTATCGATGTTGGCAGAGTGGTTAGGCTCATAATGTGAAATTTGGTCAATGGTGATGATTTTACCATTGTGGGGGAACATCATCATTCAAAACACAAAAGAGGCTACTACCTTCATAGCGTACATGTAGCTACATCCAAACAATATATTGTAATCGAGTGGGGTGTTTATAACCTCAATGTCGATGAGGATGGTTTTTCCCCTGAGTTCAACATGGAAATTTTGAAAGAGAACTTCAGGGGAGGATGGTCGACCATCATAAGATCTTAAAGTGATGGCGTATGGTACAAGCTCACGGGAGACAATTTTCTTCCATATAGTTTTGGACATGATTCATGTGGATGCACCTTCATCAATGATACACTGATGAACTGTGATGTTCTGAATCTTGACTGGTATCTAGAAAGTTGCCAGAGCGAAGAGACGAGGTTCTCCACTATCTAGATCAAATGTGATGAGTCTATTATCAACTCGGTCGACTTCCCCCAAGGAAGAAAGTAAGGATTTTTGTTTATTTTGATAGGTTTGGAGAACCTCCAATACAAACATGGTTGCAGGACACTGTGCCAAGTCATCGACCAGACTGTAATTGTGTGTTGCCCTAGCCTGAGGGTTGCTAACTTTCTGTCCTAATGGACTGCGAAGGATATGAATGGGGGGTTTAGTGTTTGGGCGTAGAAGCATCAAGAGGTTTCGAACGGTAGCTGGGATTGATTTAAAAGTGGTGGGAGTAGATATAGGGGCTGAAATGTATTGACGATAGCGTGTTTGTAGAAGAATTTATTCTTCTCTAGTGAGGAGGATATTACGATCCGTCATATTTCCAGGGTGGATGGGCCCTAGGTTTTGATACTGTCCCATTTGTGGTGGGGCAGGATGTACCTCTTGTTGAGTATTCATCACACCTTGGTGTGGAATAGGGTTTTGCAACATGGATAAGGATGGTTGTTGAAAATACTATTGTGGGGCCTACTGAGGAGTAGGCGACATTGGAGGACGTGGCATGTTCATGGATTCTTTCATCCATTTAAATTCATAAATTTGGGGGAAATGGTGAGTATAATGTCCATGCTCGCCACAAAGAGCGCAAGGGAAGTTCGTCCAAAGGTTGTTTTCTTGGTTCCTCCCTTGGCATTTTTTGTTATTGTCCCTTTGGGGGTTTTGGTTACCTGTATTTTGATTTCACCCAGCAGGTTAGTATTGTTGGGCTTTATTTCCCCCTGGTCCTGGGTTATTATTGTTTCATTTTTTTTCTTTCTTCTTAGCATTATTAGACTGATGGGCCTGATTTTTTGTATTCAACTGTTCAAAAGTATGAATTTGTTGAATGGGAGAGGTTTGAAAAAAGTTAACGTTGGTGTGTAGTTGTCCATGTGGAGTAGCAACTAGCTATGGAGGAACAAGAAATGGAAAATATAGATTGTTTTGTGGCAATGAACTGTAGGGTGCATAGGAAGGCATAGCACTTTCACTAGTGCCCAAGTTATATGCTGAGGTAGAAGGGGAACCTAAACTTGCTTGAGAAGTCAGGTGCATGATGGGTGTCAGAGAGGGTCCACTCATGGGTGGAGGGGGGGGAACAGGATATGGTTGTTGGTAAGGGGGAGGAGGGTAATAAGATGGAACTCCATATATCGACTGATATTGGTGTGTCTCATACATCGGTTGTGGTTGGATGTACGGGTTGTGGTGTTTCGTGGTACCAATCAACCCATTCACGGCGTGAGACATGTGAGGTTTGTCCTGGCCAAATGTTACAAGTTTCGGTGCATGAGGTAATACTATGTATAAGTAACCTGACTGAACATAAATGAGGTCGAAATTTTGAGCCTTGTTGATGGCTTCCTCTTTGGATTGGGGGAAGGTGGATGCCACATCTTTGGCAAGTATAGAAGTGAGTGATTTGAGAAACCAATCAAGACATTGTTCTTCGGTGGTTTCCTCTTTACATAAACTATGTTACTAATGCCATTCATGGATGTGGTCGACAGTATGCATAGCTGAGGTTTGTTTGCACTTGAAGAGAAGTTCTAAACTAGTTTCATGACGAACTGGTAGTTGAAAAAAGGCCAAAAATTCTTTGGCCAAGGATTCAAAAGTCACATGGGACCCTGATTTTTCATCCACATAGCATTTGGCTAATGGACCAGTGAGTGTTATTTGAAATAACCTTAAGTGGATGGAGTCATCCATGATGATGTTTAAAGAGAACCATACGTGGAAGTTCATGGCATGGTTGGCAGGATCTTCCCCCGATTTTCCTTCAAATTTTGGAATATCTGAAGGTAGTTTGGTAGGCATATTGGGCCATGTGGGGTCATGTAATATAGGATCAATCATAAGTTTACTCGAATAAGGAATGTTGAGAGAGGTCAAATGGGAGAGGGGTGGGGGGGGGGGGGTGTGTGGAGGATTAGTTCCAACCATGGTGTGAGAAGGTAGTGGCCCTGACCCTTGAGGTGTTTTACTTCTCCCTTGAGAAAAAAATTTCCCCAAGCTTCCTTCTGAAGGAGAGCTATTGGATGGATGGCCTTAGGAATTGGACCCAATTAAAGTGGAACCAAGAAAAGATGATCCCAAAATAGTGGCACTCACAAGGGTATGAGATGGTTGATTCGACGAGTTTTCAAGACTAGGAACTCCTCATAGAATAGGAGGGATATTATGCAAGCATCTGGAATGACGGGGATTTTGTGGGTCCCCTATGATGTCTAACTAGCAAAGTGAATGTGTGAAAATGATGATGAGAGAAATAAATGAACAAGAGACTTGTATAATTTTGACCTTCACAATATATCTCACAATTGCATGCAATCAAATGAGCATCATACATAAATCAACTTTAAATAAGCATACATGTGGGTAGGTGCATTTTTTCCGCGTGGTAGAACAAATAAAAAAAATTCTTGTGTCCTAAAAGATGTATCCTCCTTCCTCTCAAATAGTACTAAAGCTTCTAAGAGCACTCAACAATGGGGTCTGAAGCCACCAGAAGAGGAACAAGTGAAGGATGAAATAATCAGTTATAATGAGGGGTAGAGGGTGCATATCCTGAAAGAGATGGCGACATTTCCCAATAGCCACACAAAATCTGATCAAGGTGCAATTGTAGCCCACAATTTCCACCTGCGTAGATGTCCTAAATTTGGCCACTAGGTACCTCGGTCAAAGTGCGCAATTTATATTTTCAACCTCAGAAATGGGTCACAGGATAGATCCCTTCCAAGAGTTGGGTGACTCAAGGGGGGATGCACATAACAACCTAACCTCGGACTTCAACCCTTCATGGGTATCTCAATGCCTTATGGTGAAGGAACACTTGACTTGGAGGATTTTAAAGTTTACTATTTGTCAACTTCTAATGTTTGAAAATATGAGAACCAGATAATAGGGGGTTATTTGGATGCCTACCCCCAAGATCCTACCTAGACTAAAAAAATTTTTTTGGCACCTTTTGTGGAGTAAAACTTAGTGATTTTTTAGAAAAAATTTAGATGTGGTGGGATAAGAGATTGGGGGTGTGAACCAATCTCTTCTGAATTAAGTGGGTCTGGATAATTTCTTCAAGAAACAGTGGGATGGTTCAGAATTCCTTTGGAGAAAACCTACTTCAACATTTTCATCATGTGAGTGAGGAGTGACTTTGTGTGTGAGAAAGTGATAAAATGTGCCAAATTTTAATAAGTTAGGTTTGAATTTGCAACAAGTGGACTTCCTTTGGTCCTTACAAATATTTGTTACCTATCTTACTATGTGTCATTGGTACAACCTTGCAGAATTTTTAAAATCCCTAAAGAAATGGCATGTGGAGATATGGGTCCTTACCAATCCTTTAAACTCCCTAATGTTGTTTACTCTAAGAAAGCTTGAAAAACTATCCTATATTGCAAGAATGTGGGAATGTATGGGCCCGTTACTTTTATCTTTAAACTCTCCTAGTGATGTAAACTAAGAAATCAATTTCAAGAAGCTATCCTAAGTTTGCAACATGTGGGCATGTATGGGCCCTTACAAATTTAATATTTTTTCGAAAAGAAACTAAGAGGATCCCTAGGGGGGCTTTGTCCTCTCCTAAATATTTTTGTTTAAGGGATATGAAATATCTCCTTAACCACCTTTCTGATTCTCAAGAGTTCTTTATGGTGTGAGAGAAGAGCATACTCAATGATCAAAGTTGATTTGTGGTCCCAATGTAAGTTTTTTTATATGTGATAGAAAATAATCTCAACTTAACTTTTACAACTAAACAAGCCATTCATGTGGAAACCAAAGAAAAAGAGGAGAACATATGGTTCTTTTTACCCCCTAAGTGCCTATGTTTAGTAACATTTCATATGGGAAAGGAGTCTAAGTGTAGTGCATTTATAAATTGCATGAAAGAAAGATTTTGAAGGCTAGGGGCCTTCAAATCATCACAAAAACTCTTACAATTATGAAACTATGGAAATTTGTGTGTGTTATAGTTTAGACAGAGGCACAATGGGCGCACAATGCATAGCATGCATAGAGAACATAAGCCTTTTGGGTGCACAATGCACAGAAAAAAAAATCCTTTTGCATGCACAGTGCATTGAGTGCACGTCAGTGGGCTGAAATACCCATGCACGCTCTGATACACGTCGCCGGGGGGGGGAGAGGGGGGGGAGGAATTTTGAGTGAAATTCTCCTCCTCCAGCTCAAAACTTGGCTCTTGACAGGTAAGGCTAGGTCAATTTTGGTACCTGCAAGACAAATGGATCAAAAAGAAGTGCTCTCAAATCCCAAATAGGGTGGAAATTGATACCTTTCCCCAGTATGGTCACCAATCTATTGTGTCTATTTCGTCACTTGGATGAGCAAAACAAGGGAACTTGCATGCCTAGTTGGGCCTGCTATACAAGACATGAGTTAAACAAACCAAGCACATGAAATGAGAAAGTAAACAAACTAAAAACAACTATGGAAATAAAACTAAATGCATAAGAAACTTTTAGAACCATAAACAAAAAACCAATGACCAAGATTATGCCACCAATGGATAACTATATTAGTTGGAAAAAAATTGTAGATAAATGAGGACTAATGATTCCCCTCTTTCTCCTTGGGATGGGTCTTGAGTTCTCTAATGGAGATTTCTTCTTACAATGGTAAAATAGAAAGCAAATGATAAAGAAATCAATGCCTATTCCCTCAAGAGGTCAGTGGAATGTTACTAGAATGCTCCTAGGAGAAAAGAGGATTCTTAAGGGAGGATTGAGGCAACATAACAATACTATGAAAATATTAATTTCTTAGTGCACCCATTGCCTCCATTTATATCATTTCTTCAAGTAAATATTCAACTGGTTCTTAGTGTGAACAAGGGGTCCTTTAGGGCACCCTTTGGTCCTTGACCAGCCTCCCATTCGAATTTAGTTTAGTTATGAAGGTAAAATCAAGTTGGGAGCTAGTCCGTAAGTGGTTGAGGGGCCAAAAAGAACCATAAATGATTCGTTCATAGGAGTGCACAAATTTTCTCGTACATAGTCGTGCATATGGTGCATTGTGTGCTCTACGGGCTTCTTTGGCCCATGCACTATGCACGCACTTCCTTTAGTGAGTTAGTGCATGTCAAGTTTTGCCCAATTGTATAGTTTTTGCCTATTGGAAATGCATTTTGGTGTTGCGGGTGAACTAATAGTTGTCTGTCATTGTTGTATTTCTATAACCATTTGCATGCAAAGTGCAGATGAAATTTCAGTGATAATAGTTGTTACAAAATTTTGTCACTTATACACTTATGTTGATCATTTTTAATAAAAATATTGTTTTCTCGTCCAATTGATATCTTGCAAATATTTGAATTATTATTCCATGGGAGTATTTATCATGAATGTTAATGGATTATGCTATTGTATATGCTAACATTATATATTATCACCATATGATTGCGTATCTTGGTTCTTGAGGACAAGTTGCAGGTATAAATATTTTAGTTTCTTGCTCAACGATGGTCTTCATCAAACGTCCAGACAAGGTAGGCTTTTGATATTGTCCTGTTAACATTTCATTTATATAGCATACCTGGGATTAGAGTTGATTTATGCATGTCATTCTGCCTGTTTTCATTTACCCCATGCCATAGAGTGATTTTCCTCGTAACATGGCGATCATACTGGGGATTGATCTTGTTTTGGGGGTTTGGAGTGTTTTTTCTCCTTGACTTGCTCTCTGTTAGCCTGATTTTCCTTGTCACTTGATTTCTTGACAACCTATTTTTACTTTGCATCTAGATTTCTTGGCTTAATCTTTTCCCTGGCACTGTTTTACTACATATATGTAGTTTTTCCCTTGACATACACGTACATACACGATATTCCCTTCTATAGGGTGTGTACATACGTGATTTTTTCTCAAACAATCACGTACATCAACTTTTTAGGCTTACTGGCTAAGCTTGGTGTTTTTTGGGTGAGTTTGGTTGGTTGCTGAGTCTTCTTGGGTCTCTGTCTTGATTGTTGACTACCTACAGAGTGATAAGAAACCTTCTTATTGTTGAATTTTTGGGCGACATTCTTTCTTATCATATTTTTCATTGGTTGTCCTTGCATCTTGGTATGAGTGTTTTCTTCTTGGTATCATGCTTGGCTTGTCTCTTTTTTCTTGTAGTAGGGTCTGTATATCAAGCTGCTATTTAGTCCTTTTATTTTATTTTATTTATATTGAAAATACAAAAATAATTTCATTTTGCATTATGGCATTTTCTTTTTTTCTTATTTAGTATTGATCTTGACATATGTGGAAAGATTTCATCTTATTGAAATTGTAGAATTGCATTTGAAAATCTTACCATCTTTTGAGAATTTAATATTAGGACTTAGCACTATGTTTATATTCATTTATTTGATATGTTGAGCCATAATATCATCAGTTTCATGATCACATCTCTTGAGTAAACAAAATCCATTAAAAGTAATGTTGATTAATTAAAATTAATTAGAAATGATTTTATTTTCAGGGTACACAAACAAGCATAGGATATAGGGCCTTGGAATAGTATTTTGTGAGTAAACTTCTCCAAGGATATTAAACGAAAACATATATCTCTAACTAGGGAGTGGTGAAATCCATTGTGTAATTAGTGGCGTCACGACACTCTGCTCACAATGGAGTTAAGCACAAGGTCGCTCGAAGTTGGTTGCAGATATATCCCTCTAATACCTTCTTATCGTTAGAGATATTTCTGGGGATCTATTCATATTTGGGGGTCTTTCTAGTACCTTTACATCTGTGAGATGTGGTGCTTTGAATATTTCAGGCTTTGTTACCCTACCCATATGGTGGACCTGACTTATCACTATTCTCCTACGCATTGGTTATATCATGGTGGCTCTAGTTTCTTGACATAGGTAACCACATAGGTTACTTCCAGGGGTTATTCTACATGCACCCTAAGTCAGATAAGGATCAGATAAAACACAACCTTTATGCAATATTACCTCTCCAGGGGGATCTAACCGACTGCGTTGTTAAGCCCATGAGGGCCCTTATAAATGATTATGATACCTCCAATATTTTGAAGGGATTCTCGGGTCCCTCTTTGGCGAGGCATACCTACTCTAGTGACGGAGGCCCCCTTTTCAACCACTATATTTTGTTTGTGCGCATTGGCCTTTTTGTTTTACTTTGATGTGGTCTTTGATTATTAGTTTCCCTTAGGATTTTGTATTGCGTCATGAGTTGTCATTGATATGGTTAGTGGATCCCCCGTGACTCCCTCATTTAGCACTACCCATACCATGGTATTTTCTCATTCAATGGGGACAAATCCTTTTGTATTTATGAGTGGTACACCGAATCATGATATTCATCCAATACTGTGGGACTCTAATCATTTTTCTCTTGGTATGCCAGACATGTCTTCACACTTTCCATCCTCTGTCTCATCTTCTTATGTGAATCCTAGTTTGGGGTCTGAGGGCATGATGCCTCCTTTTTCTCCCTTTTCATTTGGTGGGGGTCATATCCCTCAACCAATTTCCATGGTTGGAGGTTGGAATCCTCCTTCCTCTAGACCCAATCCTAGCTTCACTTTTCCAAGAGAAAGTGCTCAAATGGGTAGTATTTCTACTTATTACATTTCATCCATCTATCCTTCTTCTTCTATGTCGGTTCATACGAACGCTTTTCTCATGGATGACCTCATTTTGTCCTCTCATGTTTAATCCAGAGTGAGTTAATCTTATAGTGTGGGAAACCCCTTTCATGGATTTCTTTCGTCTAGGGTAAATATATATCCTCACCTGAGTAACCCTTATCATGTCACTTTCTCTTTTCAAGCAGCTTCCACGGTGATGATTCCCTTACAACCCTTTATGAATCAATTTGGAGGAGGATATCATCCAGACAAGGCCATGGTGTATACCAGAACCCTTCCTGGCCTGCAATTTATCAAAACTAGTCTTTCCCAGAACCTTGTTGTCAAATGTTGCAACCAACCTCTGTGAGTCATGCTAGAAGCACAAGTCTAGTCACTATGAGTCATACTGGCATTACATCACCAACCTTTGCTAGTCATGTTGGAGATATGTCAACAACCTCTGCAAGTCATGTTGAATACATGCAACCAGTCACTACAAGTCATGTTGAGGGCACAACTCTATTCACTACTACTCACACCGCACATACATCACCAACCTCTGCTTTTCATGTTGGGGATTCATCACCAACCTCTGCTAGTCATGCTGGGGATTCATCAACAACCTCTGCAAGTCATGTTGAAGATCTGCTACTAGCCTCTACAAGTCATATCGGAGCATGTCACTAGCCACTGCAAGCCATGCTGGGGACATTAATATGATTGAGAAGCCTCAACATATAAGACATAAGACCAAGTTCCTTTGTAGGATTTGTAAAGGAAATCATCTAACTCGTTTGTGCCCTACTATTGTTGTGGTAAAAGAAGTGCATTCCTTGTCTAATATCCCCTTGGGTTCTAAGACTTCTTTCATTTCTCAACATTCTAATTCTTCTTTGGTTGATACAACGGTCATGTAGATGCAATCTTTGACTAAAACCACTCTTATTTTGGGGGGTGATGCATCTATTGACCATGTTTTCTTGAATCTTACTCAACCAATGGTAGTGTTGATGCAATCTTCAATCGAAACCACTCCTGTTTTGGGGGGTGATGCATCTCTTGACCTTGTTGTCTTGCATCATATTCAACCAATGGTTGAATAATTGGTCATGTCGTTGCGATATTTGGTCGATCCCACTCTTCTCTTAGAGAGTGACAAGTCTAAGGAAGTGGCATTGCTGAGGCAATCTTTGATTAATCCAACTCTCCTTTTGGGGGGTGATGAGTCTTTCGACCATGTCCTTAGCATTTCTAGTCTCATATCTTCTGAACAAAGGAGCATTCCACTATCTTCGAATACACTCCCTCCAAGTCCTAGGATAGTTTCCTTTAATTGGAATGATCTTGTAGAGTCTCACATTCCTTCTTTTTCACCCCTCCAGATAAGGGGCATTCTTCAATATATTGTAGATGAAGTATCCTCTGCAAGTATTTTATCCTCCTCGGCTTGGCTACTGTGATTTGTTGACTTTCGATAGAAGTTCTGCACGAGAGCCCTAGCCTCTCATGTGATATTATTCTTAGAACAACATCCTTAAGTCTTAGTTAATCTCTTTTCAAGACTCCTTAAACATGAAAATATTGGCAAGTGAAATTGTCTCTTTCACACTCATTAAATGGCTTTGAAAGGAAATCTATTTGGTGTAAGTTTAACCCTTTTTCAAACCAAGTAGACTACTTATGAAAAAGGAACAATCTAGTCAACATTGGCTAGAAGAGTTATCCTAGGTATTATTTTATACTTTTTCAAGCCTAGGGGATTAAATCTATGAAAAAGGACATTCTTTGGAGTTAAGTTGTAATTGCATTCCCTTATATTACTTGCAGTATTGAGCCTATTGTTGATTCCCTCTTTCTCGTTATAATCCTCTTACCTCAACAATTTGCATCACCAGCCAAGCACAGCCTTGTTTATATCCTTTGCAGCTTGACACCATGTACCCTAAGAGGAAACATTCCCCCAAGTGTCCATGCCCTACATGCACTTCCTTTCATTGAGGATAGGTAGGTTCCACTATTTGGATCTAGTTTCTTACGCGTGACACTCATTTCCTCTCTTGAATCATAGCATTTACTTTCCTATAAAAAAACAAAAAACAATGGGCAGGAAAAGAATATTATCTTATATTGGCAGTAGTTGTGTCACCTTTGAATAGAGTACAAACTTTTGAGTCCATTTTCATCCAAATTTTGGGTTTAGTATGACCTTAGGAAGTTGAGCACGTTACTTAGAGTTTACTCCTTTGACTGGATATTCTTTCAGTCCCTATGGAGAGTTCGTTGATGCCTCCTGTATCATGAATATTTATCATCAATTCTATGATTCTTGAGTTATCCATATATCTCATGCTCTTGTTCAAAGGAAGTCTATAAGATTGTGTCAGCTATTTCTCAAAACTATTGACTTTGCATGTCAGCCATACCCTTAGTGTGTCTCAGAATCACATGAAGTTGTAGTCCTACCATGCACCCTAGTCCTACTTTCATTATGGGTAGGTAACCTTGAACCCGACATTCGACATCTCTTCATTGGTCACTGACTGGGGGGTTTCCCTTGTGTTCGATGAAAAAAAACATATTCACACATTGGGATTTTTGTAGTGTCTTGGATTCCATTAGCCTTATTGGTGGTTTCCTTTCCTTTATTGGTAGTCTTCCTTATTAGATACTATTTAGAGGGTCTCGTTCATGCACTACTTGCATCTAGTGCATGCAGAAGACACATGGGGTCGTTAGTTCATGAACATCCTCTTCATCTGAGTTCCTCCAAATCATCAATATATTTCTTTGTACTCGTGTTGACTTATGAGAGATGCCTTAATTCTCTCTTTTCAATGGGTCTCCTTCCATCGAATTCAACTCATCTATTCTCGAAATGAGGCCTAGACTCATATGAGTATATAGAGGCTTACATTCATTAGTGGTAGCTTCTCCCTCCATCAACAGTTGGGAATACATCAATGTCTCCTGATCGATGGATTCTTCAAGTTTTCAAACTCAAAACCTTTATTCACACTTGTATGTAAGAATGTACTTGGTTCCTTGATACCTACTTTCATTATCGATAGGTTTTCTCTCATTTTTTAACAGTATAGATTAATTATTGGTAATCAAATGAAGTCTCATTGTGTTTGACTTCAACCCCTCTATTCACATAATGTAGACTTTCACCTTTGGTGGATAGTGTAGAAGACATTCAGTTTACAAGAGAAACTTTCATGAGTTGTTGCTATCATTCATTGGACCAATCCCTATATGAATTTAGTGATTGTTGGCATAGGGTCATACCTAGGGTTCAATGCTCAAGAGCGCACCAAAAAATACCTAACTACCGACCCTTTCAGCAACACCTAAGAAGCAGATGAAGTCTCACCCGAGGTAGAGGCAAGGGTGGTTGCAGGACTCAGATGTCTGCCACCTTAGTTGGGACACCGATCTATGATTATCTTTCTTATGACACACTTAACATCAGTTATTCCTTAACATACATTCATTAATATACTTCACAGAATTCACAGAGAATCATAGTGAATACTTATTATAAGAATGATTCAGTACGTATCCACAGAAATATAGGTTAGATTCAGCATGTCGAGCACTAAGCATCTCATATATCAAATCTAATGTTCATTCATTCATCAACAGCACAGAGCATAACTATATTTATTTAATCATATCAAGCACTTAGCCAAGAAGAGATAAACACATAAGGGAGAAGCAGAAAGCACTATACACACAGTTATCGTGGTTCACCCCCACCCTGGGGCTACGTACAAAAAGTCTTCTTCTGTTATTATCTTCTGTAAACCAAGTTACAACACAAAGCCTTCAAGATCCTACCCTGCCTAGGACAAGAGATCTGCGTAGCTCACTAGATCCCCTTTCCCCAGGTAGATCCAAGCACTAAGTCCTTCCTTGACCCGTGCACTCAACACTTACAATATTTACAGTAAGCACAAAGCTCTTACAGTCACACAGGCGTCTGATCACATAGATCTACTTTTTCACTAAGCCATTCACTTTACATCACACAGCTAACACATGCATCTCCTACCCTTCTATTTATACATACAAAAGGCTTAAATTAGAGCCGATATCCCTTTCCCATTACAATATTCCCAAAAAGCCCAAAAATCCCTAAAAAGGGGCAGGGATCCCGTGATCTCCTCTTCGCCATGTGTTCCTTCTCCAACTAGATGTCGGAGTACCAAAAAGGGTCAAATATGACCAAGTATTCTTCAAAACTTGTTCAAGGGCCAACAGGCCCCCAACACTCACATGTGACTTGTCCCGAGTCACTTAGGTCTGAACAATTCTACTTCGAACACCTCAAGCTTAGCTCGAGCTGCTTTGACCTACTGCTTTGCAATTTCCTCCTTCTCGACGAACTCCTAGATGAGTGTGTTATTGACTGGTCCATATAGGCACTGCTCTACTATAATCATGACCAGTTGTAGCTCTGTCCCTTAGTTATCAATCTCTAAAAATAGTTGACATGCCTTATCCTACAAAGGTTGAAGTTGTTGTGTCACTTCCATGACCTTGCTCTAGATCATGTGGATCTATCGCTGTGCAACGCATTTCTCGTGGGATCGCTTCATTTTCTCTATGGTTGATAGGGCCTTCAACTGCATCTGAAGTCTATCTACATGCTACTTTACCTCCTGGAGTTGTGACTCCAGTTTATGAAATTCCAAGTTCTTGGTCAGGTTCTCATGTATCTATTCAATTCGGGTGCTTAGTTGTTTGCATTCTTCAATGAGTTCTTTAATCCTTTCTACTGTTGCCTGGTCAGTTATTTCTCACTGGTTGCACTCTTCTTGCGGGGTACTTGGGATGACCTGAATCTCTAAGTCCACGACTCTTTGTTGCAATTGTTGAATAACTTCAGCAAGCTTCATCACTTGACGATCTAGGGTTTCTTAGGCCTTTTCTTCTAATCTGATCACAGAGTGAAATGCTCTGTTGACAAATTCTTCGATCTCGATCTTCATCGCGAGAAGTTGCTCCTTCTCCTTTTGGAGTTTTTCTCTGTCTCTATCAAATTTCTCTTGGATGGCCTCCTTCTCTTGCTGTGTAGCTTGGTGTTTCTCTATTATTTCCTCCTATTCTTTCTTCAGGGCTTGGGTGGCCTGCATTGTTACTTATTTTTCTCTTCGAAGGCGTACTTCAACTATGTCAGAAATCCTGTGGAGTTGAACTGATTCATCTCCTACTTCTATTGTTCCTTCTGGCACGGGCACAGTGGATACTGCGCAGTTAGACTGAAGTGCTCTCTACACTCCTTAGAGCTTGTCTTCAATTCTGTCGTACATTGTCTGTTTCTTGGCCTCTTTCTTTTCTGTAATTTCTTCTATGGCTTCATTCAATGTTGCGAGGAGAAAGATGAAGTCATCAGGTTTGAGCATGGTCTTCATCTTGGTCATGGTCGCTTTTGCTTTATTCTTAGAGGAAGACTTCGAAGGTAATCCTTTTCTCTTCTTTGGAACTTGGACTTCATCTTCTGGTTGTTGTTCAACTTCCTCTAGGTCTTCATTGTTACCTTCCTGATCAGGTGTGATGGAAGTTGTCTTTATAGAGTAGCTATCTACATCCTGAACCTCTTCAGGCTTATTTGTTTCCTTTGTCTTCTTTGTCTTCTTTGTCTTCTTCATTTTATTGGGCCTAGGTGTGTCTTGCATAGCTTCTAGGCTTTCAATGTCTGAAATGTCCATTGGATCTGCTGGAACAAGGAGGTTTGCCGACCATTCCTTGGTGTTTTCTTCTAGGTCTTCTTCGGTAAGCTTATAATAGGACTGAATTTGTTCCTGGTGTTCATTAGCGCATGGAGATAGGTATATAAAGTGGTGGTCCATGCTGAACTTTAGGAAAGGTCATAACCTTTGTAAAGTGTTCGGGGTTA
This sequence comes from Picea glauca, assembly GCA_000966675.3. Taxonomy (NCBI): domain Eukaryota; kingdom Viridiplantae; phylum Streptophyta; class Pinopsida; order Pinales; family Pinaceae; genus Picea; species Picea glauca. The sequence continues at coordinate 144,883 of JZKD02S1807904.1, read as the reverse complement.
TGTGAGGTTCACCCCCTATGACCACTTTCAGTTGGTTATAGTATCTGTGAATAATGGAATTTGATTGCCACTGCTTGATCATGTTCATCGAGTACCATAAGGTACTGATCTTCACAGCTAATGGTTCGAATGGGTTGAGGTCTGGGAAGGTTGTGCCTTTTGGTAGCTCACATGCAACAAAGGCGATCAATATGAGCAGCCATCTAAAGTGGAATTCATGCCCCTGGTCCTGGGCTTCTCTACAGCCAATTTCTAGCTGATTGACCAAATATTTCACCCAATTCATTTGTATTCCCTCCGTGCACTTCCCTGCAAGGTCGACTACAAAACTGGATACTTGTGTAGGTCTATTTTTATGTACCATCTTCCCTGCTATCAGCTGACATGCAAGGCACACTGCGCCACTCTCGATAGAGGCTACCTTGTAACCTTGTGTGCCTTTTTCAACATTTCCATAAGCCTCTTTAATATTTTGTGACAGAGCGCAGTTCATGGTATTTCCAAGGTAGTACTCATGGGGATCAGGGCCCTGCATGCTAAGCCCAGTAATCTTGTTGATCAATGCCAGATCAATAGTTATGTGACATTTTAACCACAGGTATCCTTCGTGGTAACTTCCTAGCAGTAACTTCACACAAGCAGTCACCTCCTGATGTCTTTCAAAGTGTGGTATTTTCATAACATTGAGCAGAGTAGACTGTGCAAGGTTCATCATCCATTGCTGGGGGATGATCTTTGAATTCTAGCCCTTAGTCCTCGTTAATTACTTAGATGGTGTGAGCATGTTGTAGCATTTACAGTCTCCTAGGTTGAAGTCACAAAAATTCAATGTTGTAACCTTGTCTTGATCTGCATGGTAGGTGCGAACTCCTTTCAGTAGATATGCAAGGACTAGGGTGTAATCAAAGTCTCTAGGGACACTTTCCCTGTTAATCTCACCACTTAGAGGGGGAATGTAAGATGGTAATATGGTTGGTACTAACTTTGCGTTGGTTGCGTTGTCTCTATGCTTAGTTCTCAACTCTGTGCCGGCTCGAGATGTTCCAGCTTGAGCAGTCAATGGGGAGGTTTCCACACCTCTTGACGATGAGGATTGGACTCTGGTGGACATTCCTCTCTCTGACATGACTCTTTATGTCCTTAATCTAGCAAGTACTTCTCTCACCAATTCTTCTAATGCGCTAAGCTCATCGGACATGTAATCTCGGGATCACTATCTCGAGTTGTCAATGGACTATCCATACTATAATCTGATAGAGAATAAAAAGGGAGTAATCACTATTTCATAACACAAGTATTCTATAAGTTCAAGTTCTCAATTGGCAAAAGTGTCTTCCAGGCATGGTGCGATGGAATAAGTAAGTAAATCTGCAATTGACTTCTTGCAATGGATATGAAGCCTTCATTAATTCTGTTCTATCTATTCTAGTGCTATCCAATGGTCTAGTGGTAACCCATAACTAATTTTTGATCCATTCGGAGTGGCGTTCGAACAGGTATATCAGTTCCAACGGCTATATTTCTTCGTCATGGTGAAGTACTCTATGTCATTTTTCTGATATCTCGGCGAAGCTCCAATTCTGCAATTCTTCTTGCTGCGAAGTGTCCTCTAGAACCTCTTGTAACCTTACAGTATTAGCCCTCTTCTTTCTTAACTTCCTATCCTTCTTCCCAGTGAGTTTCATCTGAGTAATGATTTTACCATTCTGATGTTTATCTTATGTGGTCTTAGTTACTTCGCGTTGTGGAAAATCTTTCTTAGGGTTCCTTGATAATACCTCTTCTGTATCAAAAGTAGGTAACTCGATCTTCTGCAGATCCTCAAATGTTCTCTTAGATTCGACATCGGAGGTACTAATATTAAATATCTTCGATCTACTCTTCTGTTCTTTAATCAAGTGCACAATCCTTCTGGTCATAAAGTCTTTTAACTCTTACTTCTTTTGTTCCAAAAATTTCTCTTCTTCTCTTCATCTGGCCTGTTCTCTATCAATCCATCATTTTCCTATGAGCATGGTAAATGGGTTGATGTCTTCAACAAACTTAATGATCTCAAAGTCTTCCTCTGTCGAATTTCCATTGACAGTCAAAGGTATCCGGGCGAGCCTTCCACATAGGTTTACTAGCTTTCCTCTAAAGAAACTTGTTCCTCCTAGGGAAGGGATCATGGCAAGCTTTCCTATAGCTTCCGAAGTTATTTCTCACATAATGTTCACTTGTGCTTCTTCATCAAGAGTACAGTCAATGTCAAAGTCCCCTATTCTTGCTTTGATTTTCTCCTTTTCTTTGAAGATCTCTGATAGCCTAACATGTCGGTGGTCATTCAAGGTATCTCTCATATGTAGCAATATCTTTTCTGATTCCTTCTGGGTTTCTTCTATAATCTTGGTCTCTTGATCTCCCTCAGGGATTTCTTGTTCCATATTCAGCTTCTCAAGCCTAGCAATCATTCTAGGGCAATCCAATACTTCATGGTCCATAGCCTTACAATAGAGGCAACTAGGTCTTCTCCCAGGGAATTCTTTAGCAAGATGTCCCAGTCGTCTGCAACTATAATAGAGGGTTAATACTCTCATTTGTTTAGATGTTCCCCAACTCCTTTTGTAGTGTGCACCAGGATCATGGTGGCTAGCCTACAAAAAACATTTTCTAGGATCTTGCATCCACTTGTTATTCCAGACATTCTTATGATGCATAGGTATAACATATTTATTACTATACTTATCAGATCTATGCATATCAAACTTTCTTTCATATATTAATGCCCTAGTTTTGAATCTAGGACATAATCTATTAAACATACCTATATCCATGCTTTAGAAACAAAAAATTTCACTTATCTTACTTCTGGAGAGAACAAAGCTTCCAGATCTAAAACTTTTAACTATTCTTACCTTTATCAAGGCATAGAGCTTACATATCTTACCTTTTTCTTCGCAGATCTGACTTCTTTTCTTCAGATCTAACCTCTCTTTATTCAGATCTGACCTCTTTTCTTGGGACAAAGCTTCATAGGTCAAACAAAACACTGTGCACTAGGGAAATAGATCTACATAAAGAGCTTATTTCACACAAAACTCCTTCTTCTTCAGTTCCTAGAAATCACATTTCCAGGTCCCGACAACAGAACCATTTGTTGGAACATGGGTAGACCCAGGGTTCAACGCTCAAGAGTGCACCAACAAAGCCCTAACTACCATCCCTTTCAGCAACACCTGCGAAGCAGATGAAGTCTCACCCAAGGTAGAGGTAGGGGTGGTTGCAGGACTCAGATGTCTACAACCTTAGCTGGGACACCGATCTATGATTATGTTTCTTACAGTGCACTTAGCATCAGTTATTCCTTAACATATATTCATTAATATACTTCACATAAGTCATGGAGAATCCCAGTGAATACGTATTCTAAGAATGATTCAGTACTTATCCACAGAAATATAGGTTAGATTCAATAGGTCAAGCAATAAGCATCTCATATATCAGATCTAATGTTCATTCATTCATCAACAACACAGAGCATAACTAGATATATTTAATCACATCAAGCACTTAGCCAAGAAGATATAAACACATAAGAGTGAAGCACAAAGCACTATACACACAGTTACCATGGTTCATCCCCACCATAGGGCTACATCCACAAAGTCTTCTTCTGTTATTATCTTCTGTAAACCAAGTTACAACACAAAGCCTTCAAGATCCTACCTTGTCTAGGATAAGAGATCTGCACAGTTCACTAGATCCTCTTTCCCCGGGTAGATCCAAGCACTAAGTCCTTCCCTGACCCGTGCACTCAACACTTACAATACTTACAATAGGAACATAGCTTTTATAGTTACACAGATGTCTGATGACATAGATCTACCTTTCCACTAAGCCATTCACATTACATCACACAACTGACACACGCATCTCCTAACCTTCTATTTATACATACAAAAGGCCTAAATCAGGGCCGATATCCCTTTCCCATTACAATATTCTCAAAAATCCCTAAAAAGGGGCGGGGATCCCGTGATCTCCTCTTCGCCATGCACTCCTTCTCTGACTGGATGTCAGAGTACCAAAAACAGTCAAATATGACCAAGTATTCCTTAAAACTTGGTCAAGGGCCAACAATGATCATGGCAGATAAGATTGTACTCCATTGTATACAGATATCTTCAAATTGATTTTGAGACTGGTTTTCACTGGGCCTTGTTCATAACTATGACAGCCTATGGCATGTATCTACTTTTTGTTTCATATTCATGCCCATCAAAAAATATTTGGTATATTTCCACATGGATCTAAAGTGAAATTCAAATTGGCAGCCATGTGTACAAAGTCATTATGGATTGTAATATTCTCATGATAAACTAGCACTTCTAGTTGAGTCTCCATTACTCCACTTCTAGGAATTATAATATATTTCGACCATCACAAATACTCCTCTGACCTCACACATTAGGGGCCATCTATTATAGAATTTTTTTCCCCACTCCATGAAACTTGCTTAGATGGGCTTTCCATTTCCCTATGTAGACTTGAAGTCCCTTTTGTACCTTCAGAGCCAAAAAATCATATTTTTCCACATATATGTGCCCTACTAGTTAGATATCATGCATATACGTAAGTTTCTCCATTACAACCCTCATACACCAGGTTTGGTGCTCAAAATTAAAAATTATGTGGAGTTTCCATGTCACGTCACGAGATCCATGATCCTTTACCTTCCATATACTGGAAAGTGTCTGACTCAACCCTTCAGTTCCATTTGAAGGATATAAATTGAGTCATATACAAGCCATGGAAAAGAGAGAGAATTCAACTTTTGAGAGCAAAGATACTCTAGAGAAATTTCACTTCACATTGAGTCTGCATCCCTTTATCCTTGAAAGTCTTAACACATTTTTTATCCCCGAAGCTCTTCCTTCTTTGATGGAGAACCTCGTTCTCTCCTTTATATGAGCTTGCCTTTGGTGGACGATTGAAGTGGTGGAGGCCCAGCTAGAGGGACTTAGTTTCTCAGATCTGATGTGTGTCATTAGAGAAGTTTGTCACTTAGATATTATTTTTGGGATTAATTGCATAGTGTAAGTCATTAATCTATGACCCATATCCATGAGTATTAGTCGCAACTGACCAATAATTCTCATGATTTGAATAGTCCACTTAGCACTCATTGCATAGGGTGATGCTCACAGGGGTGAAGAAATGGGATTGAAACGAATGAAATGAATCACATAGCATCAATCATCACTTCTGAGGCTTGCACCCAGTAACTAGAACTTCCTAGGTGGTCACCCATCCCAAGACGCCTCTGGCTCAAGCGCACTTAACTGTGGATTTTTCCCCACAATCAATCCCACTTAGATTGCTACCCCATTTTCAAAACCTTAGCAAGTATTGTACCTTATGAACTACCTAGTTAGATCTCCTTTCACTCTTATTATTTAAGCATAGAGGGGCTTCCGCAGTGCAAGATACTAGATATTATTTTTGGGATTAACTGTGTAGTGTAAGTCATTAATATATGACCCATATCCATGAGTATTAGTCGCAACTGACCAATAATTCTCATGATTTGAATAGTCCACTTAGCACTCATTGCATTAGGTGATGCTCATTGGGGTGAAGAAATGGGATTGAAACCAATGAAATGAATCGCATAGCATCACTCATCACTTCTAAGGCTTTCACCCGGTAACCTGGACTTCCCAGGTGGTCACCCATCCCAAGATGCCTCTGCCTCAAGTGTGCTTAATTGTGCAGTTTTCCCCACAATCAAGCCCACTTAGCTTACTACCTCATTTGCAAAACCTTAGCAAGTATTGTGCCTTATGAACTACCCAGTTAGAGCTCCCTTCACTCTTATTATTTAAGCATAGAGGGGCTTCCGCAGTGCAAGATATTATATATTATTTTTGGGATTAACTGCGTAGTGTAAGTCATTAATCTATGATCCATATCCATGAGTATTAGTCGCAACTAACCAATAATTCTCATGTTTATCACTTATACACTTTTGTTGATCATTTTTAATAGAAATGCTCTTTTATCGTCCAATTGATATCTTGCAAATATTTGAATTATTATTCCATGGGCATATTTGTCATGAATTTTAATGGATTATGCTATTGTATATGCTGACATTATATATTATCACCATATTATTGTGTATCTTAGTTGTTGAGGACAATTTGTAGGTATAAAGCTTTGAGTTGTGTGCTCAACGATGGTATTCACCGAACGTCCATACAAGGTAGGATCTTGATATTTTCTTGTTAGCATTTCATTTATATAGCATACTTGGGATTAGAGTTGATTTATGCATGTCATTCCACCTGTTGTGGTTTACCCCATGCAATAGAGTGATTTTCATTGTAAAAGCCATAACATCCTTAAAAATGTCAACTTTTGTACATTGTTGATGGGAAAAACTTTCAAATAAATAAGATGAACTAGCAAACCCCATCAACAGATGGAATAACTTCATCAAACATGTAGGGAAAAAATTCTATCCACCCAAGTATATGGAACAAGATTACAATAAATGGAAGTATTTAAGACAATGTAAATATCAAACTATACAAAGTTATACCAATGAATTCCACCAGCTAATGACCCAACTTGAAATTAGGGAATACAAGTAGTTATATCCTTATATCCAAAAAGAAATTAAGGAAGACTAGGTTATATCCTTATATCCAACAAGACATGGATCTATTTAATATTGACACTTTTTCATAATCACTCCCTTATGCTATCAAGCTTGAGGATAATTTCAAAGGGAAAGGAATATTCTCAACTAAACCCACTAATAGACATTTTTATAAGAAACCTCTCTCAACTATTGTCCTTCATAAATAAAAAAAATCCACAAACAAAACAATTGATCAACAAAAAGGAGAAAATGATAAGAAGCCTTTCAAAAAGGTATCTTTCAATTGAAGTGCAAAAACAAACCTCCAAGACATCTACTTCTAACATAGGTTGAACTCCACATTGGAGTGTTTATAGGGGTAAATACATGATGGAATATATGATCCTAAAGCATCAACTTTAATTTCATCTTCCTTGACATCCCTTGCAAACTTGATTATTGTTGCTGAAGAGGAAAGAGAAAGACTATTCCATACACTTATACAGGTGAAATACATATTATTTCATCTAATTGTGGACAACGTTAGTCATACTAACTTTGTCTCTGGAAAAATAATGAAGAAATTGGGTCTTGTTACAACTCCACATCTATATCCTTACAACATTAGTTGTATGAAAGAAGGAAAATAACTCAGAATCACTAGATAGTACAATATACCCTACGTTATCAAGTCTTTTAATGATGAAGTGCTTTGTGATGTAGTACCACTCTCATTAGTTGATGTACTATTTGGAAAACCTTACTAATGGGATGGACATGGAATTTAGGAATCAGGGCCATAGAAATTGATTGTCAATATCAAGAATTAGTGGTATGGAATTCTTAAATATCAACACAAGTCTATAAACTCTTTGGTTTCATCTAAAAAATATATAAATTTGATCAACCTTTCTCAAGAATTCGTGTTATTGATGATTAAACCTCAACATTATAAGAATATCACATCAACCAATCAACTCGCTACTGACCATCACTCTTGACTACAACAACGATAAGTTGACAAAGTAATTGAAGAATACAAAATGTTTTCTAACATCCAATTGGAGTACCACAAGACTACTAGGTAAAAAATTTCATATATCTTGTTCTACTAGTTCTTTATTTCTCGATGCATCTATTTACAGAAGGTGTATTTTAGAAAATGAATAATTCCATAGAAAAAATTAATAACTAATAGACCAAAATCATATTCAACCTAGTTCCTCTCCTTGTTGTATCCTAGTTCTCTTAGTTCCTAAGAAAAAAGGCACATGGTGCATGTGTAATGACTACAAGAATCCCACTAAGATTTTCGTAAACAACATGTATCCTATCCCTAAAATAGATGATGTTCTTGTTTTTTTAATGTATGCTAAGTTATTTACCAAACTTTACCTCAATTTAGGATTTCATCAAATCCCTATAGAATCCTTTGATGTTTGGGACACTGCTTTCAAAACCACTGAAGGTTTGTTTGAATGGATAGTCATTCATTTTGTTCTAACAAATGCACTTGTTACCTTCATGAGGTATATGGATTATGTTAAGTTACATTTTTCAAGGAAATATGTCTTTTTCTAATTACATGACATATTAATTTATAAAAGAGAATGGGAAGAGAATTTGTGGTATCTTCAACAAGTGCTTAACACTTTCAAATAGCATAAAATCTACATAGTATTGAACAAGTGCTCTTTTTACATGAAGAGTATTAATCATTTTGGCTATGTGATCAACTCTATAGTAATTCAAGTTGAGCTAGACAAAATTTAAGTCATTATGTATTGGTAGGATCTAAGAGACATTCTTGATATAAGGAGTTCTCTTAACAATTGTTTTATCACAAATTTGTGTTAGGATTCAACCACATTTCTTAGTTGACGAAAGGAGGTGCAATGAAAAAAATTAAATGGACAACGACACAACAACAATATTTTATACAACTTAAAGAGAAACTTAGAAAATATCTAGTGTTCACCTAACCTGATTGATGGGCCTCTAATTTTTTCATTATTTGGCTCATGATATGTATGCACTTGATGCAATTTTTGCTATGCCTAGACCCTCATGTGAAACATTTATTCTTTCTAATTATCATTGAGTACATTGTGACATTTTCTTATCTATTTACACATCATTTTCTTAATTACCGGGTATGAATGTGATGAACTTGATCTTGAATAGATTTTGATGATTTATGCATGTATATTATGTGACGAATGGTGTGAAATCCAAAGGCTAAAAACATAGGAAATTGATCTCCCAAGACAAGGTTGATCCTCTTCATTTATGACTCTAGAACGATCTAATGATTTCTAAGAATTTTAAGGGATGTTGTATCTTCACCACCATTAGAATATTCCATCACTTGGAGGAAATTTAAGGGTGCCTAAAATCGCATACTTTCAACACCCATCTATACCTTTTTTCTTACCATCTTCCTTTAATCACTTCCTTTTTTATACTTCCTTTATCCAGTTCATCGTACTTATCACTAAGGTATGAACCCTTCCCCATATGCCATCATTACATTGTTTTTACATAATTCTTAAAGGAACTTGCTACTTTCATGTACTAATATTACCATGCATAAGTAATACAAAAAAGTGGCTACAACTTTGATTTTTTGCAATTCCAGCACATACCAACTACTGCAATTCTGAGTTTTTGTGATTTCGAGAACAAACCAATAGTCGCAACTCCCACTGCATCTGCCCTTGCTACAACTCCCAGTGCACTTTTCATTGCTACAACTCTAGACAATCGTTACAACTCTGAGCATGATTTCCATTTATGTGACTCCAAATAAATCTCACCAACACAACAATCAATGTTGCACTTGGTAGTGAGGAATCAATCTTCATGGAGAAAGGTGACAGGAGGCAAGTAGACAATTAAAAGAGGAATCAACTTTCCTAAAAATTCAACCCACATCCAAATCTCACTAAAAATCGATAGAATCAATGTAACCAGATGAATAGTATGATTCCTAGAACTCTCCATCCATCACTTTGTATAACTTTATACAATAGGCATGTTGTATAATAACCTCGACTTCCCTAGAGCTAATGGGGAGGAAAATATTCTAGCAATCACATTTTTTTGTTATTGTATCTTTCAGACTTTGGAAATATAATTTCTATTCATGCTTTCATTCACATGTTGATGTACTAGTGATCATATGATTTTGTTTTCATAGATCGGTACCTTTCTTAAGGGGGTAGGGCCCCCTGCTAAGTTAGTTACTTCATGTAACAATAGAATTAGAGACTAGCATTTTATTTTTTTTTAGTTTATTCTGTCTTGATTTCCTTCAATTGTTGTAACTCTAGATTCGTAGTAACGGTTAATTTATGCAGCCATTTTCTTGATTTATTGTAATTTCATAATCGTAGCATAGCTTTTTTTATTTCATGGTTATTTTGTCTCTCAATTTAGTGCAATTCTAGATTCATAGAACAATGTTGTGATTAGTGTGTGGTTTCATTTTCTAGTTCTAAATTGCAACTTCAGTGTTGATTCAATTTTTTGAGAGATTACAATCACAGATGATTATGTAATTTTCATTATTGCATATCGTGTCTTTACAACTTTGGTCATGATGGAGTTTAGTTGTTTTGAATCACATTGTTGCAACTCAAGTTGTTGAGATTCTTTTCATGTTGCAGCTCCATTGTTGCAACTTCGCTTGCAGTTGCGCTTTGTTTTATTTTCTTTATAATTTATGTTATATTTAGTCTACAATATATTTGGATTGGTATTGAATGAACAAACACTTCATTGTCACAAAAATACATCTTCATCATACTCAAGCAAGTCACCAATAGACCATAGCATAGTTATAATTTCTGCAAAGAGTGATTTCCATTTCCGCAAGTATGATTTCAACTCTCACAAATGTGATTTCAATTTCCACAAGTGTGATTTCAATTCTTGTAAGTGTAGTTTCAATTTCCGCAGGTGTGATTTCAATTCTCACAAGTGTGATTTCAATTTCCACAAGTGTGATTTCAATTTTCGCAAGTGTGATTTCAATTTCTGCAAGAGTTATTTAATTCCTGCAAGAGTAATTTCAATTTACTACTAGTGTGCTATTAATTTCTTGCAACTTATGCCATAACATAGGTTGGT
>JZKD02S1807904.1:100667-117024 GCA_000966675.3 Picea glauca | reverse complement strand
TTACCCTAAAACAAATCCTCTTTCTATAGGGGAACCCTTCACCAACTCACATGAAAGAGAACTACTTAAAAAGACAAAAGAAGTAGTTTTCTGGGATACAAATTTTATGGTTAATGAAGCCACAAAAAGAGCAAAAAGGTGCTCCAAAGGAACAACATATCAGTGGGGAGAAGGAGGTAGCAAAAGAGGTCTAATTTGTGGTATCAGTGACCCCTAGGGTCACCCTCACTCCTCTAATACTGAGTGATTGTTGGTTGCATGGGGACATGCAACAGTTTTAGGTTGGGGGAGATGATGGGTGCCTAAAATGGCATACTTTCATCACCCATATATACCTTTTTTATTACCATTTTACATTAATCACTTTCTTTTTTATACTCCCTTTATCCAATTCACCATACTTATCACTAAGGTACAAACCCTTCACCATATGCCATCATTATGTTATTTTTCATAATTCTTAAAGGAACTTGCTACTTTCATGTACTAATAGTACCATGCAGGAGTAATAGAACAAAGTGGCTGGAATTTCAAACTATTGTAATTCCATCACAAACCAATTGTCGCAACTTTGAGTTGTTGTGATTTTCAGCACAAACCAACAACCACAACACCAAGTGCACCCATTGTTGTTATAAATCCAAGTGAACTTGTCGTTGTTGAAACTCCAGAAAATTGTTACAACTTCGAGCATGTTTTCTATTATTGTGACTCCAATTAAATCTCACCAACACAATAGTCAATGTTATAGCTGGCAGTCGAGAAGCAATATTCATGGAGAAAGGTGACATGAGACAAGTGGGGGATTAAAGGAGAAATTGGTTTTCCTACTGAGTCAACACACACCCATATCTCAATAAAATTTGATAGAATCAATGTAACCAGAAGAATATCTAGATTCCCACAACTATCCATCCATCGCTTTGTATAATTTTAGATAGTAGGCATGTTGTATAATTGTTAATTTTTCAGACCCCAGACCAGTTTCAATCTCGCTGATTTTTCAGCCAATGTTTAATTCCCAAACCCAATTTTATATCAGCTTATAAATAAACAGCAGAAAATAAACTTCAAAACTGAAACATGAGGATTCTGAACATCGTTTTAAATGCAGAAATAAAATATCAGTAGCATGCTAAACTCAAAAAATTATAGACACATGAAATTTTGGTCTGACATTGACCCTGGAAAAACCCACAAGGGAAAAACCAGTGAGAGAGGGATTTTATTATTATTGAGCTTCTGAGAAATTTCTTTTACAGCAGTCTAATATTCAGCAAAAATTACAAACTTATCTCAGAAAATTTTGCGCTCCTCTTCTTAAGAAAATTCCAGAATGCAGCTCCTCGAAATTTGTACCAGAAATCCGTACAACTGTACGACTGCTACAACAATAAATGTTGTATGAAACTCCTCAAAAATTGTGCCTCTTTTCTGTGTTTGTTGTACCCTCTTTTTGTGCATTAAATGCCCATCAAAAATTGTGTCATGTCTTGAAATGTGTGTTGTACCTTGATGTACAAACTATTGTCCTTTTGCTGCTGTACGGACTATCAAATCCATACTGTACAGCCTCCACAAGACTGTTGTTCCCTTTCCTCGAAATCTGTGCACAAAAAATTGTTGTACAGCCCTCACACTCAACAATACCCTCCTCGATTTCTGTGCTACTTGGTTGCCTTGGGAATCATGCTCTTACTCTAGAAACTTCTCCTTCTTCCTCAAGTTCGACCTCTCTCTTGCTCTCTCTTTCTCTCTCAACAAGAATCAATGAACAACCCAAGAATGGGTGTGCCCCCTTGCCCTAATCGACCTCATGAGGGAAGGTGAGGGGTTTTCTAATATAACGCTTGAGATTAGATTAGATGAGTGGCTGAGATTAGATGTCTCTTCACTCACCCTCACTTTAGTCATAAAATCACCTTCTAATTTGCATCTCACAAATTAAATGACTAGGGCCCACATTAGGCACTTTCTCCCCCTTAGGTGCCTAGGGAAGAGAAACATTTGCCTTGGTACTTTGTTTAATTAAAAATTTAACACTCCCTCATATCGAGGAAACTGTTACTCACCACTCCAAGCTTGTCCATGAAAAATACAAACTTGCCTCTGCCCAATGCCTTGGTGAGTATGTCTGCAACCTGCTCCTCTATAGATATGTACTATAGCTCCACAACTCCTCTCTGAACATAATCACGGATGAAGTGATACCAAATCTCGATATTCTTAGACCAATCATGAAAACCATAATTCTCCAAGAGTTTAATACAACTCTGATTATCACAGTAAATCACAGTAGGTCTCAACTGCACACTGAACAATCCCAACAACATCTTGTGAAGCCAAAGGGCCTCACAACTGGCCTGACTGGCTGCCATATACTCAACCTCTGTAGAACTCAAAGCCACTAACTTTTGTTTCCGACTGAACCAAGACACAACTGTTGATCCCAATCCAAAACAACACCCTGAAGTGCTTTTCCTGTCACTGACACATCCTGCCCAATCCAAGTCTGTATAACCAACCAGACGAACTCCATCTCCTCTCTGATAGTCCAAACCATAATCTACCGTACCACAATGATACCTGAGCACATGTTTTTCTGCCACCCAGTGCACTCTCCTAAGCTCCACCATGAACTGGTTGAGAGTGTTGACAGGAAAACAAATATCTGGGATGGTATTGACCAAATACATCAATGACCCGATCAACTGACTATACAAAGTGGTATCCACCAACTGTGACTCAGAAGAACAAAGCTTCTTCCAGTTGGTAATCATGGGATTGGTCATGGGACTGCTATCTCCCATCTAAAATCTACTCAGAATGTCACATACATACTTCTCCTGTCCCAGGAAGATGTGTCCAGGCTCCTGCCAAACCTCCAATCCCAAGAAGTAATGCATCAGTCCAATGTCAGTCATCTCAAACTCTAAAGCAAGGCTCTCTTTGCAGCTGTTGATGAGTCTCTCTACACCTGTAATGAAAACATCATCCACATATAGCAGAAGAATGAGAGGATCCTCTCCAACCATAATGAAGTATAGTTTGGGATCTTCCTCACTCTTCTCAAAACCAAACTGCTGCAAATAGGAATCTATCCTCAAATACCAAGCTCTGGGAGCTTGTTTCAGCCCATACAATGCCTTCTTCAGTCTACACACATGAGACTCTCTCCCATGCACCTCAAATCCCAATGGCTTCTCAATATACACCTCCCTCTCAATAAGACCATTCAGAAATGTGGTCTTCACATCCATCTGGTGGATCTTCCAACCCATCTCTATTGCAATGGAGATCACTTCCCTGATCGAAGTGTATCTAGCAACCGGCGCAAAAGTCTCATCATAGTCGACTCCCTCAACCTGTGAAAACCACCGAGCCACAAAGCAAGCTTTGTACTTCTCAATGCTGCCATCCACAACATGATTTAGCTTATAGAGCCACTTGGAAGTCACCAATGACTTCCCCTTAGGTCTAGAAACAACTTCCCAGACATCATTATTCATGATGGAATTTTACTCTTCCATCATGGCATCTCTCCATACCTGTCTACTAGTGGCCTCCTCAAAAGTGGAAGGCTCAGACTCCTGAATACTGCTCACCATCGTGATGTAGCTGCAAAACCTCTCGGGAGGTTTACTCTCCCTCACTGCCTGTCTAGGATTCCCCACTGAACCCTATGCCTCCCTCAAGGTGTCTTGAAGCCACTTGGGCTTCCTCCTCTCTGAAGTAGTGTCCTATGGAGGGGACTCTCCTTGATCAACCCCATCTGTTGAAGACAATGATCCTGATGTAGACTCTAAAGTACCTGATCCTAAAACCTATGGACTAGTAGCCTGTGAACCTAAACTCTGTGGCCCTGTCACCTCTGAACCTGTCGTCACCGAAGCTGGTGGCCCCGAACTCTATGTCACTGTAGTCTGCTGTGGGCTCACCTAAATCTGAGATGAAGACTACTCACCTATCTCTATCCCTCTAGACTTCCTAAAGGCTCCATCCTCCTCAAATATGGCATCCCTCCTCAAGACAGTATTCCTCAAGAAAGGAAGGTAAATACGAAAATCCTTTGAAGTCTCACTGTACCCAACAAATATCCCTCTCCTTGCCATGGGCTCCATCTTTGTCCTCTTCTCAAAAGAGACATATGAATAAATGATGCACCCAAAAATCTGAAAGTGCCCCACCTCAAGCTTCTTCCCAGAGAAAGCCTCCTCAGGAGTCATGCTCCCCACAGCCCTGTGAGGACTCTTGTTCTGCATATAGACTACAGTGTAGCATGCCTCATCCCATAGAAATAGTGGCATCCCCTGATCATGTAGAATGGCTCTCATAGCCCCAACAATGGCCTTGTTCTTCCTCTCAGCAACCCCATTCTGCTGTGGGTTGTAAGGAACAGTCAACTCCCTCCTGATGCCCTCTCCTGCACAAAAATCCATGAACTCCTTGGAGGTATACTCACCTCCATTGTTCGATCTCAGGACTCTAATTTTCTTCCTTGTCTGGTTCTCCACAAGAGATTTGAACTCTTGGAACTGACTGAAGACTTGTCCTTTGGTCTTCATGAAGAAAATATAGGACTTCCGAGAGAAGTCATCAATGAATACAACATAGTATAGAGAACCAGTCAACGATGCTGAAGACATCAGGACACATACATCTGAATGTATAAGATCAAGTATCCATATTGCTCTACTGTCACTACTTGGAAAAGAAATCTTGTTGTACTTTCCCAAATTACACCCCTTGCACAACTCATGGTGCTCTGAATTGAAATCTGGAACTCCCGTCACCATCTCCCTTAGAACTCTCAAAGCCCCATGGTGAAAATGTTCCATCCTCCTGTGCCATATCTCACATAGGTCACTACTACTGATGGTAGAATGAATAAATGCTCTCTCTCGCTGGAACAAAAACTTGTACATCCTCTCATGTCTAGTACCAATCACTCTGGACGAAGTGATGCTAGACCCTCTGGGGAAAACAAGCACCTGACCATCATGGAACAAGATCTCATAGTCCTTCTTCTCAATAGTATAAACTGACACTTAGTTCTTCTTCAAGCTTGGAACATATAGAACTTCTGTCAAAGTCATGGGAGGCAAAGACTCCCTCCGAAATGATACGGTCCCACAACTAGCCACCTTGACCTCCCAGTCATCTCCAAGCACTACCTTTGCATCTCCACACTGAGTAAGATCTGTCAGGTGCTCACGAACTGTTGTCATATGGCGAGAGGCACCACTGTCAATATACCAAGCATCTATAGTAGTGGTCCTTGCAGATAGACATGCAATCAAGGAAAATTCCTTATCAAACTTGGTGGAAAACTCTTCCACCTCTGCTGAAACTGTTGTTTGTTTCTTCTTCTTGTTTGGAGACTGTCCTGCATAGTGCCCAAACTTATGGCATGAAAAGCACTTGAATTTTCTCATGTCTTACTTCCCTTCACCCTTGGGATTTTTTCCTCCTTTTGGACCCTTTTTGAACTTATTCTTGTTAGTGGTAGCAAGAGCCACATTCTCCTCTTCATGACCTATAGATGAACTTCCATGCACATAACCTCTCCGGGTCTCCTCCTAAACAAAGTCATCCCAAAGATGTTTCCAACCGGGAAGCTTCTCCCTAGCAACAATGTCGTCCACAAAAATAGCCCATTGTTTGGAGACTCCATTCAATGCTATTCTCACAAGATCACTGTCAGCTATGGCTTCCCCCACATCTCCAGAATCATCCCTCACCTGTGTCAATATAGTAAGGTATGTGACCAAATTTTCAGCCTTGGTCATTTTTATGCTCTTTATTTTTTCCCTCAAAACCATTTTCCGGTTCTCATTTGTACTCTGGTACAATTTAGTCAAAGACTCCCACATCTCATAGGCATGTGTCTTCCTCGTCAAGTGAGGAATCAAATGATCCTTGATGGCATCAATAATAAATCTCTTAGCCTTGATACTCTTCTTAGTATAGGCTAGAAGAAGAGTAGCATTAGTAGGTACCACAACAGGATGAGTAGCGGTATTCTCCACAATGTCCCACAACTCGTTTTCTTGCAAAAGAAAGATCATCCTCTCCTTCCAAGAAACAAAATTTGTTGCCCCATCAAGTCTATCCTCAACTCTCAAACCAATAGCCATTGACCCTTTTTCTGCTGAAAATATCAAATTCAAAATTCTACCCTGTGAAGTGTCTGTTGTCCCAACTTTCTGTCTGCTGAAATTTCTGCTTCCCTTCAACTCAGCTCTAATACCATGTTAATTTTTCAGACCCCAACCTAGTTTCTGTCTCACTAATTTATCAGCCAATGTGTAATGCCCAAAGCTAGTTTTATATCAGCATATAAATACACAGCAGAAAATAAACTTCAAAACTGAAACATGAGGATTCTGAACATCGTTTTAAATGAAAAAATAAAATATCAGCAGCATGTTAAACTCAGAAAATTATAGACACGAGAAATTTTGGTCTAGCATTGACCCTGGAAAAACCCACAAGGGGAAAACCAGTGAGATAGGGATTTTCATTATTATTGAGCTTATGAGAAATTTATTTTACATCAATCTAATCTTCAGCAAAAATTACAAACTTATCTCAAGAAAATTTTGTGCTCGTCTTCTTCAAAAAATTCCAGAATGCAACTCCTTGAAACTTGTACCAGAAATCCATACAACTGTATGGTTGTTACAACAATAAATTCTATATGAAACTCCTCGAAAATTATGCCACACCTTGAAATGTGTGTTGTACCTTGCTATATGGATTGTTGTCCTTTTGTTGTTGTACGGACTGTCAAATCCATACTGTACGACCTCCACAAGAATACTGTTCCCTTTCCTCAAAATCTCTGCACAAAAATTTGTTGTACAACCCTCAAGAAATCCATACAGTATAGCCCTCACACTCATCAATACCCTCCTCGATTTTTGTGCTACTCAGCTGCCTTGGGAATCATGCTCTTACTCTAGCAACTTCTCCTTCTTCCTCAAGCTCGACCTCTCTCTTGCTCTCTCTTGCTCTGTCAACAAGAATCAATGAACAACCCAAGAATGGGTGCACCCCCTTGCCCTAATCGACCTCATGAGGGAAGGTGAGGAGCTTTCTAATCTAATAGTTGAGATTAGATTAGATGAGTGGCTGAGATTAGATGTCTCTTCACTCACCCTCACTTTAGTCATAAAGTCACCTTTTAATTTGCATCTCACAAATTAAATGACTAGGGGCCAAATTAGGCACTTTCTCCCCCTTAGGCGCCTAGGGAAGAGAAACACTTGCCTTGGTACTTTATTTAATTAAAAATTTAACAATAATAACCTTAGCTTCCCCAGACCTAGGGGGAGGAAAATATTCTAGAAATTAAATTTTGTTGTTGTTGTATTTTTCAGTCTTTGACAATATAATTTCTATTCCTTCATTCATTCCCATGTTTATGTACATGTGATCATGTGATTCTATTTTTGTAGCTCAGTACCTTGCCTAAGGGGGTAGGTCCCCCTCATTCAAGTACTACCTATAACAATAGAGTTAGAGACAAGAATTTTAATTATGTTCAGTTTATTCTATCTTTATTTCCTTCAATTGATGTAACTATAGATTCATAGTAACACTTTCTTTCTGTATTTGTTTTCCTGATTTGTTGTCATTTCATAATTGTAGCATCGATTATTTTATTTCATGCCATTTTGTCTCTCGGTTTACTGCATTTCCGGATTCAGAGAACAATGTTTCAATTCATGTGTGGTTTCATTTTCTAGTTCTATATTGCAACTCTGGTGTTGATTTGGATTTATGAGAGATTGCAATCATAGATAATTCTATAATTTTCATTTATGCAATTCATGTCTTTACAACTTTGGTCATAATGTATTTTAGTTGTTGCAGATCGCATTGCTGCAACTCAATTTGTTGAGATTGTTTTCTTGTTGCAACTCACATTGCTACAACTCCGCTTGTAGCTGCACTTTGTTTTGTTTTCTTTCTAATTTTTGATAGATCTAGCCTCCAATATATTGGGATTGGTATTGATTGAACAAACACTTCATTGTCACAACAATACAATATATTCATCATACTCAAGCAAGTCACCAATAGACCATAGCATAGTATTAATTTTTGCAAAGTGTGGTTTCCATTTCACCAAGTTTGATTTAAATTCTCACAAGTGTGATTTAAATTCTCACAAGTGTGATTTCAATTATCGCAAGTGTGATTTCAGTTTCCATGGGTGTGATTTCAATTTCCAAAAGTTTTATTTCAATTCTCGCAAGTGTGATTTCAATTTCCATGGGTGTGATTTCAATTTCCACAAGTATGATTTCAATTCTCGCAAGTGTGATTTTAATTTATGCAAGAGTAATTTCAATTTCCTGCTAGTGTGCTATTTTATTTCCTGCTAGTGTGCTAGTGTGCTAGTTTGGTGACTTAATTAAAGTATCTTGAATATTTGAGTTGTTACATTAAAGTGCTACAATGTCGTAGTAAAAACAAAACTCTTCTTGCATAAACTGTGCACGATAGTTCACAAGTTCCATAAGAGCCACAGATTGATAGTTAAATGTAAAACTCTTCATTTGTTTACTAATTTAATTAGAAAGTAATTGAAAATTCCATCAACAACATTAATGGTATTAAACAAATTGAACCCTATCTGATTTAGACAATTCAAATTGCACAAGAAAGATATAGGTCTCATAGAACAACATGCATATGTTTAGAAGATTGAGAGGTAGATTATGTAAATGTGTTGAAACTACACATAATAGATCTAGCTAAACAATAATACACACATTTGCAAAGAGAAAATAAGAAAGAAGAAGGAGAGAAAGAATAGAAGAATTCTCATTAACCGTTATGAATAATGAATAATTTACACCTGATATACTCTGTATAACTCAATGATTACACACTAGAGGAGAACCAATGTGACATAGTGGTGGTCTAGAGTGATATTGACACACACCAGCAATTACAGGAGTGAACTTCCACCTAGTCTAGTCTCTCAGGCAGTTACGGGAGTGAACTGCCACCTAGTTGAGTTAACTAGTCAACTAGTCTTCAATTAACTGACTGAAGATATAGTAGTGAGGAGTGAACTCAAGGAATCAAGGGTAATGTGCCAATTTGGTGATGATCCCAAGGCAAGTTCGAATTAGCATGGTGATGATCCCAATGTTGCATGGTGATAAAACCAATGCAACATCTAAACTCTACTCAACTAGTCAAACTAAAGTGTCAATTGAAAGAGAATATTCTCCAGGTGGAATATTCTCCCCTAAAATATAGGAGACTTGATAATGAATAATTATGACTAATAAAAAAGGAAAAACCTTAAGAAAAATAAATCCTAGGTGTGTGTGAAGTAACTAAAACACCCCCGCAAAACATCACTATTATGAAAATAAAGAATGGGTCCCAGAAACGACGCCATGTTAGGTATCCAAATACAAAAGATACACTGAAATAAAGTGAGGAAAGAAGGAAAACCTCATGGGAAAAACCCCCCGTCAAGGTACAATGTATGTAAAAAGAAGAACTACAGTTTCTACAAAACCGTGTCCTTCACTCCAAGATGACTTTGCAAAGAATGAAACTTTTGCTCAGTGAAGGTCTTGGTGAAGATGTTTATTGTTTGGTCTACTAAAGGATAGAATTGTAAATCGATGATCCCCTCATGTACCAAGTCCTAGATGTAGTGCATGTGGATCTCGATGTGCTTCATCCGCTGCCTCTGAACTATATCTCTACAGAACTTCAGAGTGCTCTGGTTTTCACACCAGATGATGATCGATCGATGAAATTGAATGCCCAACTCAGTGAGAAAATGGTGTAACCACATATCCTGAATGGTTATGTTAACTACCCTTCTTTAATCTGCCTCAGTTGAAGATAGAGAGATGGAAGCTTTCTTCTTGCTTGACCAATAGATAGGCCCATAACCAATACTAAGTGAGTAACTAGATGTGTACTTGCGATCAGTGCTATCTCCAGCCCAATCGGAATCAATAAACTCGATGAGATATAATGTAGAGTCTATTGCATAATGAATCCCAAAGGTGATGGTGCCCTATATGTATTGAAGGATACACTTTACAGCTTTCCAATGTAGCTCATACGGATGCTGCATGCACTTGGAAACTGCACCAACTGCATATGAGAGGTCTAGTCTGGAGTGTGTGAGATACAAAAAGATCCCCACTAACTATATGTACAGTGTGCTTCAACTAGTGGAGTCTCCCTGCCATCCTCAAGTTTGACTCCAGATAGGAAAGGAGTCGGAGTAGACTTACAGTATGTCATGTGAAATCTCTCAAGGAGATCTCATGCATAATTGGCCTAAGATAGTTTGATGCCTGATGCATCCTGGATGATCTCAAGTCCAAGGAATAAGTGTAGAGGACCCATGTCCGTCATCAAAAACTTTTCATGTAGAATCCTCTTGACTGCAACAATCACTGAAGTCGAGCAACCGATGATCAAAAAATTATCAACGTACAGAACTAAGAGTATAAGTGAATAAGCCATCCTAAGCATGTAGAAATTTGGGTCTGATTTACAACATACAAAGTTATGTGACTATAGTTAGGAATCCATCTTGGCTTACCATGACCTCGGAGCCTGCTTGAGGCCATAAAGGGACTTCTTCAGTCGAAGGACCAAATATGAGTCTTGCATAAATCCATAGGGTTTCTCCATGTATATCTCCTCAAAGATATCACCATGAAGAAATGCATTCTTCATGTCCATCTGATGGACTTCCCATCCCTTGGATTCTACAATGGAAAG
This sequence comes from Picea glauca, assembly GCA_000966675.3. NCBI lineage: Eukaryota > Viridiplantae > Streptophyta > Pinopsida > Pinales > Pinaceae > Picea > Picea glauca. The sequence continues at coordinate 106,245 of JZKD02S1807904.1, read as the reverse complement.
TACCAATCGTATGGACTCCATTTTCGCTACTAGAGTGAAGGTATCATCATAGTCAATACCATGAACTTGATGAAAGCCTTTGGAAACAAGTCTGGACTTGTATTTGCTAATCTCTCCATCTGTTGCGCTCTTGGTCTTGTAGACCCATCTGCATCTAAAATGTTTCCTCCCAGAAGGAAGGGGAACCATATCCCAAGTCTAGTTCTCAAGGAGGGAGTTGTACTCCTCCCGCATGGCGGATTCCCAAAAGGTATTTCCAGCAGTCTCACCATAAGACTGTGGATATGAAGAATGAACCAAGAAAAGATGCCTGGAGGGAAATGGTTTAGTGGTAGTGAGTGAAATAGGAGGCTCCTCAAAATCAGATCGAGTTATCCTAGTATTGGTTGGATCACCAATGATATCCACTACAACCTAAAGAGTAGTATGTGCCCACTTGGGCCTCTGCTCTGGCTCTGCAACTGCATCTGGATTCTCTGACCCTGCATCCAATTGTACTGACTCTAAATCTGAATCATATAAGTCCTCTAAATCAAAACTCTCATCTGAAAAAGATTCATCATGTGCATGCTCATCATCTTGGACAGGTGGAAGAATGAAGGTGTATGCATGTGGCTATTGAGGTGCATGTGAGACACTTTCCTCGAATTGGACACTACGCTCAATGATGAGACAGTCAGAGGAAAAATCAATAAGACAATATCCCTTCACACCGTTAGGGTATCCAACAAAAATGCACTCAGTTCTCTGTGGATCAAGTGCCTTCCTCTTTTCAGAGGGAATCCTGGCCCATGCATGTGAACCGAAAATGAGAAACTGGGTCACTTCCATTTTGAGGCTGCTACAAGCCTCGTAGGGGGTCTTATCCTTAACAGATCTATGGGGAGATCTATTTTGGATGTATGTTGCATAGTTAAGAGCTTTGGCCCATAGTCTATGTGGTAGAGACTTTTCATGTAGCATGCAAGATGCCATCTCCTTTAGAGATCAGTTTTTCCACTCAGCAACTCCATTTTGCTGCAGAGTATAGGGAACTATGTGTTGCAATTGATTCCCTACCTCATGGAAAAGATTATGGATATCATGATTCACATACTCTCCCCCGTTATTAGTTCAGAGGATTTGATCTTCTTTCCAGACTGTGTCTCAATCAAGGATTTGAAATCTTTGAGGTGTTGAAAGACCTCGTTTTTTTTTCCTGAGAAAGTATATCCATGTAAAACGTGAGAAATCATAACAAAAATGAGAAAAAACCTCACTTTTTTTATGGATGGATGCAGACAAGGACCCATAAGGTCACTATGGATCAGATCTAAAGGTGCAGAAGCTTGATGAGACTTTCCTTTGTCAAATTTCTCTTGAGGGTGTTTTCCAAGAACACATCCCTCACATACTCCCTTGGAGAAATGGATGTCTGGTAGACCATCAACCAATATTTTCTTGCTAAGCTATTGCATGTATCTGAAATTAAAATGTCCAAACCTTTTGTTAGCACTGAGAGTCACCCTCTAATTGCAAGAGGATAATCTCAGTACCCATCAAAATATTTGTGGATTAAAAGGGTGTGAGTGGGTGAGTCAGCAAGACTTTAAGGAAAAGAAAAACAATGGATATCACTGTAGATCAATGATGGGACATTGGGATATGGAGTCATAAACAGTCTTCTCAATGAAGGCATTTAAGCTCCCTATCAGAAAAAGGATTTAAGTGGTGGTGGGAAGGAGAAAGGAAGAAAGTGTTTGAATGATAAACCATAAAAAATGGGCAAGATGATAAAAGATCCTCTATCGCCTCAGAAATCCAGAAAAAAGGGGGTTTACAATGATCCGGACAAGAAGAAAAACATAGGACATTTGTTGAACCATGAAATATGAGCATGACAGCAATAGATCCTCCATCGCCTCGGGAATCCATAAATCATAGAGATTACATTCAGACAAGAACAAGAAACAGAAAAGTTTGTTGAACCATGAAAGATGGGCATGATGGCAACAGATCCTCCATCACCTCATGAATCCATAAATCAGAGAGATTGCAGTCAGAAAAGAATGAAAACAAGAAATGAAAACTAAGAAGATGATCTGATATAACAACTTAAAGGAATCTTCATTAACATAACAATTTACAATCCATACCCTTAGGCTTATAACGAAAATATAGTCATAATAGTTCTCAAAGATTCCCTCAGTCTGGGAAAAAAATCCTCCTTTTACAAAATCTAAATTGATCTCTTTTATACTCATATCAGTGCCCGACTCTCAGGAGTGTGATCTGATCACCACATTCAAAGATTTTCTTGGAGAAGTCTTCTATCAGACTCTGCATGTATCCCTCTCTCAGATGTGAGCTCAGATCGACATGGGTCTACAAGAAAATATATCCACAGTGGTACCATGGGTTGAGGGTTCAATCCCCATGTCCAGGCCTTCCATGCCTTCCGTTTATGGAGTGAGTCGAGGTTTCAACCACCAGCTCTTCTTTCATTAACTTCCTACTCTCGAGATTACGACAAGGCTTAATGCTCAAGGGGTGGACACGTGCTGGTCTTGGATAGGATGTTATATGAGAACGTGATTGCAGGGCCGCTCAAAGGTGGTTTGGCTTTAGACCTCTTTTGGGCCCGCAATCCATCTCCCTTCACCACGTATTTCTTTTGACTTACCATGGTTTCAATTGCGGGACCCCTCAAGAAAAATATTTCCTGAGCATGTTGTGCTCCTACAATGGACTATGGTCAGTGATATCATGATCTTGGATGAGGCTTCATGATCATCGGCTCAAATCTGCCACCTCCAAATCAATAGATCAGATCTTCCCTTTTTGAATCGACGATTCAGACCTACTTCGTGATTTGAGCTTCAAAATTTTCAAACCTCAAACCTCCTCTACCTTCTGTTGCTTTTACTCGGAGCTAAATATATGATGATGTGTGGCCCCCTGAGATCAATGGATAGAATCTATTCAGGTCTCCAGACTCAGGAAAAACAAAACTCAAACTTCATTTTCCTCCTGGAAAATCCTCCGAAGCTAAGGATTTGATGACGTGTGGCCCTTGTTGATTAATGGTTGCTATCTCCTACAAGTCTCTGGGCTCTAGAAAAAATAATCTTAAACTTCATTTTTCTACTGGAAAATTCTCCGGAACTAAGGATTTGACGATGCATGGACCTTGTTTATCAGCAACTGCGATCTCCTTAGAGTCTCTGGGCTCCGGGAAAATCAAAACTCAAACTTATTTTTCCCTCAAAGAAAAACATCTGAAGTTAAGGATTTGACGACGCCTAGCCTCCATAGATCGACGACTAAGATCCCTTCATAGCTCCGTACTTTAGGAAAATAAAATCTCAAACCTCACTTGCCTTTAGCTCTTTTACCCAGAGCTGGAAATCTATTGATGTGTGTCCTATTGAATAGAACGGCTAAGAGTTACTTCATCACTTTGAGACTTCGGGCCTTTGGCACTTTGGGACTTTGGGCCTTCGGCACTTTGGGACTTCCAGCTTCTGCCCATCGGGACTTTTTGATGCACAACTCACACAATCCTCCAATGTAAAAATCCCTAAAATGCTTAATCTAAGAACACATGGCCCCCCACAGATCGACGGTTTAGATTCATTCTAAGCCTTTGGCAATTTGATGCTTCGAGACTTAGAAACTTAGGCCATTTCAAGACTTTGGCACTTCAGGCTTCGACCCTTCAGGAACTTGGCATGTTTCTTGTTTCAAGACTCTCGAAGTAAAACTCCTGGAGTGAAAAATATTATGATGCATGGCAGTCTGGATTCAGATGGCTGATATCTGCTTCGGGACTTCAGGCCTTTAGGGCTTCGTGACTTCAACGCTTTTTCTTTGGTGCTATAATTTGCACAACTTTGGACTTCTAAATGCATGTGGGCAGTTGATCTATATTTTTCCTGGAATCTCCACCGCTAAAAAATTAAAACAACCTGTTGCTTTCAAGCCAGAAATGGGTTGTTTTTTATGTTTCCCTTTGTGTCCATGGTTGCGGCCTATGTGAACAAGGATTTGGGTGACTCGTTGTGGGATGGGAAAATAGGGAGACCAGTGACTAAAAAAGGAGACAAGTGTTCATCCTTTGATAAAAAAGAGGGGCTTGGGGCCAGGATTTCACTCGGGTAAGATATTTAAGGAAAACCAAGGCTCACAAACAAGCAAGTGAAAACAAAGAACGATTTACAAGCTGAAGGGGGGAAAACTTCAAGACCTGGCCTGCGAAAAGGAGAGAGACAGGGAAAGGAATTATAGACTCAATCATTTTCGACACCCACCTACAGCCCTTGATAAATTCATGTGATAACATTTGGTTCCACAGGGAATGGCATGCTCCTTGTGAGCTGCCAAGAATGCGTAGTTTCAGTGCCTTGGTTGTTGGGCTATGGAGTCTAGCTTAAAACTTTTTCCGAAAAAAATGAGGAGATATGTACACTAGTCTACTAAAAATGAAAACAAACACATGGGATCCAGAAGGAGGTTATTTATGTACAATCCTAGATTAACTAATTTTTACAAAGTGCTAGGTGAAAGCAAACTTCCACCATAGCCACCTAGACTGCCTGGTAATATAATTCTTATCTTTACTGCAAAAGATCCACAAAAGGTAAAGAATGTATGATATCATAAAGGAAACATGTCTTGGAATGCTGACAATACCCCCAAATGATGACAAGCTGAATAATTTTTCACACTCCAATGCTTTTGGAAAACACAGCTCCATATATAACCCCACCGGGTCACAAAATTTATAATCAGGAAATCTCAATTGGTAAGAAATTGCCTCTTGTAATTCATTGTTTCTCACCTGTCGTTCAATGCTCTCAGAGTGTACAAGTGGGTGGAGTTTTGATCCAGGTTGGCTAATCCCAGGTGATATTTTCTCACTTACAGGTTCTGGACTGGAGATAAACTGTACATTTAGCTCCTCCTTTTATCCTTCATGGCTCTCTCAAGGATCAGATTCATAATCATCGTAAACATGAACCATGGAAAAGCTCTGCTCTTCATCATTTTCACTAGGATATTCATCAAAACTTGGTTTTTATTGGTCAGTATTTGAAGCAATTTCTTTATCATAAGCAAGACTGCCAAAAACATCATTTTCCAGGACAGGAATATCCTCTGCATTTCCTTGATAAGAGTAGAAAATAAACTCTTCCTTCGACTTTGAAAAACTAGGAAAAATAATAAAGGAATATTCCCTAGCTTTTGGTACTAGATTTTTGTCTATCTCAGCTTCATAGTCAGGAGAAACATCCAATGCAGAATACACTTTCTCTTCGACATTGGAATATTCAGAAGAGACATGTTGATCTTTATGAACACTTAAAACAATAGACACATTTGATATGATGCCAGACATTTCTATTTTATTTCTATCATAATGAATATGTTAAGCCCTAATATTGGATCATTACCCCTTAATTGGGGCATATTGTATTAGTACTATTATTTTATTTATGTCGGCTTTAGTCCATTAGTTGTAATTATACCTCCTAGTCTCTTATATATACCAAGGAGACATTTTCATTTTGAATCATCTTGTACTTGAACATTTAAGTGG
>JZKD02S1807904.1:69841-84189 GCA_000966675.3 Picea glauca | reverse complement strand
GGGATATTGCTAAAACTGCATTAGGAACAATCCAAATTTTTTATAGTAGAAAAATAGTGATACATAGTTAGTTTGCATGCATCAACCTATAGATAGATATGGCACAATTTTACCAAAAACCAATGTTGTTGGTCTAATTTAAGTAGGTACTAGTGAATAAGCACAACAACAAGAGGATTATGGAGATATTTTTCTAGAACACATTCAACAAATTGTCGAGTAGCCTAAAGGAGTGGGGATTTTTGTAAATCCTTTCTCTAATCTTGTAAATCATTTTTCTTATATAGTAGTTGAGTGTAGAGAGGGATCTCCATATATGAGAACTATGGCAAGAAAATGGGAATCATAACTAGATATGTTTCAATTTCCAATTTAGAAACTAATGAGAAAACAAGGATGAAGCACACCAATTTTACTCTTCCTCATTTCCATGGCTTTACTATTGAAGACCCTATTACTTTTGTTTTTGAGTTTGATGTTGTATATAGAGCCTATTATTATGCAGTAGATGTTAAAAAACTCAATATTTTTACATTTGCATCTAAGAATAAACCTTGATATGGTGTTGGGTTGTTTAACACTTGCGCTCATCCTTCCTAACGTTGGGGGGTTAAGACCATGGGTTCCTCCAGAGTTGACCAAAAAAAAAACCCAAATAATTGGCATATCAATCCTCAACAAAGGCTGAAGAAGGTCTCACTCGAGATGCTATGAGGATTAAAGAGACCATTTGGTCTTGTGTTGGGGATGAAGGGTTAAACAAACAAAGATCCATCTGTGATGACACTTATACATTCCATAGTTGACAACTTACTATTATCAATATGAAAAAACAATACACACACATATACAAATACCATGTGAGTACACATGATAACTCTGAATCGTTGCAACTTTATTATTCTCTTCATTCCATCAAAAAAAGGTATGCATTAACATAACATACTTGAAAACAATAGAGTCTCATATTCTCTTCATATAATTCCCCAGATTTACAATACATTGTGCCATGCGCATCCTTTCATAACTTAGACATATGACAAACCCAGACTTACAAACAAGAGAATTACATCATTATAATACTACAAAGACTCATAGAGAGCCACTTGACTATCTCTAGAATAATGGACAACTAACAGGAACTCAATGGATCAAATCAACAATGACATCAACAACAAATTCTTCTTTGTCGTCCTTACTTCCTTTTATAACCTTCTGGGGTTTTGGAACTCCCTCTCTATCAATTATACTCCACTTTCTCTATTGAATAACAGTATCACACACTTTTACCACCTACCTACATTTTGTGTCTCCTTTCTAGAATCAAGGCAATCTTAATTTCCTCTCCAACTCATATTTTGTCTGCTCCAAATTCCCTCACGTTGTTGGCAGTAATCATTTGGGAATATTTCTTGACGATTTGTTTATTTATTTAGGTGTCTGCCTTCTTGATTTCTAGTGTGCATATCAAAATCAGACTGATGCACACTTGGCAGAACTAAACTTTAGCATGCATTAACAAAAATTGTTAAAACTTTATCTGGCGCATACTTCTCATAGATCCTCGTGCATTTTCTTGGGTGCACAAAAAATTGGGATGAGCATGCATAAATTCGTTTGTGCATGTGCATGATATTAACCCAAAACATTTAGGTTCCAACAGGCCCCCACCATTATTACTTGGCTCGTCCTCAAGCCAATTGCCTCATGGAATGACCATCTCAACAGATGGAACTGTTTCCTTGAGTTATTTCACAAACTCTTTAAACTATCGCTTAAGATCATTAAGGTATCCCTAAATATATTGAGTAATATGAATAGTCATATCAACTTTGGTTGTTGTGACTCAAGGAGTTGTCATGTTTGTTGTGTTGATTTTCTCAATAAGAGGGCCGACAACAACCTACACATCTGAAAGCTGCATGAACAAGATCAAGGTCTTATCGGCCACAAAATTGATGATCTCTAATATACTCTACTACTCAGTCTAGGATGCAATGATCTCTTTTGTCTTTGTGGAAATTTTTAGCATCACAATGGCACACTCCCCAAGAGACAAAGAATCCAAGTCTCACTTCTATTGTGTGACCTCAACCTTAGTTGCACAGACTCTATCTTCAACTTTAGATATCTTAGGTGAATTTTGAATATCATTCCACAAGGTGAAGCCACATTAGACCATTCTTGAAAATGCCTCCACCATTTGTTGGCTATCTTGGATCACTGCTTCAACCAACTTAATCACTTGTTGGAACCGAGCTACTACTAGAATCGCTTGGAGGAGTGGTGGAAAAAGAGTTGTGAGTTGTAACTCTAGATCTGTACGTATGAATTCAGGGTCTAGATATTAAAAAATGGGGGAATATCATGCTATTATGTGAAAGTAGTTGGAATATACATATATAGGTTGTACACATCCCCAAGAAGATCAGTGAACACAGTACTTATCTTAGTGGATTGGGCCTAGGAAATTGCCTGTGCCACAAATTTTGTTTCTTACTTCTTTTGCAATGCTTGGTGATCTTGAATATCCTTTTTATAGTGCTCGTGCATATAATTATGTGTTACAATGTCCAATTGGTGATGGAGTGATAATTGTGCATGAGAGTAGCCAATATTTGGTGTCACTCACCCAACTCAGAGAGTAAGGTGGAAACACAATCCTGTATTATAGGAGTAGAAATTGGCACCAACAAGATACCACCATTGTTGGTATCCACTATAAGTAGTGTTGGGGGCTTCACTATAAGGACCCAAGAAGGGATACTAGAACTACTACTGGAATTTGGTGGTTGTAATGGAGTGTTTCATACCAATGTTGTTCCCTCGAGTTGTTGACAAAGATGTTTGATGCTACGAATAACCTCTGTGCATATTTTTTGTTGGAGAAACATTTATCTTTTTAATGCATCTATTAATATGGTGATGCCTAGTTCCATCATAATGGAACCCTCTTCTATTGAGGGAATGATATTGCAGATAGTTGGCCTGGTCCATTGTTTTTTTTCACTAACTGTGGTGGACTATGTTTTTTGTTGCATAGGGCATGGGTCCCGAGGGTGCTTGATGAAAGTATCATTTTTGGATCCCCCTCTTTGGGGGACCATGCATTACACTTGCAGCCTCAACCTGACTTCGATCCTGATTTCAATTAGTGCATATTTTGAGAGTGGAAATTTATTCGGTGAGGACCATATATATGTGCAGGCCATTCAACGTTGCCTTGTTGGATTTCCTCTTTTATGATGCAAAATGGTAGTGGTGCCATTGCAACCCCCTGATCATCATTGGGATAAATGAAAAGATTATGAAAACTACATTCAAATAGAAGGTAGCCAACATAATTGTCCATAATGGTGTGTGGGATGTGCACTTGCGAAGTAGTTTCTTGCATCAATTATTGGTACTATCTATGAAAAATCTCATCCTAGGACTTTTGGACAGTAGAATCCTTGCTCGCATGCAAACGAAGGAATCAAGAAGCGTCGAAACCATGTCCATTCCCATCCAATCATTCAAAACCCTGAGGGGGCCTCCATAGCACCATGGCAAGGAGAAGTAGTATCTAACTATAATGGATGTCCTTGTTGGAGTCCAGGGCATCCAAACAATCATCAATGAACTCATTGAGGACATATCAGGCCCATGACATTTGGATTCCTACGACACGCTACTTAGTTGCAACGACCACTCCAAATGGGCACTCCTCCTTTGTACAAGTGAGAAATATATTACAGGATATCAAATGAGTATAAAATTGAACTGAATTGGTATTGATTTATGAAATTATCACCCCATGCCTTCTATAGCATGTAATGTACATGCCATAGATTTCATGCTGGGAAGCATATTTTATGGATAAATATTTTTTCGACTCATCGCTATCCATGGGTAATTTGATGACCTATTGGCTTGTTGCTTCATCTACCAGTTATTCCCCCCCATCCATAAGTAGCCACCGTGTAGGTGGGTGGTTAAAAGGAAGACACAAAAGTTCACCAACCCTCTATGCCAATAATTAGGGAAATCAACCAAAGACAAGATGTCCTCTTGTCGTAGGGGTTTGGCCTAGTCCTGTGTGAGAAATAAAGGTTTACCATCCACATTGAAAACTATGCATGTGTAATTGTGAAAGGATAGGGTGGATAATTGAGTAGGGTCTCAGACATCGTAAACAAAAAGTTTCACATCCTACACCTTTCCTTACCAGGATCTTGTGAAACTTACATGTCAAGGCAAGGGAAACTCTGTTGTTTATCAGTCTTGGGAAATCCTGGATATATTTCAATCTTATGGTCTACTTGAAGAACCCATGGCCACTATTACATCAGGATTTTGTGGATGGATAATGTTGGGTTGAAGAGGTTGTATTTTTTCTTACTTTCGCTACCACTATTCCCCCATACTGAGATTGTGGACCCTTTCTTATAGGTGTAATAAAGTAGGTATTGAGTTGACTAGGATTGAATCATAAAGAGGACAGTTTCTAGGAAGGTATGGTGGTACAACTAGAAGGCATTTAAGGGGTCATTAAGAACTCAAAGTGTCATATGGTAATCATTGATCCCCTTCAAATCATTCATATTTATAACATCTCGTCAGTCCTATCAAATCATAAATAATATAAAGTGTTATGAGACCCCTATGCCAATGTTATTGATCTGCGAGGCCTATCAACCCTTGCGTATTAATGGTTCATGGCTACCACATTTACCGCCAAATATACAAAATCTCCGGGTGAGATTACCACATATACTGCTAGTTACCATCTTAGTAACCGCTCCCATAGGTATCATATAATAGAAACGTCATTGAATTAATGCATTAAAATTTTGGGATTGTAGACCTTTGATGATGACTGGGAAATCTCCATACATGAAAAATCCTTACTCTCTAAGGGAACCATGCATGATTCTTGCACACCCCTATAGAATTTTATCTTTGATTAATTAGTCATGGCGACCACTAGTGGACGCAGTGCCAGTTCACCTGTATCCATCCAATCTAATATGTCTCCTAAGAGACCAAGCATGGTCTTTCCAAACATGATAGTATATGGTGACTATTCTCGAATTATTTATTCATGCAAGATTTGTTTGTTTTCTCAATGGGTTTTAGTGGGATTGAATGAGAAAAAATTCATTCTTCTACTACATATTGTTTAGTGAAGTCCATTATTCATGCACACAATTCATCTACATGCCTCATGGGAAACTGAGAAACCAGTGGGGCATAATTATTTCTAGGAAGCTTACACAAGGCTTTGAGGTATTCATTGCATGTCACATGCTGCTACTTGGATATCCACCACAATTCACAAGAACACATGTACCAACAAATATCTAGATCCATTCTGAATATTTCACACATGGAGGACTCTATGGTTTCCCATTCAAGGTAAGGCTCTCGATGCGTGACCCACCATCATGTAGGTATTCCTATGAGAAAAATATCAAGAGAGGAAACCAGATGATGTTCAAGAATATGCTATATCCAGGAAATAAAACATCCATTAGATCTGACCCATCGTACTGGTAGGATCCAAGTCTATCCTCATGCACTTTGGAAATGATATGCACACACCTCCTTGTTGATACTTCATAGAGTTTATACTACCACCTTTCCATGGAATCTTTGAAATTGGTTTCATAGGACTTCATGCTCTTTCAACTTAAATCTCCATATGTGGTGGGGTTGATGTAATCCTCCCTGCACCCAGTGATATTATAGATGTTATCAATTATAGAGATCTATGCATCCTCATCCACTGACTCATTTCACATATCTCCTTCATTGGGATCTAGGGGTGCGATCACGTGCAAGGTGTCTATTTCAAATGACATCTGCCTCTTTTTCAAATTAAGCACTGCATTGTTGTCAAAGGCCTAATCATTGCCAAGAAATACAAGGTATGGATCTGAGTCATCCATAATCTTAATGACCTCAAAGTTCGCTTGTATTTTAACCCCTTTTATATTCACCTCAACTTGCTCTAGTCGGCCTATATGATATTTCTTATACTAGTTTTCCAATCAAATATGGATGGGCGACTAGACTAGATTCGACTTTCCCATCAAATCCCATGACTTCTTTGTTAAAATTTTCACGTCAGAACCTGGGTCCAACATGACTCCATCCATGTCATAACCACTAAGCTTAGTTGTCATCTTGAATTCTCTACTAGTGTGTTTATTCTTTTTGACTTGGAACACCTTCCTTTATGGTAGGGGATTTGATACAGTACTATCTATCAACTCCTTCCCCATACAAGTGGGTAACATGTGCATTAACCTATTCGCAACATCAGGATCATTGAGCAATCTTAATTAAAAACATAAGAAATTGCTTAGTTGATCTTCAATGTTTGTTTCAGGACTCAAGTGGGGTAAAGCCTCTTCGTGAGCTACATCATGTAACTCATTAAGGAAATGTTCCTCAATCTCTCTTTTCTCTATGTGCCACATATGTTCTTGTCCATGTTCTTCTTCCATCGACCTCTTCATGGCATGTTGAATCTCCTCACACATATGATATTCCTCCAACAATATTTGCATCATGCATTGCAACTCTTCCTAGGAACGGGCCTCTTATAGCAACCTTTGTGTCACCCACTATACCTCTTTGTAGATTCGGGACTCCTCAAGTGACCTTTATGTCACTTGTTGTACTTATTCATGGATTTGATCATCCTCAAGTGATATTTTTGTTGTGTGTTGCAAATATTTGCATGATTTTTCTCCTTCCATGGCTCTATTCATGTCACGCAGAAACTGCATTTGTTGGGAAGCATCGGAATTAGGAGGGGGTTGCGTTGCCTTTCAGATTTTCTTCTTCGGCCTTGGACCAAAGATTTCATCATTCTTTAAGTCCATTCCTTTCTTCACTCCTCCTTGGTTTACAACCTAGATATCAACCTCTTCATCCTTCTTCTTATTCTCATGTGGATCTGCATGCACCATGTTGCAATGTTCTTTCTTTTCATCCCACTTATTTATTAAATTCATCTATGACATGATGAGGGCTATAACACTATGCACAAAGCATGTACGATTTGGCACAAAACCATGATACATAACAAATATCTTTGCAATTGAAACAAGTGGGAGACCTACCTCTCCCTGATTCCTATCCTCATCTGTGACCACACCCATATCTACCTTTGGGGCCTCCTTGATACCTGACTCTCTCAACATTACCACGATCACCACCCTTATTTTCTTCTTGTACCCGAAATGCATCATGGGTATTCTTTTGCATTAGCTAGAGTGATCAACAATTGTTTACATCATGTCCCATGGACTTATAGAACTCACAGAACAAAGTGTGGTGTGTCTTTTGATACTTCTCCAAATTTGGGTAGTGGGGTGATACACGGCCCCACTATCTGTAAATCTCACACCATTCTATTTGTGGCCCAGTTGGAAATGGACTTGATGCTCCTATCACCAGATATTTTTTAAGTGCAGGGGACTCATCCTTGTGATGCCCCTTAGATCAGCATTTGGTACACCATACATTCTCACGATTGAAATTTTTCATGGCCATATCCTACAACTACATCATCAGGTTCGCCAATTGTGATTGCACCTGCACTAATCCTCCCAACATTTATTCCCCTCTTGGTGTATCCTCCAAGTGCATCGCAATATCCATGACCTATCCTTAAGCCATCACCTTCTCCTGGGTGAGTGGGACTAGGATATGGGGGAATAACCCTACAATGAACCATTCTTTGTGTTTCATGTTCTAGATTTGGAACATTGACCTATCCAACAAAATATTGAACCATTGGTCATAGTCCCTTATGGTTTCTCCTTGTTTCTTCTTAATCACCTTGATTTTTTTAATACACTAAAAATATGAATTAGGTTTTTGGAACTCCTTAAGTAGATATTTTTTTATATCTATTAGGAACCTCACTTGCCCCATTGGTGCAGTGGCCTTATACTTCATGTACCACGTTAAGGGTTTTTCCCTAAACATGGTCTTCAACTACACAATCTTTGTTTCTTCATATGTAATCCCCTTCACAGGCCATATCACTTCGCACATGAACCAATGGTGTTCTGCATCATCCTTATCCATTCCATGTGTTGTTCATAAGGTATGCATCTGACTGCTAAGGGCAGAGCTAGGCCACCTCGGTTATTGGGATGATTGGGTTTTTATAAGTTTGGTTTATTTGTTTTGATGGTTGAATAATGGATGAGCTTCAAGTGCATGGATATAGTTGGATTGTTCCACAATATTCACTACAATTTTTCCCTTATCTAGTGGCATGCATTCTAGTGTATAAGAGAAATGATACTAAAGTAGAATAGAAAAACACTGACAAGCATACAATTCGTCACTTGCATCTAGAAATTTCAAATCTAACACATTGCATTAAACCTAAAACAATACTTGGAGTACATGTCTTAACAGGTTGTAAGCACATTAGCTGAAAGAAAAAGAATATTTTCTTTGCAAAACATTCAACATGCATCCAAATAAGAAGAAAAGACAAGAGATTTTAAAAAAGACAGTCTATTCACTAGAAATATATTCATTGAGTATAAAACTTTTTCGATCTTACACTTCATAAGCCCATTCTATATCCTGGTATCTTGATACACCCAAAAATTTGAACCCCTTTGCATTCCCATATTCCTCTTTTTATCCACCAAAGGGATTCAAATGCCTATCTCAGATCCTAAATTCTAGGGTTAATTTGTTCATTACATTCAAATATGTAGATCTTAAAATTCACCATTTAGTTATGATTACTATTCAAAAACACTTATTTACATTGAGTGAAATAGATTTTAGATGTTGATGCTAACTTACAGGGATAACTCCTCTTTTCTGGGCCCACAACCTCGACCTAACAAAACATTGTTTTTATCAAAAAAAAATATTACAACAGGTTTTAGTATCTCAAACTAAAACAAAATATTCTCTAACTAAAACTAGAGTTATTCTTGATAACTAAAGTGTAGGAGTTTCACAACAGAAAACTTCAAAAGATGGAACTTATTGCTGACCTCGCATGTATGCCACTAACTAGGGAAAACGCCTTCAACACTAGAGAAAAAATTGCAAAGGATTTGGATTCTCTTACTCGTTCACAACAATAGACTTAGTTTATTTCCTTTAGAAACATATATGTCTTTTGATGTTTTTTCTGCAACTTTTGGTACTTTTTCTATAATTTTGAATGTTGCATTTCAAGTGTTTGATTTTTTTTCTACAACTCTTGAATCTGTTTCCTCATATTGTCATTCTGATATTTGAGGGTTTCCACCTGTTGCTTACTATCCTTCATTTACTTATTACCTTCAACTTGAGGCTTGATATTTGTTTTCACTTTGTTCACAGTTTTTTGTTCATCCTCTTCCTCAACAACAACCTGTTGAGACCAATGGATAGCTTAGGTTTCTTAGATCTCATCTCATGCCTTGGATTCTTCTTAGGTTTTTCTCTAATGTTTTCTTTCGCAGGATCATGTACACTCATCATTTCCTCCCCTATATTTGGTTTGGTCTCTTCTAGATCTTGCTATGGGGCATGCTCTGTTTATGGTCCTGTGGTTAATACTTGAGTTATGTCCCTTGTTTCTCTTTTTTTGGTATCGACTATTGGAATTTCCTTCAAAGTTTAGATGACCATTTCTTCCATGTTGGTAAAACCATAGGTCTCTTCTCTAGTGTCTTGATCTTCTATTACAATCAGCTTATGCTCCTTGAGGGATGGATTGAACAAGGATTTGGAGTTTAGCCTCAGTTGGTTAGTCAATCGGGTCTTCCGATTTATTTTACTTGGAATCCATGGAACCTATTTCCCCTCTTTCTTTATGTAATTTTTTTTCCTTAGGAGGATCTCCAATATGTGTGTCAGATGGCACAAATTCAACTGCAGCTTCCTCGGGACTAACCTGCTTATTTTTTGGTGTTTGCATGGTTTTAGTTTAGGATATTTTTCTACCTACAAGCCAATGGGAACATGTTCGACCAAAATTTTCTTAAGATATGGTTGTACTACTGTACAAACCTCTTTTATACTCTTGCTAACAAATAATTTATCACATTCTATGGCCCTCTGTTTCACTGTGGATGACCTCAATAGCCTCTGCGATATTTCAACTTTTTTCTAGATTGATGGATCTTCCTTTGATATATATGGCCCTTATTTTTCTAGGTAGGTTGTGTTCTTTGGAATGATGGATGGTTTTATATGAACTTCCAGGATATGTGAAAACCTCGACTGCCTAGGGAGCTTCAATTTCCTATTCCAATGGTTGTTGAGTGTTTGGCTCTTCATCTTGTAACCATAGAGATACTAAAATTTGTGCCAAAAATATTCCCAATTCACTAAGAGCATATAGAACCATTATTTTTATAAATATCTGATGGTAGAGGATTCTATGAGCACTTTGTGGATAGTTCTAGACTCATTTGGTCACATTAGTTAGTCTTTTTAGAAGGTAGAATGGGAGATTCATCTCCTTATCACCATTTAAATGCATGATAAATATAATATGATAGCAATGGATAGTAAAAAACCTATCTTCTCCAATGATGTACCTATGTATTTCCGATAGGATACCTTTCCATTCCTCTCTTGACCATTCGATTGGGGTGCCCTAACTCCACTCTGGGATCTGATGCTCTGTTACTAGGAACCAGTTTCACATCTCAGCTGGCAATTTCCCTTTATTGAATCATATATCACAAATGAAAGGGAGAGCATAGCATGCTACAATAGAATGCTTTGTTACGTGGATGATTACATCCCCAACTTGTGCCTGGAATCCATAAAAACTCTATGCAAAAATTAGAGTGATTTATGTATGGTGTCCAATGAAAGCACAGAGGAAATCATACCACTTGACCCTAATGAATATGTCCCCAATAGATGGTATGGCTTCAAAAAAATTGATCCATGCTAGTTCTACCCTATGAACCTAACAATGCTCTCGTGGTGGTATCATTGTGCCCTAGCTGCCCCTTGTTGGTAATGGTGGTCGAGACTATGTGCCACTTAGGATTTGTTCAATACCTACAGTGAAGACTAAACATGGAACCAATGTGCAATATCTCAAGGGTATAAGGAACAAATGAGCATGATTTCGGTGCCAATGGGATTTATACAAACTTTAAAATATATTTTAACCATGAAAACGCATTAAAATGGAGCATTTATGTTTATTGCAAGAATGTTGGCATTCTGGAAATCAAAACTTTTACACCTGTAGGCCTATGTTAACTCTCTTGTGATCCATAAGTGATATAAAACATGGTGATAGGACTTTTCCAAACTCGAATCAAGACCTGAATCAACCTTATTAAAAAGAAAAACTAAAGTAGCTATGCACAAACAGAACCACTTCTGGTCCATCAGGTAAAATAATGGTTCAAGAAATGCCCGTTGACTGGGCTTCCAAAGATCTCAGTGTCACCTATATGTTGCAATAAAAAGGTATTGTTATTTATAACCTTGACTACTTTAAAGGTGCCAAACCAAAGATTATCAAACTTTCCATGTCTCGGCTTGTCCTCCCTCCTAGCATCCCATCTCAGAACCAAGTCACCTGCTTGAAAAGTATCTTTTTTAGTTTTCCTAATTGCCTTAACCTTGCTCTGGTAAGCCTCAAATTTCTAATTTAATATTTCTCTTATTTGTTGAACTTCAATAATCTGAAAAATCCTCCTCTGAATGTCATTAGGCTCCTCCACTTTTTCCTGCAAAAATTTCAACACTGGTAGACCAAGTTGGTTTGGGAAAACAACATCCACACCATATACTAGCTGAATGTAGAGTTACCTAGTGAATTTTTGGTGTTGATCCTATCATCTCATAAGGCATACTTCAGTTTAGAATCACATGACTTTTTATTTTCATCCAACAATTTTTTAATAATCCCAATGAGAGTTTTATTTGATGACTCTGCCAACTCATTCCCCTATGGGTAATATGGTGTAGAATGCATCAGGATAATGTTGTAATTCCCACAAAAATAAATCATGGCCTTATAATTGAATTACTGAGCATTTTGTTTTATTAGTCTCTTTGGGCATCCAAACCTGGAAAATATGTTTTCTTCTAGAAAGTTCATGATCACTTTTTTTGTGGCATTCCTGGTAGGAATAACCTCTATCCATTTTGTAAATTTATTAGTGGCAATAAGGATCCACTTGTGTTTTCCAGTGGAGGGTGTGTTTATCTCCTCGATGAAATATAGACCCCATTGTTGAAAGGGGTTGTTTGCAATAATCAACTTCAAGGGCAGCGTGAGCAATTACTGCTTTCCAACAAATTTATGACACTCTTCACATGTTCTGATCATGGAAAATACTTCAGAAAATATTGTGGGCCAATAGTATCCATCCCTCGGAACTTTGAAGGTTGTATATTTCTAGTGTTTTTGGCCCCCACAAACTCCTTTATTCATATCATTTATAACCTTTTTTTACTAGTCTTTATCCACACACTTCAGCAAAATACTAGCAGGGTCTTTCCAATATATATTATGATTTAAAATGCAGTATTTTATAGCCTTTAATTTAATATATTTGGTTTTGAATTTATCCAACTCTCATGGACATTCAAGGTGTTGTAGAAAATAAATGATTTGTTTATACCAGGGTGAAAGAGAATATTTATCCAATACCTGCAGTGTCTTCATTTCATCCTGTATCAGTGGAGCATCTAATTGGTTGAAGATATCGTGCAATTCAAGCGCTTTGCAATTCGAATCAAACAATAGTTTTGCAAGGCCCTATCCCTTGATCAGTTTAGTGGGATTTATGTTCAGATCATATTCCATAAGTTTGACTATCCATTTTCCTCTCTTCTCCTCACTATATTGTTGGACAAGGATCTCCTTTATACAGCAACTAGGTACATAAGCAATTATCTTAGACTGCAAAACATAAACCATGAAGGATTTCAAGGCCTTCACTAAGGCATAAGCCTACTTTTCCATTATGTCATATTTCAATTCTTCATCCATGAGTGTTTTTCTAAATAAGGAAATGGGTTGTTCATTCTCGTCTTCATTCTTTTGCAACAATATAGAAGCAATAGTCTCCTTAGAGGAAAAAGAGAAAATGAGGAATTCTTTGGAATAATATGGATAACTAGCATAGGGGCTTCAATTAGAGCTTGTTTTATCCTTTGAAAGGATGAATTTGATTTTTTTGTCCACTTAATGTCAACATACTTTCTCAACACATTTGTAATGGGCTTGATGATATCAACAAAATTTGGTATAAATCGACTCAAGAAATTTATTTTTCCCATGAAAGACTGTGTGGCCTTCTTATTTTAGGGGATGTCAATTTTCCAAATAGTGTCTACCCTCTTCTTAGAATATAGAGGAGTGTGCTCATTTAACCATTGACGATACCTTCGTCACCCAACCACAGGCCGAAGCCACCCTCCGAGCACCTTGACCTTGACCGAGAAGAGAATCCTGGTAGCAATCAATAGCCAAGAGAGGCTAAATGTACCAAGAAAGAAAATAGAAACTAAACTAAACAGATGATCCCACCCAGAAGCTAGTGCACCACTTTCCATCTCTCCCAAAAAACTTGCGCACAAAACTGCTACTGCCTGCACAGATTTTGCTCTCACTGCAACTGCTAAGATGTGAAATAATGAAACTGGTGCCCTGTATTTATAGTGGACTGGCTAGTCTAACTGGGGATGACTTCTCCTTCTGTGCATCAATAAATTCAATTTAAATATATTTGTTCAGCTGACAACTTGTCTAGGGTTTCCTTTAATTCTTTTCTTCCTTCCGGAGGATTCTAGTCTCGTTATAGGTCACAATAGAGGTTCATACCTCCCGAAGCTACCATAATATTAACACTCCCTTTTAGCTAGGGAGGTATGGTCTTGAGCACAATAGACCATTCAACTGGTAGCACCACGAGCACCTATCATTACTATCAGACTAGATAATCTCCTATGACAACTGGTACAATATCAATTAATAGAACACACCTGTGTCTATTCCAGTAGTACACAACTACTCAGACTTGTGAAACACAATCACAAACAGTATCATATCTACTGTCATTCATTCTTCAAAACAAATATCTGATAGCAACCTGCATGGAAACAATGTTATGACAAGAACTGAATCATCTGGACCAATCTTTCACTCACGTCTGTGAGATCTGAAAGAGTGTCTACCCTCAGTATAGAACATCAATAATAATCATCTAGGCCAATCTTTCACTCACATATATGAGGTCTGAAAGAATGTTTTCCCTCAATATAGAATATCAATAATGGGCTATCTGCCCCATTCTTCTCAACCAAGGAAGAAGGATTGTTTCTTATTTCTGAACCTGGACCATTTC
>JZKD02S1807904.1:41893-65410 GCA_000966675.3 Picea glauca | reverse complement strand
CTTGGGAATGGTTTCTTGATGTTCTTCCCAAGGGCACATCCCTTGCAAATTCCTTCGTGTGTAGACTTCAATTCTGGTATCCCTTCAACCATCTTCCTGAGGAAAGGTAGTTCTTTATAATTGATATGAGTGTACCTTCTATGCCAAAGCTCATTAGGGTTGACTTCGTCAAGTACTAGGGCTTCTTCATTTCTTTCTAGTAGTCTATATTGATTTCCTTCACGTCTTCCAATAACCTTAGCATCTTCTATACTAGAATCCTTATGCCATGATAACACTTTTTCATCTATGAAGGCTATTCTATTTCCTTTGTCTTATAAACATGATATTGATACAAGATTCTTTTCTAAACTAGGTACATATAGAACATTGCTTAAGTGAACATGATTACCTGATTCCAATTTGATGGAGGCTTGTCCAAATCCTTCGACGGGGTAGGTGCTTTTGTCTCCAAGCTCCACTTTGTATGATGTCTTTCTCTCATTTAGATATGAGAGTCTATCTTTATCTCCCGTCATGTGCCTGGAAGCTCCATTGTCAATTATCCACATATCATCTTCAATTGTCCCAGTAAGTGTTGAGTAATGTAAGAGACTGATTGTTTCACACATGTCTTCGGTTGACTGATAACTAGTCATGCCTTGATCCAAAAATTCAACTTCATCATTTCTTTCTTCTTAGAAAGCCAATAGGTGCGCTAAGTTAGGGCGCATCTAAATATCTTCTCCTTGAGCAAGATGCTCCATCACAAGGTGTCGGATTTGAGAATTAGGGTTTCTGCAACTGCTACTGCTAGTAACCCTAGCTACAGTTCTTTGGAAGCTTCTCCTGCTAGTAACTCTAGCGGCAGTTTCTCAATGAGCTCAATACCTAGTGTTTATGTTTCCTTCCAGCATTTTAGGGTAACTGAAGGGGTGTGGGCCCATAACCTGTTAGAATATAGAGGATTGTGCTCGTTTAACCATTGACGATACCCTCGTCACACAACCATAGGCTGAAGCCACCCTCCGAGCACCTTGACCTTGACCGAGAAGAGAATCCTAGTAGCAATCAATAGCCAAGAGAGGCTAAATGCACCAAGACATAAAATAGAAACTAAACTGAACAGATGATCCCACCCAAAGAATAGCGCACCACTTTCTAGCTCTCCCAAAAAACTTGCGCACAAAACTGATGTTTCTTGCAACTGCCTGCGCAGATTTTGCTCTCACTGCAAATGCTGAGATGTGAAATAATGAAACTAGCACCCTGTATTTATAGTGGACTGTCCAGTCTAACTGGGGCTGACTTCTCCTTCTGGGCATCAATAAATTCAATTTAAATATATTTTTTCAGCCGACAACTTGTCTAGGGTTTCCTTTAATTCTTTGCTTCCTTCTGGAGGATTCTAGTATCGTCATAGGTCACAATATAGGTTCATACCTCCAGAAGCTACCATAATATTAACACCTCTCTGGGTCTATCGTTATTCCCCCTACAGATATAATGTGACATAGGATCTTTCCTTCTAACATAGAAAAATGGGATTTTGGGGGATTTAATGAGATTCCATACCTTCTACATTTTTGAAATATTTGCTTCAGGTGTTGTAGATGTTCATCATCATATGTCATCAAGGTATATCACCATGAAATTTTCCTTTTCACCCACAAATGCAATGTCCATGGCCCTTTGAAAGGTGTCGCGTGCATTCATCAATCCAAAGGGCATTTTATCATACATGAAGGTGCCCCATGGGGTAGTGAAAGTAGTTTTTTCTTTGTCTTCTTCAAACATTGATATCTAATTGTACCCAGGATAACCATCCAGCATGGAAATTCTGTGAGAATATACCACCCTTTTCAAAATGTGATCCATCTTGGGAAATGGATAGTTGTCTTTCAATGAACACCTGTTCATATTTTTGAAGTCCACACATAATTGTATTTCACCACTCTTTTTCCTAACCGACACCAAGTTGGCCACCCAATCTCAATATCTCAAAGGCATAATAAATTTGGCATCAAGAATCCTTTTAAATTCCTTTAGAATAATAGACATCAACATAGGGTTAAAATTTCTAATTTTATACCTAAATGTCTTATAGACCACTTTAAAAGGGATTTTATGTTGAATTATTTCAGTGTCAAACGTTTTCAGGTATTCATAAGACCATGCAAAGATATCAGAAAATTTTGTCATAAGGTTGACATACCTATTTCTCTGCCATCTGGAAGTGCCTTGGATATCTTGACAATGTTTGGATATACATATTTCCCAATATTATAGTCTACAACTTCATGTCCCTGAATTTTAATTGCATCTTTCTTTGAGACAACATTGTTGTCAAAACGTCTCTCTAGTGGGACTAAGCCCTTTGGAATATGATTTTTTTTCATTTCAACAATGTTGTGACCAACCACCTTATTCAAAAAAGGAAGTGTCTTCTGATTTTATGTTTCATCATTCTCATTTTCTTGGTCAATAGAGATATTTGAAAATTTATCAATGGTTTGCATAAACCTATTGAGTTCTTGATCGTCACTGAAAACCTGTCAGTGTTTGACATTGTCTAGTATGGTTGTTATGTTCCTAACATCCACCTCATATTTAAAATTTGGACCAGTGGGAGTCCTGAAAGTATTGGAAGCTAGAGATAAAGAGTCTTCCCTTTGGTTGGCATCTCTAAGGACAAAAGAAATATTGAAATCCAGAAAGAAATTGTCAAATATGTCCCATACCTCATTCATGTATTGCCTTGGCCTAAATTGTTTTGTTTGATAAATTACCTTTACCTGATTAAAAACCAATTCAGAATCATCGAAGACTATCAATTTGTCAATGGCCATGTCTTTTGCAGCTCTCAAACCCAACACTAAGGCTTCATACTCTGTTATGTTGTTGGTTGTTTCAAATTCTAATTTGTATGAGAGTGAAACCATTTATTTTGAAGGGGAAATAAGGACTATGCTAGTACCATATCCTTCCTTTGAAGATGAACCATCAAAATACATCTTCCAGTTCTTATTTCCTTGGCCTATATCTTTTGGGTTGCTACATTTTCTAATTGATCATTCTCAAGCATCACCACTAATATGAAAAATGGATGACCCAATTTCATCTTCTAGAACATAGATAGGATGATTACCTGGATTTTGATGATCACTCACAATGTAGGCCAATCTTAATTCTCTATATGATATTCTATATTCTCCTTCGAAAATAGGGATGGTCTCTCATGTACCGGTCCTCATAGTTGCCAACATGGTAATACTATTCCTTTACCGCATCCACAAAAAAATCCCAAGTGGGATCAGCCCCATATATTTTAGACTCCTTTGTGGAACTTTTCTCCCAGTAAGTTTCCCACCAATGTTTGACATGAGGGAAATCTTTAAGGAGTGCGAAGGTGATCTTTTCTTTGTCAGAAAAATTGTGAATAGAGAAATAACCTTCTAGCAGAGTTAACCATTTTTCTAGGGCTTCTGCATCTATCTGTCCTTCAAATACAGGAATATCAAAATTAACTTGTACCTTGAAAGGTGAGGTGCCTCCAAAGTGGCCTCTTGATGAATATGCGCTTGATTCTATCGGCAGGCGTTTAAGGATGTGGGAAAAATTCTCCATCATTTCGTCCCTCTGTCACATGAGAGCTTGCTCAAGCAACAGATTGATAAGATCGTTTGCTCCATTGTTTTTCTTTTCTTCTGCTATTGAGGGTTTCTTGGGTGTGCAAGAGTGATTTTCTTCAAGAGATACAAGCTTGAGACCCAACTTTCTATACTCGAACCTCGATGGGGACATGCACTGAAAAACGATCAAGAGCGGCCTGCTCTGACACCATTGATCCAGATTATTTTCGGCACGAAATGAGATCGGAGATATAATAAAGAAATGCACAAAGATGTGATAGATAATCAATAATATAAAAAAAATGTATCAGAGATGCAACCATAAACACAGATATACAGTAATACATGATTTCTATTAATGAAAGAAATGTACAGAGACTGTAAAAATACAAAGTGAAAGACTCGCTAGAATGGTGGCAGCTTATCTTTGTGAAGAGATGTGACGACTAGTCGCATTTGCAAAAAGATGGTTCCAATGAGGATCTGAAGGCCTTTTTACAATAAACAGGAATGCCAAAAACCCTAGACATCCAAAAATCTAACCCTAGGAGATGAAGCGCCAAAAGTCATGTGAGCCCCATTTGGGTAAGTGAGTACATCAACTTCCCGGGGTCATAACTTTTGCATATAATCTCTGTTTTAGGCATGTGATAGCTCGTTGGAAAGGTATCATCAAGGAGGTTCATTTTGGGGGCTCAATTATGCCTTTTTCATATCATTGAGGACCTCTATCTCAAAAAACCTTCATTTGGGCCCTCAAAATGGCCCCGAAAGTTAAAAGCTGCTAAAAATAGTAAATTGCCAGAAAATTGTTTTGAGCCAATCGAAAAAGGTGGGTAGCCATCGATATCCACCCGGATCAAATTTTTATCTATTGAATTCCTTATTGGGAGCCAGGGTTCCTTTAGTGTATTTCCATTTAGTGGAGTCGTCAGGTGAAATATGGAAGTCAGTTTTGTGTCTGATCTTTGTTCACCATAAAATATCAAATCTAATCATTTTAATTCTTCGATGGAAATATTGATTTGTGTCTTCGTTACTCGACAGTGACACCAGAAGATGTTGGTCCTAAGGTCTGCACCTGACTGCTAAGGGAAGAGATAGGCCACCTCATTTATTAGGAAGATTGGGTTTTAATAAGTTTAGTTTATTTGTTTTGATGGTCAGCTAGTGGATGAGCTTCAAGGGCATGGGTACAGTTTGATTATTCCACAATATTCACTATAAGGTTCCCCTTAGCCAGTGGCATGCATTATGGTGTAGAAAAAAATATATATAAAAGTAGAACAGAAAAACACTGAAAATCATACAATTTGTCACTTGCAGCTAGAAATGTCAGATCTAACACATTGCATTAAACCTAAAACAATACTTGGAGTACATTTCTCAAAAGTTTTTAAGTACATCATATGAAAGAGAAATAATATTTTCTTTGCAAAACATTCAACATGCATCCAAATAAGAAGAAAAGACAAGCCATATTGAGAAAAACAATCTATTCACCAGAAATTATATTGATTGTGTAGAAACATTTTCCGATCTTACACTTCATAAGCCCAATACATATCATGGTAGCTTGATACACGAAAATTTTTTAACCCATTTATGTTCCCATATTCCTCTTTTTATCCACCAAAGGGATTTGAATGCCTATATCATATCCTAAATTCTAGGGTTAATTTATTCATTACATTCAGATCTATATATCTTAAACTTCACCATTTAGTCATGATTACTTTTCAAAAACACTTATATACATTGAGTGAAATAGATTTTAGATGCTAATTTATAGGGATAACTCCCCTTTTATGGGCCCACAAACCTGACCTAACAAAAAATTATTTTTATCAAAAAGACATTTATTACAATTGGCTATACTATCTCAAATTAAAACAAAAGATTCTCTAACTGGAACTTGAGTTATTGTTGATAACCAAAGTGTAGGAGTTGCATAATAGAAAACTTCAAAAGTTGGAACTTGTTGTTGACCTTGCATGTATGCCACTAACCGGAGAAAAGGCCTTCAACACTAGAGAAAAACTTTCACATGCTTCGGATTCTTTTACTTGTTGACAACAACGGACTTAGATCATTTCCTTTAGAAACATGCAGGTCTTTTGATGTTTTTTCTACAACTTTTGGTACTTTTTTTTTTCTGTAATTTTGAATGTTTCATTTCAAGTGTTTGATTTTGTTGTTGTAGCTCTTGAATATGTTTCCTTATTCTATCATTCTATTGTTTGAGGGTTTCCACCTGTTGCTTATTGTACTCCATTTCCATTTTACCTTTAGCTTGAGGCTTGATTTTTGTTTTCACTATGTTCATAGTTTTAAGTTCATCCTCTTCCTCTGCAGTAGATCTGTTGAGATCAATGGAGAACTTAGGTTTCCTATGTCTCATCTCATACCTTGGAATATTCTTAGGTTTTTCCCTAAGGTTGTCTTTCACAGGCTCATGTACCCTTAGCATTTCCTCCCCTACCTTTGGTTTTGTCTCTTCTAATTCTTTCTCTAGGGCATGCTTTGTTTCTAGACCTATGGTGTGCTCTATTTCCAAATCAAAAGGCTAAATACATGGTCTTTGTCCCTTGTTACTCTTATTTTTGATCTCGACTATTGGAATTTCCTTCAAAGTTTGAATGGCCATTTCTTCCATGTTGGTAAACCTATAGCTTTATCTATTGATATTATATTACAAACATCTTCTACTCCTTGAGGGATGGATTGAACAAGGCTTTGGAGTTTAGCCTCAGCTGGTTAGTCAACCTTGTCTTCCGATTTGGTTTACTTGGAATCCATGGGACCTATTTCCCATCTTTATTTCCATCATTTTTTTCCTCAGGAGGCTCTCCAATCTATGTCAAATGGCACAAATTCAACTGCAGCTTCTTCAGGAATAACCTACATATTTTTATGTTGTTTGCTTGGTTTCAGTTTAGGACATTTTTCTACCTACATACCAATGGGCACAGGTTCGACCTAAATTTGCTCAAGAGATGGTTGGAGTACTGGACAAACCTATTTTTTACTCTTGATGACATATAATTTATCACTTTCTCTAGCCCTTTGTTTCACTGTGAATGACCTCAGTTGCCTTTGTGGTATTTTATCCTTTTCTAAAGTGATGAATCTTCCTTTGACAGATATATCCCTTCTTTTTGTAGGTAGGGTTTGTTCTTTGGAATGCTTGATGGTTTTTTATGAACTTCCAGGCTCTGTAAAAACCCTAGCTTCCTGGGGAGCTTCAATTTCCTGTTCTGATGGTTGCTAAGTGTTTGACTCTTCATCCTATAACCCTAGAGATACTAAAATTTATGCCCAAGAGATTACCAATTCACTGAGAGCATATAGAATCAATATTTTCATAAATACCTAATGGTAGAGGCTTCTATGAGCACTTTGTGGATAGTTCTGGACTCGTTTGGCCATCTTAGTTATTCCTTTCAAAAGGTATAATGGGAGATTCATCTCCTTATCACTATTTAAATGCATGATAAATATAAGATGATAGAAATGGATAATTGAATACCTACCTTCTCCAGTGATGTACCTTTGTGTTGTCGACATGATGCCTCTCCATTCCTCTCTTGACCATTCGATTGGGATGACCTGGCTCCAGTCTGGGCTTTGATGCTATGCTACTAGGAATTGGTTACACATCTCAGCTGGTAGTTTCCCTTTCTTGAACTACCTCTCTCCACTGATAGGGAGAGAACATGTTGCTGCAATAGAATTCTTTGTTATGTGGATGATTACATCCCCAACTTGTGCCTGGAATCCATCAAAACTCTGTGAAAAAATCAGAGAGATTTTTGTATGGTGTCCATTGAAGGAACATATGGAATTGTACCACTCACCCCTGATGAATATGTCCCTGATCTCTGGTGTGGATTTGAACAAATTGATCCCTACTAGATCTGCCCTTTGAAGCTTCCATCTCTCTTGTGGTGGTATCATCATGCCTTACTTGCCCCTTGTTGATAATGGTGGCCAAGACTATGCACCACTTAAGGTTCGTTCAATACCTGCACTGAATACTGAACAAGGAACCAATGCACAAGATTTTGAGGGTAGTAGGAAAAAATGAGCGTGATTTGGGTGCCAATGGGATCTATACAAACTTTAAAATGTATTTTAACCATGAAAATTTATTAAAACAGAGTTTGTATGTTGATTGAAAGAATGTTAGCATTCTTGCAATCAACATTTTTACACCTGTAGGCCTAGGTTAACTCTCTTGTGATCCATCAGTGATATAAAACATGGTGATAGGAATTGTCCAAACTCGAATCAAGTCCTGACTCAACCTTATTAAAAATCAAAACAACTAACTTTAAGAAACAAGGGGATGACATAAAACAAATGAATTAACACATAAAAAAGAAGAAAGAATAACTAAGAGCTAGGTTGATAGATGAATAGGTTGGTTTGATGAGTAGAAGGAAGAGGTGCAAGCCTAGGAACTAACACCATGGAACACGGGTAACCTCATGGTAGTATCATGATTTTCCATCTTCAATTTTGAACTAGCATTTCCTATGTGACTCTTGGGTTTTAGGATTCTTAACATTGGTACTCTCCTTGGTGAAGTAAAATTGACTTCTCCTTCTTCTTCGCTTGTATCTTCTCTTTTATCTCCCTATTGGGAGAGGAAATTTTGGGAAACATTGTGGGAACTTCAAAAGATCACACAAAGGAAGGAAATGCAGTTAGCGAATTTTCAGGATCAATGTGCATGAAAGAAGGAATTTAGTTAGAAGTTGTTGGCCTTAAGAATATAACCTTAGTTTGGTTGAATTTTCCCCTCAGTGTGAGACTATGGACTAGTGGGGATGTCTAGGCCACTAAGTCTTCTCAAACCTCTTCATCAAGAGGTGGGGGACATTATAGTCTCCCCTGCTAGAAATTGTTTTCCCTCAAGAAATTCCAAACCTGTTTCCCTTACCACTTCTTTATTTTCCCACATGGCATCCTCAATGGGTAGATCCTTCCATCTGATCAAGTACTCTTTGATGCTTCTCTTCCTGAGTCTCTTCTCCCAAACCTCTAGTATCTCTTCCAAAATCAAGACAAGCTTCCCTTCTTCATCCATGGGAGGTATTATCTCGATGGGTGTGATGTGTTGGCCAATTTCCCTCTTCAAGCATGACACATGGAAGAAATTGTGTATCTTGTTTCCCTGTGGGAGATCCATCTCATAAGCTACGGCCCCTATCTTCCTTCTAACTCTGTAGGGATCAAACAAACATGGCTGCAGCTTCTTTGCTCCACTTTTTTTTATAGAATCCTGTCTGTATGGTTGGAGCTTTAGATAGACTAAGTCACCAACCTCAAACGTACACTCAACCCTATGCATGTCTTCTTGGACCTTTTGCTGGTTTTGTGCTCTCTGTAGATGATCCTTCAGCTCCCTGAGAATGTCTTGGCTCTGTTTTACCCAATCCTGTACCATAGGTTCCCTACTCTCACCGAAAGAAATCTCTACAAAATATAGTGGATCATAGTTGTATAAGGCCCTGAATGGTGTCATGCCTATGGACACATGTTGGGTGGTGTTGTAGCAGTACTCTCCTAAGTGAAACCACTTGACCCATGCCTTCTACTGCCCTACTACATAATTCCTGAGGTAGCCCTCTACCCACTTGTTGACTATCTCAGTTTGCCCATCTGTCTGAGGGTGATAGCTAGTACTAGGGTTCAAGGTCGTACCAACCAATCTGAACAATTCCTACCAAAAGATACTCATGAACCCGCTATCCCTGTCACTGATAATGGTTTTGGGTAGGCCGTGCAACCTGAAAATATCCCTGAAAAATAGTTCAGACACATGTGTTGCACTGAAGTAAGTGGCTATGGAGAAGAAGTGTGCAAACTTCGTCAACCTATCTACCACCACAAAAATGCAGTCCTTCCCCTATGTTTTTGGAAACCCAGTGATTAAATCCATGGATATGCTTTCCCACTTGTTCTCTGGAATGGGTAAGGGTTGTAGTAGTCATGTTGGGTGAGTGTGCTCATCCTTGTTCACCTAACATGTAGTACACTCCTTTACATGATTTATTACATCCTCCTTGAGGCCCTTCCATGAGAACCTCTCCCTTACCTACATGTACATCTTATTGATCCCTTGGTGCCCTGTCGTTGGCGAGTTATGACATGCCTACAACACTTTGGCCTTGAAGGATGATCCAGGAACCAAAAATATTTGGCCCTTGTAATTAGATGAGATCATTTATAACCTTGAAGTTATCATCTTGTACCTATCTGTCCAATAGCTGACAAGTGTATTGATCCTTTGCATACTCCATCACCAAGTGGTCCTTCCAATCAACTGATACACCTTTCAACACAAAAATGGATGGCCTCTGGGGTAATGCATCGGCCACCATGTTGTTCTTCCCTTTGACAAATTCAATGTCAAAGTCATGGGTCTGTATTCTACTTACCCATTTTTGTTTCCTTTCATTCAAGTCCTTCTGCTCCAATAGGTATTTAAGACTGTAGTGATCTGAGTTGACCACAAACCGTGCACCTACCAGTTATTGCCAAAATTTGGCTAGTGCATGCATGATGGCCGGCATTTCTTTGTCATAAATGTTGTAGAGTATCTCAGGACCCCTGAGTTTTCGGCTCTCATAGGCAAGAGGGTGCCTATTTTGCATCAGTACGGACCCTATACCTTCTCCTGAAGCATCACTTTCCAACATGAAAGGCAGGCTGAAATCTGGAAGCGCTAGGACTGGACATGTGCTCATCACCTTTTTCATCTTATCCATCGTATTTTGAGCTTCTTCTCTCCATTTGAAGGCTCCCTTCTTAGTCAAATCAGTCAAGGGTGCACATAGCTGGGAAAACCACTTGACAAATTTCTTGTAGTATGTGCACATGCCTAGAAACCCCCTTAACTCTGTGAGTGTTTTAGGAGTAGGCCACTTCATAATGGATTTTATTTTCTCCTTATGCACTTGGACCCCCTTATCTCCAATGATGTGTCCCAAGTAAAGTACCTCTGTCATTCCAAACTCACATTTGGACTCCTTAGCGTACAGTGATTGTTCCTCCATGATAAACAAAATTTGATCCACATGTTGAAGGTGTTCCTCCCACGTCTTGTTGTAAATGAGAAAGTCATCAAAAAATACTAACAAGTGTGTCTTCAGTTGTTTGTTGAACACATGCTTCATTCAATATTGGAACGTGGTTGGGGCATTGGTTAACCCAAAGGGCATCACAAAGAACTCATAATGGTCGTAATGACACCTGAAATTTGTTTTTGAGATGTCTTCCTCCATCATCTTGATCTGATGGTAGCTAGAACATAGATCAATATTTGTGAAATAGACAGCTCCATGCAATTCATCCAGCAACCCATCAATCCTAGGTAGAGGGTACCTATTTTTTATTGTCTTTTTATTCAAAGCCCGGAAGTCAATGCACATCCACATAGTTCCATATTTCTTCTTGACCAACACTACTGAAGATGAAAAGTGACTAGAGCTTGGCCTGATGTGCCCCATGTCCAAAATTTCTTTGATGACTTTCTCTATCTCATCCTTGTACTTCTTTGAATGCCTATATGGCATGGTGATGACTAGTTTAGCTCCCATCTCTAGCTCAATGATATGCTCAAACCCCCTATCTGGTGGCACTCCTAGAGGTATCGGCCCAAACACCTTGTTGCATTTGTCAATGATCGCTCAGATATCTAGAGTGTAGTGAACCTTACCCTACTCATCCACATGTGATGAAATCCTACATTCAACTACATACATGATCTCTTTTCTCCTGAAGATGGCCTCCATCCTCTTAGCCATGACTATCTTGGCAGAATTTCCTGTCATGCCTTGGAGCAATATCTTTCATCCACCCTCCTCTGTAAAATACATTTCCATGGTCTTGTAGTTGGTGGTGATAGGCCCTAATGTGTTGAGGCACTGAACTGCAAAGATTATGTTAGTTTCTGAAAGATCCATCACATAGACATCCTATACTAACTCATGCCTACCCAATGTAAGCTTCATACCTGGAATGTATCTGTCACAAGGCACATTGCTTCCACCTTCTACCTCCACCTTGAACCCTTCAAATTGCACTACAGGTATATGCCTTCTCTTCAACAATGATGAGTCAATGAAGTTGTGAGATTCTCCCCCATCAATCAATACTGATACTTTCTGCCCCTGCAAGACTCCTCTCATCCTAAAAGTGTTAAATTTGGGAACCCCACTGATAGATGCTAAGGTGGCATTTCCTTCAGCCATATTGTTCTATTATGTGACCTCTTATGTTGTCTCTATGTTTCAGCCTCTATGTTTTGTATTTGGCTGCAATATTCCTCCTCCTCATTCTCTGAGGTCACTTTTATGTAGCGTACTTGGCCATGGACCATGCACTTGTGTGATGGGTTCTATGGTTCTTTGCATGTGAAGCAGAGTTGCTTCCTTCTAAGTTCCTTCCTAGTGTTGTCATCCATTCTGCCATGGCCCCTGTCAAACCCCCTTAGGTCACATCCTCTCTGATTCATTGGGGGTCTTTGATCTCTTCCTCTAGTGTTAAGAGGTGGTCTAGGTATAAAGTTTTGCCTAGCATATAGTCATAGGTCCCTCGTCCTCCAAATAGTATCTTGTAGGCTGGTAGGCTTAAAAGCCTTTACCCAACCCTTCAAGGGTTCCATCAACCCCTTAGTGAAGAGAATCATGAGTTTGGTTGGTGATATATCTTGTACCATCACTGCCAACCTCTGAAATTCTTCTATGTAGGCCTCAGATGTACCTATTTTCTTGAGCTATGTGAGCTCTCGGAAGTGTAGCTCAAGATCTCCTTGATCAAATCTATGAATGAGCCTCTGAGTGAATTATGTGTAGGACACTATCTAATTGTGGCCTAGTGTGGTTAGTCCATGATACCACCAATCATGAGCCTTGCCATCCAAGTATATAGTGGAAAACTTGATGGCTTCCATCTCCCTTATGGGATTAAGCTATAGATAGGTATCCAACTTTTGCACCCATGCCTGCGATGTCATCTTGGCCATACCATCAAAATGTGGGATTTCCATCTTCCCTACTCTTCATTCAAACTCATAGTTTCTACTGTGGCTCGGCCTGGGCTTGTTTTTTAACTTGAGTTGGAAGTATTGATCCAGGGACATCTGTCCTGTCTTTGAATCAACATATCCAAGACATAGTACTCCTTAGTACATTGTGCCATCTGCTCAACAAATTCATCCACCTGTTCTTGTTGCACTTGTTCATCAATGAATGTGGGAAAGTAGGGTCTAGGGTTATCCCTGCTACCCATTTGTCAATATGACATGCCTCCTCCATGGCTTCCCTCGGATCTGGGAGTTTTCTTTAGATTATATCTAATTTCACCATGGGATCCACCAAATCCACCAGCCACTTTGTTTCCATACGTCTTAGGGTCCTTTCCCTGATGATCCATCTGCATCAATAGTTCGATTATCCAGGATTGGTTCTCATCAATCTTCCTTATATTCCCATCTACCTTCTTCAAGGTCTCAGTGATTTCGGCCTATCCCCTTCAGTTTGTCTCTTGGTTTTATTGTAAAAGGTGGACCAACCTGCCTTCTGTGAGGTTTAAGGTTTGCTGGAATTTGTTAAATTCAACTGCCAAGAAAGCTAAGCCCTGTGGCTCACGGTAATCTCCTGAACCCTCCATTTCGGCCTCTGTTTCATTGGTCTGTTTCTTCCTTATTCCCATAAAGATACCACTGTACCTCTTCATGTGTTAATCCTCACAGGTGTGGAGGATCAAAGCTCTGATACCACTGTAATGATCCCAAGCCAATTGTTTTGCTTGGAATCACAACTAACCACTGATTTTATTATTATTTGTTGTGTATGCAGGTTTTCCATGAACATTCCAACCTTAGGGTTTATTTAGTTATTCAGCCATAAATTTATACAAACATCATTGTAATCATATGAAGATCATCAACACTACGCAAGATGGGAACCACAAGTAAATAGTTGAACTTTATTATAAGAAAGCAAGCACCTAATACAATAGAGAAGCAGATCTGCAGTAGATGGCTTCAAGAAAATAATGGAGTTGTATGCAAAATGCTCCTGGAGATACAAATCAAGCCTCACAAAGGTTGCAATAGAATATGAACACTCAACTGCAAAACCAGGGTTTCGACCTAACCCCTAAGCAACGGTATGGCCCTACTAACTGCTATTATGGCCTGCTAAAGACAATGAGCACCAAGGGCTCGGCCCTCCAGAAGATGAAGCCCTCCAAATTCTACCAAAATATCCTCAATGATAGATCAAGGCAATGGAAGCCTCCTCTTGAAGCATGAAGCTCAAACACTGAAGCTTCCTCCTCAAACTACAGAAACCCTAGGATGGTACAGCCCTCCTGAAACTCTGAATATGGCCAATAGTACGACCTAGCTAAAAGGGGTCTATGAATTGTCTGAAACTCTCCCAGATGATAGATCGGGCATCTACAACCACTTGAGAGAAGTCTCGAAGTTAGATCTAGCCTCTAGCCTCCTAGATCTGAGAATTACTAAATCACAAGACGTCTCCTTCTTCCTGAAATCATCCCAACTTGCAGTAGATGATGGGGACGTGATAACTCCTCTAGGAAGCCCTCAAAATGATGAGCAAGGGCCTGCAAGAAAAACCCTAATGCTGGAAACTACTCAAGCTTCTTCACAAGGATGGATCAAACTCTTACTTAACAATTGGTGCACCCCTACAAGGAAACCCTAACTGGTACAGCCCTGCTGGTTCAACCAGCACGGCCCTGCTCTTCCTCCTGAATAGATGATGGTTGTAGAATGGTGTGGGTGGAGTATTTCATCCCCGAGACCAAGCTTGGAGCTAGGTGAGTGGAATATTTCACCACTGAGTTTCTCACTAGGGTTTTTAATATCAAAACCCTCAAAATTGTATGCTCAAGAGCATCAACAAGCAAAATACCAAAATCTAGAATGAATGAGAGGTGCTCCCTAGCCTTCTCTTTATAATTTTCTTCTATTTCCCTGTTGAGTTAAGTTAACCCCTAGGGTAAACTCCTAACTCAACCTCTAGCACTTCTAATCCTTCATTGAGTTATCTTTTAACTCTTTTCACCTTTTTATTAAATCAACTTAAGAATAAAACCTTAGTTTGGTTGACTTTTCCCCTCAGTGTGAAACTATGGCCTAGTGGGGATGCCTAGGCTACTAAGTCTTCTCAAACCTCTTCATCAAGAGGTGGGGGACATTACAGAGCCATGAGTGACATTTCTAGGGGGTGGAAGTATCACTTGAAATTATGATGGAAAATTAAAAGCAGTATTAAGTACTTTTAATTAATTCTATGCAGCTAGAGAATGAGACATATGTGCATCCTTACAGTATGGCACTAGAGATTGGATATGAAAGCCAAGTTTGAGGCTAGTTGGCAAGGAGAAGAGAAGAGTGCAAGAAAATGCAAATACTAAAGTATTCAGTCAAGAAAGAGTTGAAGTAGTTCAGTCCGAAAAGTAAATGGATGTTGAAGATCCAAAGTCTATAAGACAACATGATTGGAATTATAATTCATCCAAGTATGAGTTGGGATAGATGGATACAGGAATAAATAAAAATTGAAGGTTAATATCAATTTAGTATTTGGATGTAAAAGAAAAGGCAGCTACGAGTAATTTGGCTAAAAAGTGATCAAATCATAAATAATCATGCAGAGTGGTTACAGTGAAGAGTACATGAAGACTCAGGAATACGGAAGAATTGAAGACTTATGGAATAAACAAGGAAAAGTGATACAGAGATAAAGAGATTGTTGCAATTAATGTAGCAACAAGTATGTTATGGCTTGTTGGGACATCCATAAAGTGAGAATGCTTGTATGTTTGCAAGTGTTGTTGATAATGTTGCAACATATGGAAGGAAGCAACATAAAGTTGGAATATGGATTATAGGACTGATAATGTAATATCCCTCGGTTGAACCCAAATGTAAATATAATCCAAGTATACTTAAGCTAGTGAGTTGTTTAGACATCATTTTTGTAATACACCTTTCATGGCATGGTTTGCGCATATATTGCGTAGTAAAGGGATGTAATGTGCACATTTCTAAATACTGCCCATAGTAACTAAGGTGCGCACAACCTTAAAGATAGAGAATACAATGCGCAGTAACTAAGTGCGTGCAATATTACAGTCAGCGAACCTTTGTGTATATAATATGCTTTATAGGCTGGTGAGCCAGTATTATAAGCCGGAATGCTTATGTCTTGGAATTAGGCCAGTGCACCTAGATGTTAAAGGATAGAGCGCCTACTTTGTACATGACTCATGATTAATATAAAATACATCACTGCGTGCAGATCGACCACGATAAAAGAGATGGGGGACTGAACTTCACCAGTTAGGGAAAGGGAGGGCCAAAAGTCAAGGGAATATTATATTAATATTTCCTAAAACATAAAGTATGGATAATTAGTTTATCCCAAGTTCTAAAGTTGGGGACAAGTGGAAAAAAGTAACTTCCGATATGACAAGTGTCAAGTTGGGAAAATGCATTCATATCGTGGGGAAACTTAACTCAGGGGGATTTTTCTCACAGATACCTTACGAACGAGAAAGGGGGGAACCAACAGGAAGATCATCATTTTTGGGAAAAAGAGTTTACAGTGAATCCAAAAACACACTCAGTTATCCAGTCAATGACTCCATGACCATTTCACTCATACATTATGTTATCCTTGAGACATCCATTTCACCTTTATGAAGCCTATTTCCCCATCCTTTTTGGTTGGTGTACCTGGTTAGCTTGGAGCGGGATTGAAGAAGTAGGTTGTTAGGCCCGTGAGCAGTTCTCTAAGCGAGAGAATTGTTGGGGATTGATTTTCATAGGTGCTAAACTGCAACTACAACACTCTGATACTTTCATTATGGCCCATTGTTGAAGCCCTGGAAGGGAAGTGGGGGCAATCGAGGGACTGTTGAGCAGAGAAGGGGTACACTTCCTTGGGTGGGATAGGCATTTGGGGAATGAGAGGTTGTAGGCTATTAGTTGAGTGAACACCTGAGATGGAGTATTTCCTATTATCCATGAGCCTTAGCCTAGATAGGAATCCCTTTACCCTAGGTGGAGTTCAGTCCCAGCTCAGGGGTGATTCACTGTTGAGAGTGATGAACAGTGTAGTCTATGGCTGGGAGGTTCATGGATGGTCTGTAAGAAGTTGGTGACAGTATTTCTAAGATAAGTACCAGTTGTATGATATATATGGATATGATTTTTTGTTATTTACATGCCCATGTTACGATTTTATCATATATGTGACTATGATTGCTTGTGTGCTTATGGGTAATTTCCTATAAATGATGCATATTGGTATTTACTATTATTTTAATATAAAATTTGTATGTTACAGAAACTAATTGTCTGTTTATGTTTAGATGTAAATATTCTGCGAGCGTGTTGTATGTATATGTTTTAGTTGCATGCAGTCTTAAGAGTAAATTTATGTGGCATTTCTTAGTTGACTACTAGGTATGCTATTGTATGTTCCGCAGTATGGGAATGAAAGTGTTCCCTAGAGTAGCATGGCTCGGCCTGATGGTTGGGAATGTTACCGACTGGTGTTAGAGCATGAGTGGTTGCTCTGGAGTGGTGTACCCCAGCCTCAGGTTGGTCAGGGGGGATCGTTACAGATAAAGAGGCATGAGAGCTTCTATTGTCATCAACTAATCAGGTAGCATTAAATTTTTTTAATGGTATCCAAGCAGGTAAGTATTTCTCTTTTGAAATTATGTTTCATAATTTCCAAAGGGAAATTCAGGTAAGAATTTCCCCAAATTGAATTTTTATAATACACAGTATGGTATTGTTTAAGTGCATTAATAGGAATAAGTTACCACTATGTGTGGTAAAGGATAGAGGCATGTTATAGTTATCAAATATTTTTATCTTTTGAATGAACACACTGACATAGAAGCATGTCATGTTAGTTTGGTTATGAGATAATTACCAAAGAAATAAAAGATAATAACTTGTTATAAGAATGATACTAGGAAAGCTAGTCATGTATGAGACCAGGACATGGTTGGATATGAAAAGATATGGATATAGAAAGGTTATGTATGATGTTCCTACCTTTAAGTAAAATTTGGGCTGCAACCTTTTTTCTAACACTAATGCACACCATAGGATTATATTCTTGGTGTATTGTTTGGGTCGAAAAGGAAGGCATCCAAATAATCAAGAAGACAATGGGAAGTGTGTGGAGAATGTGTCAAGAAATTGGCTAGATTTCCAATTGATGAATGGTGAGATACATGAATTAGATAAAGATCATTCTGAAAATCAATGCAAAGGTGTATTGAATAAAAAGGCATTGAGAGTTGCACTCATGTTTATTAAGTGGCAGAGTTGCACTCACACATGATAGAATTGTATGCTTAAATGCAATTGTTGAATGCATTTTGTGAGTGCATGTATATATGTTTTGAATGGAAATAATTATACTAATGGATAAAATGTTGCTAACTCATGTAGTTGAGAATATTTCAAGAACTACTAGACATTGCAACAGGAAAGTTGCAAGTCAAGTAGTCACAAGAATAGTGACTACAAAAAATTTATGTTCAGAAAATTGAAATAATAAACTTACTGTTATTAATTGTGAACAAACATATGCATAGAATGATGAGTCATTATATTTTATTAAATAGTTTGGTAATTGTGATTGAATTGTTAGGGGAAGGCAATTCTAAGATCACATCATAAGGTTTTGTACATATTGCAATTGAATTATGATGTACATGAAATACTAACAATTTGTTAGTTGTATGCAAGATGAAACATTGCAGGAAAAATGGTATGCAGTTTGGTGCTTGTGGAAAACCACAAGAAAGGTTGCATTCATAATATGGCAACAACCAAGAAGAATTATGAAACAAAATTTCATGTTTTGGGGAAAAGTTGAATTCCCTTTGAACTGAGTTTGAGTTCCTAAATGAATTATTTTATGTTCTCTCATGATAACTGCATGTGTGTGATGCAGATGAGATGATATTGATTAAAGTTGGAATGTTGATTACAAAGAGTAGCTCTAGGGAAGATACTGATTGGAGACAATAGATCTTACCCTGTGGATCATGGTGGATCTAGGTGTGTATACACTTCTTCTTGGGTTGCCTTGGAGAAGGTTGGAGCCCTAGATGGAGACGTGTGGGGATAGGTTCCTCGGTATGATGCCTGAAGGGTACCTGGAGACCTCTTAGGGTAGTTGGATGTACTAGAGCCACATTTCTCTGAGACTTCCTTTTTGGCCTGTGTTGGAGCCTTGGAAGACAAGTTGAGTAGCCAATGAACTGTTGGACAGTAATGGTGCATACTACCTTGGGTTTGTAATGACCCCAATCGTTACGACTACCAGCGAAGCAAAAAGTGCAATTTATTTTTTCAATTTAGGCAGGAAGGAAATGACGACAATAGTTAAACCACACAACATGATGATCAACACCATGCACACATATCAGAAAATAGAAAAAAATGACTCAACAAACTAGCACATCGAGTAACTAGGCGAAACATGTGAAAATCAAAGATAGATAGAAATGACTACCCTCCTGACACAAACACGACAACGCCTACAAGCTAAAGAAAAACATCCACAATCCTGACACAATGGCCTCAACATCCAGTAACTAGAAACCTTTATGGTACGCAAACCAAATGCATGAAGGCATTAAAACCCAAGCACCAACAACAACTACAATGAACCAACACCCACAACGGAAAGCACAGACTCCAGCAAAGATCCCCTCATCAAGAATCATGTCGTCACCAGGTGATAGGCATGGCTATAACCTTGGCACAACATAGCCTATCTGGACCACAGACTCAAGATAAATCCACGTGCTAGGAGACCAAAATAACTGAAAAGAAGACAATACCCACACACCCAAGCAACGATTCAACAGGATGCAAGATGACATTACTCGATTTAAATTGTGTGATCTATTAAACGACTCACCAACAACCATTAACCATTATTTGTTAAGCATGATGTCTAAGTGTGAAGGCATGAACCACTATAATGTTACTATTAACATAAATGTTATCATAGCTATGAACTATTATATCCAACGATGATATCGTTGTCCCATAATAATAATAAACACCACTATAAAAATGCTTTCATTAAACAATCATGAAGAAGCTACCATAAAAACATGTTGTCATTCATTCACAACAACCAATGCTAAAATGCAGTCATACCATCATTGATACAAGAAGGATCAGACTGTTCTTACTAGTATTACTACATGCAAAATCACATTCATACTACATGCTAAGCCAAGCCTTATAAATGTTGAAATATTGTAACTGCAAAGATTATTCTATTTATTATTGATGTATCATTCATTAGATCAATATCCTTTTGCGGATTGATCATGTCGAGTATTGTAAATGACCAAATCCCCTTTTGCAGATTGGTCAAACCCTAATTGTAATAGGAAGAATAATAATTCAGCCCCTAGATTAATTAAAGGTGGTTATAACCACCCAGAATGAGAAGTCGGCCCTACCAGTGAAAAGACACTTCCATTCACACGTGCCAGATTGTATAAATAAGAGAGGATATCGCCTCACTTGGACACGCACTCACTTGTTCATCAGAGTGCAAGTTCGGAGTTGTAGTTGGAGAAGAAGGAAGAGAGAGAGAGGTGCATTCTTGGGAGAGGACATTCTGTATTGTTTGAGTTATCTCTTGGCATCGTATTGGATATTTATATTAAGGAAGTTTTTGCTGGGTTTTATCCCCCATGAGGGTTTCCCAGGATAAATGATGTGTCTCTTGTGATTGTATATTTCTTAGTGATCATATCTATGCTATTTTTATCTAGTGAATTGAAAAGAAACCTAATAATAGCTTAAAACTTAACATGGTATCATAGTTAAGCTTAAGAGAGCATCTTTCGCAAGAAAAAGAGAAAAATGTCATTGTTGACGTACATGCAAATTAGGGATTTTTATTGAAGAAGAATTTCAGCCCCAAAACCATATAGAAAAGTGTGCCCTTCCTCAAGGATCACTTTCGAATCCTCAGTGCAACTTTTCAGTGGCTAGATCTCCAAGAAATTGAAACCCTAGTTTTCACAAAGTACTAGAACTACCAGAAAACTAGAAGTACCAGAAGTACTAGAGTACTAGAAGTACCAGAAAACAGAAGCACGAGTCCAGAAATCCATTGATCAAGTTTGAAGGGGTAAAATTTGGATTTTCTTAAAGCTAACCACACCAGGCTACTCGCCTCAGCCAAGCGTACCTCCTGGTAAGTTCATAATTCAATTTTGAGAATTTTCATTTTTTGGTCATTTTCCTAGTTCTAGGTAAAAGATATCTGCAATCACTAATCTTGTTGACAAGATAGAAGGTGTGGAAAACTTTTGTTCCTGGAAGTATAGGATTGGACTCATACTTGAAGAGAATGATCTAGCAAGATTCGTCAAAGAAGAAGTACCAGAACCCGTCAATGCTGCAGATAAAGAAAAACACCAAAAGGGCATAATTAGGGCCAAAAGAATCATTGTGGATTCTATCAAAGATCACTTGATTCCTCAAGTGTCTTCAAATAAGACTCCAAA
This sequence comes from Picea glauca, assembly GCA_000966675.3. Lineage (NCBI taxonomy): Eukaryota > Viridiplantae > Streptophyta > Pinopsida > Pinales > Pinaceae > Picea > Picea glauca. Next base: position 44,180 of record JZKD02S1807904.1, on the reverse strand, counting down.
AGAAATGTTTGAGGACCTAACCAGGTTATATGAAGGAAAGAACATAAATCAGAAGATGAATCTAAGAACTCAACTCAAGAATACAAGGATGCAGAAAGGAGAATCGATCCAAGAAAAATTCTCCAGAATATCTCAATTCAAAGAACAGCTAGAAGAAATTGGAGATAATATATATGAATACGAAATCATAATGAAGGCCCTTAATGATCTAATAATACCATGGGATTCATTCATCCAAACTGTTTGTGCTAGAATGAAGAAACTAAAATTTGACAGTCTTTGGGAAGAATGTATTCAAGAAGAATCAAGAGTAGCTAACCGAGAATATTTACTATCAAGAGATGAAGATCAAGACCTAGCTACTCATACTAAAGGAGGAAGAAATAATTATTACTTCTAGAAATAAACTCATAAAGAGTCTCAATCCCAAAACAAATTCATACATAAATAATATCAACCAAAGAGATTCTAGAAGAAAGGACAAAGAAAAGAAATAGACTTCTCATCTTACCAATGCTACCATTGTGACAATATGGGACATATTGTGATATATTGTCCAGCTAGATGAGAAGAATACAAGAGGAAAAATAAGAGGCACCATGCCCATGCAGTTGAAGATGAAGAGCCACCAACAAAGATGATAAGAGAACAAATTGAAGACTATGTCTTAATCTCGGCCCTCTCAGGATCAATATCACCTAGAGAGGACACTTGGCTCATTGATAGTGGTGCTCCCAAGAACATGATAGGTCAAAGAGATATTTTCTCTTGCCTTTCAAAAAAGAATTTTTCTTAGAATGTTACACTTGGAGATAATTATCAATATCCTATCAAGGGATTAGGAGAATCAAACTACAAGATTAATTCAGGGACTCCAATGAAGATTAAGGATGTACTCTATGTACCAGGTTTGACAAAGAACTTACTCTCTGTTGGCGTTCGGAAGTCACTCCTGGATTGCTAACAGGAGCAGAGCCCGAAGCCCATCGGATTTAATGTCATGGTTTGTTTTAAGGGTGATCAAAATGGAGGAAAACTCAGAACGGAAGGATATCAGCTCAGAAACCAGACCAGGCATGCATGACAGAGTGAGGTCTTGATAAACTCCAAACAGTGAGTCGTAGTAAAAGGGTGAGTAGGTGGAAGACTTGTGCAAGAAAACGCAGTGGTCCATGATGAACATCAGGTTCATCAAAGACTTAGACAAGAAGTGCATTCAAACGCAAAATCAGTTTACATTCAAATGCATATACCAGAGAATACAAAGATGCTACAACAAATCCTTTGTCGCAACATGATGGTTAAGTCCACGTGAATCCTTCACTGTGAAACCTCTAGCAAAGATGAAACAAGGATGGAAAAGAAAGGAAAATTGTTTGTTATAAACCAAGAAGTCTCAAGCACAGAGGCATCACCAGGAAACTAGAGTATCACTGAAACTATACAGTCGGGAGCTTATCTCTACCATCGATAGATACGAAAATGGCAAAAATGCCTACATATACTCAAAACAATAACAGCGGCGGAACCAAGAAACTGCATTAAAGGCTTTGCGTCTGCATGGCTTCTGACAACACGGAGCTGCGATCTTTGAATGGTCGTGCAACTTATGGCAGATGCGATCAGTTTTCTAACGGTTTATTCGGCGAATCGACGTGCTTTTAATTCATTGCGGGACGTCCCCATTATGACGGAGACGATGTCTAACCACCACCAACCGCTTCAATAACTGCTTCTTGGGATTGATAATGGCCCAGCCAACTCAGCATCTCAGGATAGGGAATACTTCTCACGCTGCCACTTGGAACAACCGAATAGCTTGAGGGACGGACATGAGGGCCAGCGTGGGGGGGGGAGAACATGGTGTATGGTAGGAGTGATTGCGAGAAGTAAGAGTGATGGAGGAGAGGGGTAACAGGGGATGATTCATGGCAGAAGACAATCAGGTAGACGGGGTGAAGACGGGAGAAAAGGACTCACCTTCGGGTGAGAAACTAAATGTGGAAAGAGACAGGACACGTGGCAGAGAATGAACGGATAGTGGAAAGAAAGGAGAACAACGTGGACCAGAGAGGAGAGGTAAATGGATGACACGCGGCAGCAAGGGAAAGGTGGACGGAAGAATGAAACGACAGGAGGAGGGCCCACACTGGTTAATCATACGGCAGATGAAAAGAGTGGGGCTGCACGAGCGTCGTTGATCTGGGCGCTACGATCGTGGCCGTCGGGAAGTTGCACATGGGATCTCGGACCCCCCCCTTCTGCTTAAAGGTAGAAAGGCGGGGGG
>JZKD02S1807904.1:0-22298 GCA_000966675.3 Picea glauca | reverse complement strand
ATTGTATTGGCAATTTATGATAAGGAAGTTTTTGCTGGGTTTTCTTCCCCTAGAGGGTTTCCCAGGATAAATGCTATGTCTCTTATGAATGTGTATTTCTCAGTGATCTTGTTCTTATGATGCTCTTATCTATTGAAATGCAAAGAACTATAATAATGGCATAAACATTAACAATTCTTCTTACTTGCGACACTCATTTCCCCCTCTGTATCATAGCATTCATTTGACTATGAAAAAACAAAAAGAAAGATGGGTGGGAAGGGAGTATTATCTTATATTGTCAGCAATCGTGTCGCCTTTGAATAGAGCACAAAATTGTTGAGTCCATTTGTCATCATAATTTTGGGTTTAGCATGGCCTTAGGAAGCTTAGCTCATTACAGAGAGTTTACTCCCCCAACTGGTTACTCTTCCAGTCCCTATGGAGAGTTTGATTGATGCCTCATGCATCTCATGGTTTCATCATTGAGTCTATGCTACCAGAGTCTTCCATATGTCTCATGCTCTTGTTGAAAGGATGTCTATCAACTTGTGTCGGTCATTCCTTGGAACTCTTGGCTTTGCATGTCAGCCATACCCTCAGTTTGTCTCAGAATCACATGAAGCTGCAATCCTATTGCGCACCCTGGTCCTACTTTCACCATTGGTAGGTAACCTTGAACCCAACAGTCAACATTTCATCATTGGTTGTTGACTGGGTGGTTTCCCTTGTGTTCAATGGCAAGACGTATATTCACACATTGGGATTCATGCAATGTCTTGGATGTCATTAGCCTTATTGGTGGTTTCCTCGCCTTTGTCAATAGTTTTCCTCATTGGTTGATATTCGGAGGGTCTTTTTCGTGTACCTCTTTCAATTGGCACACACGAAAGACGCACAGGGTCGTTGGTTCGTGAACATGTTCTTCACTCAATTTCCTCCAAATCATTAAGCTCCTGCATTGTACCTCATGTTGAATGATGAGAGATGTTTTAATGCTCTCCTTTCAGTAGGTCTCCTTCCATCGACTTCAGCTCATCTATTCTATAAATGAGACCTAGAGTCCTATGAGTATCTAGAGGCTTGCAGTCATTAGTGGCAGGTTCGCTCGCCATCGACAGTTGGGAATACATCAATGTCCCCTGATTGATCGATTCTTCAAGTGTTAGGCCCTGACTCCTTTATTCACACTTGTAAAAATGCACTTGGTGCCTTGATACCTACTTTCATCATCAATAGGTTGTCTCTCATTTATTAACAGTGTACATCAATGACCAGTAATCAAACGAAGTCTCATTGTGTTCGACCTCAACTCCTTTATTCACACGATGTAGACTTGCACCTTTGGCGAATTGTGTAGAAGACTTGAAGACACCAGTTTGTAGCCACAACTTTCCTGAGTTGTTACTACCTTTTCATTGGACCAATACTAGTGTGACTTCAGCGAACATGGGAGATCAAATTGTACTCCATTGTATATAGATATCTTCAGATTGATTTTGAGACTAGTGTTACTAGGCCTTGTTTGTGACCATGGCAGCCTTTGGTATGTAACTGCATTTGTATTTTCCTATCCATGGCTATGGACAGTTTTTTGGTATATTTTCACATGGATCTGCAGTGTAATTCAAATTGGCAACCATGCATGCAAAGTCATTACAGATTGTAATGAGAAACTAGTTCTTCCAACTGGGTCCTCATTACTCCACTTCTGGGTTTTTATAATGTATTTTGGCCATCGCAAATACTCCTCTAACCTCACACATTAGGGGGCATTGGTTATAGCAAGATTTGTCTCACCCCATGAAATCTTGCACAAAAGGCCTTTTTCCATTTCCCTATGCAGACTTGAAGTCCTTTTTTTGCAAATCCAAGAGCTAAAGACAATATTTTTCCACATATACGCATCATGCCTACTATACAACATGCGTATACACAAGTTGCACCACTACAGCCCGCGTACATTGGGAAATGTGCCCAAAAATGAAAAATGATGTTGGGTTTCCATGTCACGTCACGAGATCAATGATCATTGGCCTTCCATATACTAGAAACATTCTGACTCGACCCTTCAGTTCCACTTAAAGGCTATAAATGGGCGAAATCCGAGCTATAGAAAAGAGGAGAAAGAATTCAACTTTGAGAACAAAGTTACTCTAGAGAAATTATTCACTTCACATTGAGTCTGCATCCCTTTGTCCTTTAAGTCTGAACACATTATTCATCCCCCAAGCTCTTCCCTTACTGATTGATAACTCTATTGTCTCTCTTATATGAGCTTGCCTTTGGTGGAGGATTTAAGTGGTGGAGGCCCAGCTGGAAGAAACTTAGTTTCTCGGTTCTGAATTGTACCGACATGGAAGTCTGTAACTCATTCACTTATGTTGATTATATCTTAATAGAAATATTTTTTTCTCGTCCAATTAATATCTTGCAAATATTTGAATTATTATTCCATGGGCATATTTGTTATGATTGTTGATGGATTATGCTATTGAACATGCTAACATTATATATTATCACCATATGCTTGTGTTGCTTGGTTGTTGAGGACTAGTTGCAGGTATATTGCTTTGAGTCAAGTGCTCAACGGTGGACTTCATCGAACGTCTGAACAAGGTAGGCCTATTTTCTTGTCTTGTTAACATATTTGTTTATATAGCATACTTGAGATTAGAATTGATTTTTGCACTTATTTCCTTCTGTTGTGGTTTACCCCTAGCCATAGAAAGATTTTTCTAGTAACAATCTTGAACAAAATTACAATTTGATATTGAAAACCAATTCTTCATCAATACCATATAAGCAATATGGCACTTCTTAAACACCAAATGTTGACTAATACTAGGATATTTGAATGTTATTCTAGCACTCTCCCCACATTCAAATCTCCAATAAAACTTGGCTTTTATAACAAGGATTAAAAAGTAAGCACTTTCTTAGACTGGGATATCAAATTACTAGTATGTGTTAGGTCACTCGAACGAGTTATTCATTCCCATCAGCAGTAAAAGAAAAAGGGGTAAAAAAAAAACGTCCATGACTATTTCCGAAAGTACCCATTCCCATGGATAAGTTTAAAAAGGCAAAATATAAAGAAACGCGTGGATGACAATTTCTCAAAGTGAATACATGGATTATTATGATGAATATAACTTCCTTCGAAGTATTAAATTAGAAATTACTTTACATTATATATGCAAACACTTTGCTTTGATTGTAACTTGGCCTGCCTGGGGGAGTCAGAGAACATAAATGCCAACTCATGAATGAAAGGAAAAATCAGAGGAGAGCATTCAGAGATCTCGCCTTCACTGGTTTCCTCTTTCGATAACGAGGACGAAGCTCATTTTTCCCATTATTCCCATGAATACATGAAAATAAACAAGAAGAAGCTCTATCCCTTTCGTCGCGAGGGGGAAGACCATTTTGATGCGGCTTGCCATTACCATCTGAAATACTTTGACGATAACAACATTTAAAATCAGAGGCAGCTACTGCATCTTTATCCCAACTGCAATTATTGCAGTCAGTAGTACTACGGTTATTCTGACTGTGGAGTGCTCCGTTTCTTCTCAAAAGAATCCCGCAGACTGAGTTATATGATCTCCGCTCAACTGCCAGCCCACATGATTTCCGCCTTTTCCCATCTGATTGTTTGCGAATGCCAATCTCTTCTTTCTCCTCGCCTCGCTTCATATTCATCGCCAAGCCCAAGCCCAAGCCCAAGCCCACTCTTCTGCTCCTCTTTCCTTTGGTTCTTATTATTTTGGGAACTGCAAGCTCTAGATTAGTCTCAGCTAATTGACCTAATTCTTTTGCAGGTTCCTTATAAGTAGCACAATCCTCCTCCCTGTCAAATTTGTGGACGCCCATTCTTTTCTCTATTTGGGAACTGGTGATCTCTTCCTCATGTAACCTGCCCACTGTAGTTTTGAGAAAATCGTTCCACAACGTAAACTTTCCATCGTCCCTCTGTACAAAGTATGGACTATTGACCATCGCCCTCCTCACCTGCACTGAGAGAGGAAGACCTTCCAAGATTATGTTTCTGACATCCCTTAGCAGAAGCTTGCACCCGGCTTCTCTCACCGTCAAACCAGCAACTTCTTCTGAAAATACTCTCATTAGTACTGATTCAAGCACCTGCTCTTCTTCTTCTGCTATTTGTAACGCCTCCTTCCCACTAGGGTATGTAAGACCTCCTTCAGAGCTGAAAATATCAGACAAGGCCGTAAGATTAAAGCAATCGTGTGCCATGGATTGCATCAATGATACATATGGCTTGTACGCCAATCTTTTGGAAGAATGTGATTACAGCACGACAACACAATCAAATACACCGCACCCATGTCAACCAAATTATTATAATAAAAACAAGACACAACTGACTGGTAAGAGCTACTTATTCCATGCCCTAATTTCTGGTTGGTAAGAGCTGCTTATTCCATGCCCTAATTTCTGGTTGGTGGATTATACTCAAAAAAACATTGATTTAGGATCACGAATTCATACTAGAGGTCACTGCCTTTTACCATATGGTAGGAAGCTAGATTATGAACAGAGTTTGTTCAGGGAGCTACATTCTTACAGTTCTACAAGAAATACCATGAAACCGTGCAATGACAGTGCTGGACATTATCATTGTTAAGAACGGAGATAAACTATCACCTGGCAATCTCAGTTTTGTTGAAATCATTATCATCCTCCCCATGAGCCTGAGACAAAACAGTTACAAAGCCACACAAAAACCTATTCAGTAGATGGTATTTACTTCCTATACAACAAACATATCTCCCCCTTGCAAATAATCTGATCTGAAAATTCTTAAAAACGATTGAATATAAAATATAGACAGTAAACTAACTGGAAGAGAATATAGGTATTGTACTGTGTTGCATAAGATTAGGGCACGCACACCATACCCTAAGCAGAGGGTACATACTCAATGCATACACATTGTAAGAGGGTTGCGCCTCTTGTAGGTTATTGACAAGCTTTGGCTACTAATCTGTTGTGTGCTGAGCATTTTTCTTTTGGCCCATGTTACTGGAACTGTCTCTTCCAATGATATTTTACTATCTAAAACTAAACCATCACAGACGGACATAGGTTCACTGGTATTTTAGGTCAACATGTAAATACCTGCTGCTTTGCCTCTGCCATTGCCTCTTCCTTCCCGCAAGTATGATTTGGTATCAATGGTATCCTGATCTTCTTCTTATTATTCCCCCTCCTGCTACTGTTTTGCATGGATTCATATTCGGCTGGTTCGGTGGTGGGTTTTGTGAAAAATGCTCGGACAAATGAGGGAACATCCCATGGAGACTTGTTCACATTGCAAACCGTAAGTTTCTCTATCTCCTCCTCCTCCTTGTTGGGTATTGCAGAGAATAGCCGGGTTTGCATTAACTCAGCAGAATCTGAGCCATCGTTGGCATTATCGTTTGGCTTCCTCAGGCCCGCCATTTTTGCAGCCGAGCTGGCGTGGTTGGATTGCGACAAGATATACTGATGATGGTGATTTAGTACTAGTGGAGACGTTGGATTGACGGACTCTGTCAACAACTTCTTGCGGGGAGTATTGGAGATTAGGGCATCAGGAAAAGAGGCTTCAACTGCTGCTGCCTGTGGAGCATCAGAACAAGTGAAAACGAAAGGCGGAGATCGGTGCGGGTTTCGAATCCTCATGGGTGGCTGGCTGAATGAATGAATGATGCACAGAGACTGAAAGCAGATGAGTATTGCCAAGGTTTACAATGGAGGAGGGAGGACGAGGCGACGGGCGTCGTCGCTGTGTGAGATTACAATCTGTATATAGCTGAAAACACCGGGGGATGCACAGCACCAAAAATGTATCCAATCGAGATAAACAGCTTGTCTGTCGAGGATAGAAAATAATAATATAATCTAATGTGGCCGAGAATGACGCTGCCGAACACGCATCTCGAGTACATTACATTCCCATCAAAATTACATCTCATTGGAAAAGTTGGTGTTCACACTTTTGTACGGAGGTATTTTGTGGTATGGGGGAGTGGTCCGAACGGTAAAGGCATTTTGGGTGGAACGGTGAAGGCATGTTGGTGTACTACACTTGTGTCAGTGCAAGGGTATAGTCAATCATGCAAGGTGGACAATGTTGGTCGTGCAGGTATCGCATGACGTGACGAGCCGAAGATGGGGGTTTAGGGTTTATGGAAGAGCCGAAGATGGAACCACAGTAGATGGAACGGGAGCCGAAGGTTTATACGATATGGAAGCTGAGCATGGTGAAGGGTGGCTGGTTACATAAACCATTTTTCTAGTCTTATGAGCTTTCGACCTTGGTGGATAGGTTTAGTGGGCTTTGCTAGTTATCCTCTTGTTTTCAGCCATCCTCTCTAGCCTTGGCGAAGGAGCTTCAGCGTCTTAGGCGGTTTTTAACTCTCAGTTTTTTCTTTGCTTTAATAGGGTTACCTGGTAGTTTGGAGACTCTCTCGACTAATTTTGGGGGTTCAACTTAGTTGTTTTGCCTTCTAGGTAACGGCTTTTCGTTTGGCCTGTCGTTAGCTGCGGAGGTCTAACTACACACCTCCTTTGGCTTATGTTACTTAGTATTGTTTGGCCCATGTCTTCTTTTAAGCCTTCTTTACTATCTTTGGAAACCGGAAGTTAGCTAAGACACTTGGGGGTCACTCTCAGTGGAGCCCAGGTGGCAGAGCTTAACACTTTCACGGTAGAAAGAGTTAGCTATTAACGTTTTCATTTAAATCTCTTTTATTACCATCCTTGAAAAGTGGGTTGTTGTTGAGATTTCTTCGGGGGAGAGCTCAATGGAGCCCAGGTGGCAAGTTATGGAAAATCCACAGCAGGCAGGTTTGGCCGCAGACGTCAGTGCACTAATGAATGCAGCTGACGAGGCCCTTTGGCAGACGGAAGGTCTATTCGCTACTGCAGACTCTGCGGGAAAGGGTACTAGTACATTAATATCCCTGACTACGCATTTGACCTCACTACCCACTACCTCATTTAACAAAAGTTCCAGTGTTGCTCCCTCATTCTCCGCTTTTCTGCCTGGGCGTTCGGGTTTTTTTCCATCTGTGGAGAAGTTTAACTTTGTGAGCGATCAGGAAGAGGGTTTTAAGATTATAGGCTCCCCTAGTTCACAGAGGAAGGTGGGTAAGAACGCTAGTAGGTATGGGGGTAGGCGCAAGCAATGGAAGGCCAATAAGGTTTTAAAAAGGATGACATTGGGGTCTGAGATTGGTCTCGAGGAGACCTGTAGGTTGGCCTTGTGCGGTTTAGTTGGTAGATTCTCCTCCATATATTTATGTAAGGTTTTGCTCCCCGTCTGGGTTGAGCAAATTTGGGGACCCATTTTAGGATACGTACCTACTTAACAAAAGGCTAGTTTGGTTTTATCTGCAACTCTCCGGATGACTTATCACAACTTTTGGATAACAGGTGGGTGATCGGTGGATGTAGGTTAATGTTGAAGCGTTAAAAAGTAGCCTTCGACCCGGCGACATAATACTTTCAACATCGTCATTTGTGGGTTTTACTCTATGATTTACCATTATAGGTATGGAATGAAGGAGCCTTGGCGGCGATAGGGAACTCACTAGGTACATTTATCTCAGTCGACAGGCTGACACTCTCGGCACCGAACATGAAGATGGGAAAATTTTTAGTAGAGATGGATATACATGGCGGACTTCTAGAGTTACTTGAAATAGAATGGAGGGGACGACGGATTTTACAAAAGCTGGATTACCTTGGCATTCCATTCCATTATAGCCTATGTCGCAGTATTGGTCATTTGCAGAGGGATTGTAATGGTTTGGTAGAGGAGGAGGTCTCAGAAGATACTACACTTCACANTTGGATTGCGACAAGATATACTGATGATGGTGATTTAGTACTAGTGGAGACGTTGGATTGACGGACTCTGTCAACAACTTCTTGCGGGGAGTATTGGAGATTAGGGCATCAGGAAAAGAGGCTTCAACTGCTGCTGCCTGTGGAGCATCAGAACAAGTGAAAACGAAAGGCGGAGATCGGTGCGGGTTTCGAATCCTCATGGGTGGCTGGCTGAATGAATGAATGATGCACAGAGACTGAAAGCAGATGAGTATTGCCAAGGTTTACAATGGAGGAGGGAGGACGAGGCGACGGGCGTCGTCGCTGTGTGAGATTACAATCTGTATATAGCTGAAAACACCGGGGGATGCACAGCACCAAAAATGTATCCAATCGAGATAAACAGCTTGTCTGTCGAGGATAGAAAATAATAATATAATCTAATGTGGCCGAGAATGACGCTGCCGAACACGCATCTCGAGTACATTACATTCCCATCAAAATTACATCTCATTGGAAAAGTTGGTGTTCACACTTTTGTACGGAGGTATTTTGTGGTATGGGGGAGTGGTCCGAACGGTAAAGGCATTTTGGGTGGAACGGTGAAGGCATGTTGGTGTACTACACTTGTGTCAGTGCAAGGGTATAGTCAATCATGCAAGGTGGACAATGTTGGTCGTGCAGGTATCGCATGACGTGACGAGCCGAAGATGGGGGTTTAGGGTTTATGGAAGAGCCGAAGATGGAACCACAGTAGATGGAACGGGAGCCGAAGGTTTATACGATATGGAAGCTGAGCATGGTGAAGGGTGGCTGGTTACATAAACCATTTTTCTAGTCTTATGAGCTTTCGACCTTGGTGGATAGGTTTAGTGGGCTTTGCTAGTTATCCTCTTGTTTTCAGCCATCCTCTCTAGCCTTGGCGAAGGAGCTTCAGCGTCTTAGGCGGTTTTTAACTCTCAGTTTTTTCTTTGCTTTAATAGGGTTACCTGGTAGTTTGGAGACTCTCTCGACTAATTTTGGGGGTTCAACTTAGTTGTTTTGCCTTCTAGGTAACGGCTTTTCGTTTGGCCTGTCGTTAGCTGCGGAGGTCTAACTACACACCTCCTTTGGCTTATGTTACTTAGTATTGTTTGGCCCATGTCTTCTTTTAAGCCTTCTTTACTATCTTTGGAAACCGGAAGTTAGCTAAGACACTTGGGGGTCACTCTCAGTGGAGCCCAGGTGGCAGAGCTTAACACTTTCACGGTAGAAAGAGTTAGCTATTAACGTTTTCATTTAAATCTCTTTTATTACCATCCTTGAAAAGTGGGTTGTTGTTGAGATTTCTTCGGGGGAGAGCTCAATGGAGCCCAGGTGGCAAGTTATGGAAAATCCACAGCAGGCAGGTTTGGCCGCAGACGTCAGTGCACTAATGAATGCAGCTGACGAGGCCCTTTGGCAGACGGAAGGTCTATTCGCTACTGCAGACTCTGCGGGAAAGGGTACTAGTACATTAATATCCCTGACTACGCATTTGACCTCACTACCCACTACCTCATTTAACAAAAGTTCCAGTGTTGCTCCCTCATTCTCCGCTTTTCTGCCTGGGCGTTCGGGTTTTTTTCCATCTGTGGAGAAGTTTAACTTTGTGAGCGATCAGGAAGAGGGTTTTAAGATTATAGGCTCCCCTAGTTCACAGAGGAAGGTGGGTAAGAACGCTAGTAGGTATGGGGGTAGGCGCAAGCAATGGAAGGCCAATAAGGTTTTAAAAAGGATGACATTGGGGTCTGAGATTGGTCTCGAGGAGACCTGTAGGTTGGCCTTGTGCGGTTTAGTTGGTAGATTCTCCTCCATATATTTATGTAAGGTTTTGCTCCCCGTCTGGGTTGAGCAAATTTGGGGGCCCATTTTAGGATACGTACCTACTTAACAAAAGGCTAGTTTGGTTTTATCTGCAACTCTCTGGATGACTTATCACAACTTTTGGATAACAGGTGGGTGATCGGTGGATGTAGGTTAATGTTGAAGCATTAGAAAGTAGCCTTCGACCCAGCGACATAATACTTTCAACATCGTCATTTGTGGGTTTTACTCTATGATTTACCATTATAGTTATGGAATGAAGGAGCCTTGGCGGCGATAGGGAACTCACTGGGTACATTTATCTCGGTCGACAGGTTGACACTCTCGGCACCGAACATGAAGATGGGAAAATTTTTAGTAGAGATGGATATACATGGCGGACTTCCAGAGTTACTTGAAATAGAATGGAGGGGACGACGGATTTTACAAAAGCTGAATTACCTTGGCATTCCATTCCATTGTAGCCTATGTCGCAGTACTGGTCATTTGCAGAGGGATTGTAATGGTTTGGTAGAGGAGGAGGTCTCAGAAGATACTGCACTTCACAGAGACAATGGCGGGTCCTCTCCTGAAGCTGACTCTGTATGGGTCGGGACTCAGTACTTCTCGCCGGAGATTCCAAGTTCGCCTGAACAAGTGGATTCACTTTCGGGTAAGTTGAAATGCCACTGTCCTACCTTATATTCTTCCTTATCATTGTGGGAGAAAGATACATTGGATGCTTCTGTATTTTTGAAAGACGTTATCTCCACTGTGGCGGTGTCCTCTAGTGTGGATCGAGAGGTTACTGAACCTATAGCTATGGGTTCAAGTTGTTACGAGGACAATGAATCCAATCATTTTGGGGGTCGAGGGGTAGATACCTGAAAATCTATTACGTGTCTCGGTAAGTTACTAGTATTGGAGGTGCAGTCTAACCCTTCCTTATGTCCCATCGAACCATTTCAGCCTGTAACTTCCCCTCCTATGGATATCCCACTGTCTGAAGAGTCTACTCCAATTCCTGGCTGTCAAGAAATAGAAGAGGATGACACTTCCCTTAGTCTTGTTCTAGATTCCTTAATCCCCTACTTACGAGACACTAACCCTCTTGTCCAGTTACCTACATATTTTGGAAATTCGGTTTTTTATCCTTCTGCAATTAGTGTGGAAACTAGTAATTCGGGTTCTCGACCTGAAGAGACAGGGAAATATTATGCATGGTCAAGGGGATTGGGTATAGAATATTCACCGGTAAGACCAGAAGCGCTTGGAAGAAGAAGTTGGCTTCGTCTACTTTGCCTACTATTACTGGTCCACCTATGTCTGACTGTGGGGCACTTAGAGCAATGAAGGCCCTAGCAAGGGAAAAATAATGTTATTACTATCCCTTAACCTTAGAGGGATTGGGGGCTCCTAAAATCCGCCTCTGCTCATCGTTTATTGGATAATTCCCACCCTGATATTTTTTTTCTACAGGAAACCTTGGTCCATGAACAAAAAGCTAGGTCTTTTATGAACAATTTTCCTCCCAATTGGGTATCATATACAGTAAGTTATGTCGGTACTTTGGGCAGTATGTTGGTTACATGGGACCCAAACCTTTATAATTTGGTACCTTACCTCTCTTGTGGTGGAATTTTGTTAACAGGTATTGTTATTGCAACTAAAAGGGAGATCAATTTACTTAATATCTATGGTTCGTGCTCAGAGCGTAAAAGATTTTGGAATCTTTTGGCAGATAGTGGTTTACTCACAATTAAAAATCTAGTAGTCATAGGGGATCTGAATTTAACTGTCTCGACTGAAGAGGTTTGGGGAGGGTCTACAAACTCGGGGCCCTTAGCAGGCTTCTTTAGGGCTTTCTTCCAAGCTCATAGACTCATTGATGGTCATCATGATAAGATTGTACCTACATGGAGAAATGGGTGAATTGGATCTAACTCAATTACTAAGAGGTTGGATAGGACCTTTATATCTGAAGACATTTTAAATAGTGTGGGCCTCTACAGATCCTAGGTGGAGTACCCATTTGTCTCGAATGATGCCCTGATTCTATTGCAGTTGGAGATCACCCCACTTTACAAGGCACATCCCTTTAAATTTAATTCCCAATGGCTTTTAGAAAAGGGCTTTAATAGTATTGTTTTTAAAGTTTGAAAAGATTAGAAATATTTATCGGAAGGAGGGTGACAACGTCGTTTAATTTGGAAATTGAAATATTTGAAAACTCACACTAAACACTGGGTAAAGGAAAACAAGTGTCGTGATTTGAAACATCTGGAGGAGTTGGAGGACAAAATTAAAGTTTCATTGGAGACCTTATCGGGAGGTACTATGACATTGGAGGTGGAAAGTAGCCTTATAAATCTTGAACATGAAAGGAATAAGTACCTAAAAGAAAAGGAGGAACTATGGAGACAATGGAGCCGGGTTATTTGGATCCATAATGGCAATCAAAATACAAAGTTTTTCTACCAGTTTCCCAGTCACGGGAGAAACATAAAACATATATGGGAGATTATAGATGATTCAGGGACTTTACACAATGGAAAGGAGGCTTTAAAAGAGGAGGAAGCGAAATATTTTAAAATTTTCTTTAAGGCTCAAGACCAGCCACATCTATTTGATCGGGTCAGGGTAGCGGGCATTTTCTCCCACTTGGTAAATGAGGTGGAAGCGAGAGTACTACATGGTCCTGTTAATTTGGATGACTTGAAAGAGGTATTATCTATGTTTTAAAAAGATAAAATACCAGGTCCAGATGGCTGGACAATTGATTTTTTCATTCACTTCTTTGATCTAGTTGGAGAGGATCTTTTAACAATGGTTGAGGAATCGAGATCAAGGGGTTACATTGCGGGAAGCCTTAATTCTACCTTTTTAGCCTTGATTCCAAAAGTAAATAAACCTGTTACTTTTGGGGACTTCAGGCCTATTTCCTTATGTAATCTTGTATATAAAGTTATATCCAAAATTATTGCAAATCAAATTAAACTGATTCTCTCTAGGTCTTTTTCGACTGAGCAGATGGGCTTTCTGAAAGGTCGCCAAATCCAAGACGTTATTGGAACATCACATGAATTATTACATAGCATAAAAAAGAAAAACTCAAAGTCCCTCATCTTGAAGTTGGATCTACATAAAGCTTACCACTGCATAAATTGGGACTTTTTAAGGATGATATTAATTCAAGTGGGTTTTGGTATTCCTTTGACAAACTGGATTATGAGTTGTGTGGATCTGGCGTCTTTTGTTGTTTTACTTAATGGGGAGGCTACTGATATTTTCAGAAGTGGAAGAGGTTTACGACAAGGGTGCCCTTTGTCCCCCTTGTTGTTTATTCTAGTTATGGAGGGTCTGAGTCTTTTATTAAAATAAAGAAAACAAGATGGGAATTTGTCGGGCATAAAAGTTTCCAGACTTATCAAA
Organism: Picea glauca; assembly: GCA_000966675.3. Taxonomy (NCBI): domain Eukaryota; kingdom Viridiplantae; phylum Streptophyta; class Pinopsida; order Pinales; family Pinaceae; genus Picea; species Picea glauca. The sequence goes on along the minus strand of JZKD02S1807904.1, from coordinate 9,221 downwards.
ATTCTTCCTTCACCTATTTTTTGTTGATGATGTATTAATTATGACTAATGAATCTCTGCAAGAGTGGGTGGAGATTGATAGTCACATTAATTTGTTTTGTAAAGCTTTCGGATTAAAGGTAAATGCAACAAAATCAACAGTTCTATATGAAGGCCTATCAGAGGTGGATTTAATTCCTTTCAAGCAATTACTCCCTTTTAATTTCTTAGATCTCACTTTGGGTTTTAAATACCTTGGTTATTTTTTAAAGACTAGATTACATAAAGAAGAAGACTGGAGTTGGTTGATGGTAAAGGTGGAAAAAAGGATAGGGCATTGGTGCAATAGGTGGTTATAATTGGGCAGAAGGTATAGTTTATTGAAATCAGTCCTGGAAAGTAAACTAGTATATTGGTTGTCGTTGGCAGCCATACCCTTCTCGGTATTGAACAAGTTAAGGAAAATCATGTATAATTTTCTCTGGAATTGGAATAGTGAGACACACCATTATCATCTTTGTCGTTGGGAGACACTCGCAAAACCAAAGCACAGTGGTGGTTGGGGTTTTCAAAATATTTTCTCCTTCAGTAAAGCCTTGGTTGTCAATACTCTCTGGTGCGTTTTAATAAGGGATGGAATATGGCATAAGGTAATAAAATATAAATATCTCCCATTTACCACGGTAAAAAATTGGATCAAATCAACTTCTTTTCACCATCCAAGGGCCTCTAAAATATGGAACGGTCTATTAAAGTCAGTGCACTTGATTTCAAACTGGTTGAGTTGGAATCTAGGATCGGGCCATCATGTTGTTCTTGGCAGAGACAGGATTTTGGGGATGGGAGATAAAACCTTTCTCTCCCAAACACTTATTTCTTTACTTAGACAAAGAAAGATTACAGTACTAGCCCAGGCCTTAAGACAACAAGAACAAGCCTCCCAAATGACATATTGGGTCTGTAGTTTTGAGTTGGACATTACAGGTGAGCTGACAATGGAATAGAATCGCTTTTGTATTTCTGTTATTGGTTCTTGAGCCTCTATCCAGGATAAGGAAAATAAATTGATGTGGACCGGTGGAGACTCCTCAGGTTATGTCACAGTAAAAAATGCATATTTGGATCTATTATCCACTCATAGCTTGCCAATTTTAGATGGATGGAGACAAAGAATTTGGAAATGGGATATCCAACTAAAAATAAAACTATTTATACGGTTGGCAGCAGAGAATAAAATTTTGACTTGGGTTAATCTACAACAAAGAGGATGAGTAGGTCCAGGTCGATGCGAGTTATGCAAGAAGTATTTTGAAGATACAACACATCTCTTCATACATTGCTCTTTTACTAAAGTAATTTGGGATAAAATACAAACTGGTCAAAAGATAAAAAAAGTATGGAAATGGAATTCTCTGGCAGAATGTCTCTCAAAGTAGACAACGGACAAGACGGTCCCCTCCTTCTTAGATGCACTTATTTGTTGGTATATTTGGTTAGAAAGGAATTCATCCATTTTCAAAGGAAAAATTCCATGAATACTATCGGTGGTCACTAAGACACTTTGCTCAATGAAAAGACCCACGGCCTCCCAAAAACTGATCCCAATTCAATCTTGCTTGATTACACAACACTATGATACTACTGTAGCTTGTTTTGATGGGGAAACACAATCAAATGGAAAATGTTGTGGAGCGGGAGGGGTCTTCAAAACATCTGATTTATCAGTTTATAGGTGGTTTTTCAACTATAGGGAAGGCACTAATACAAAGGCAGAGATTTTGGGAGTTTGGGAAACATTATTGTTAGCAAAACATTTGTCTCTTCACAAACTCCAGATTCTAGGAGATTCAAAAGTTTTAATAGAATAGCTAAACAAAAGAGGTAGATTGTTGGCTTGTGCTATCGAAGGCTGGAAGCACAGAATCAAAGCTTTAATAAACCACTTTCATGAAATCAGTTTTGAGCACATCTACCACGAATATAATAAGGAGGCGGATCTACTCTCCAAGCAAGATTTACAAGAACCTGAAGGAAGAATTACATTCTACAAGTGGGAAAATGGAACTGAAGGTTCCAAGGGAGACATCAATATTTTCTAGCTTTAGTCCATTGTTCTCCTTTTTTGTAAAAGGTTTCCATTTATGAGTCTTCTGTCAATTGTTTTTTGTTTGAAATGTTTCTAGACAGATGGTAAAGTGCAGAAATAGTATTATATGCGATACAACTTCCTCGACCACAGGGTTATGGACATGTAAGGATTTATATCCGAAAGTATACCTTTTGGAATCTTTCAGATACTATATGGACAGTTATATATTTTTTTCTTGAATATAGTTATGGTCAAGAAGATGTAAAAAAATATATTTACTAATATAATTGAGGAAATTTTCTATTGGAAAAAAAAGGTATGCAATAGCATTTCATTCCCAATAATGTCATGGAGTTTCTAAGGCTGTCCCTTCAAAGATATTGATATTTCATGCAAGGTAGACAATGGTGGTCGTGCAGCTACGCAATAACGTTTCATTCCCAATGATGTCATGGAGTTTCTAAGGTTGTCCCTTCAAAGATATTGATATTCCATGCAAGGTAGACCATGTTGGTCATGCAGGTACGCAATAACATTTCATTCCCAATAATGTCATGGAATTTCTAAGGTTGTCCCTTCAAAGTTAATAAAAAAAAGTGATACATAGACAAAACCTCTTGGTGGAAATGGGCAGAGTTCCCATGGTGTGTTGTTGGTTCAAAGGAATTAGATAAAGAGAGTGGGAGGGCATAAGTAACCTCAATAATTCAGAGATTGACGAAGTCTATGATTCGAGGAGTTGTGTAGAAGGAAAGTTTTTCTCAGAAAATTGATCCAGGAACTCATTTATATCATTCAAATTGATTGTGCTTCTATTTGGGTTATTCACATACTCACTAGTATTATTAAGTTGGATGTGGGTAGTTTTGGATGATTGTGGGTTATACACATCTTGTGGATGTTCAACGAGTTTTGACATTGTTCTTTTCATCCATAGTTTTCCAATAAGTTATCATGTGTTCAAATTTGAGTTCATATGCATGAGTTGTGGTCTCAACATGTTATTATTGTTCTTCCACATGGTGCTTCGACATTTCCCCTTACAATTCATATGCATGAGTTACAATCTCAACATGCTAGTATTGTTCTTCCACATGGTGCTTCGGCATTGCCCCTTACGCATGAGCTTCCACCTTTTGGTCATTGCTCGTTATTCATGAGCTTCCACATTCTGGTGTTTTCAATGTATTGTCTCCTCCCTTTCTTATGTACACTATAATTAAATGAGCCATTGACCTTTGGTCTTGGGTTGGAAAATTGATCCACATTTGTGTATTTCATTATGTTCATTTAATTATGCAATTTCTTTGGTTCACTTGTTTATTACACATTGAACTCTAGAATTTAGTGTGTGTCAAATTCCTTATAAATCCCAAATAAATGGTATGAAAGCCTTTTGCTCCATGTTGCATGTCCCATTGAACGATGTCAAGATATAGGAAGCTCAATATATAGTTGTATGCCTTGTCAAAGTACCTTCCATACCTAGAGACAAAAGAGGGAAAAAAAGATTGTATCAAACTATTGCTCCATGAAGCCTTTGTGAAGTAGAGGAACATGATGATGGAATAGTTCCCCTAACTTTTTTAATGAGTTACATATGTGGTGAATGTAGTGTCATCCAACTAGTGGAACCCCCATCCCTTCAAGGAACAAATGTGACCTTTCAAATGTACAAGTAATATTGGTGTTCCATACTTAGAAGGAAAAATTAATGTAGATGCATTGGAAAGATGGTTAGAGCAATTACAAGGGTATTTCCATTATAAGGAAAACACCCAATAAAATAGGTTTGTGTAGAAGTTATTTTAAAAGTTTCTTATTTGTGGAGGATTGTTGGAGTTGTTTTTAAATTCCTTATTTGTAGAGATTTTTAATGGGTTTTTTGTGAAAATAGGGTTGCATTGTGTCAATTTGGCATGGGTGCACTAGTGCGCTTAATATAAAAGAGCATTGGTTCTCCATGACCAAATGCACACCAGAGAAACAACATGTCAAAAATACATCAGTGCTCCACTTTGGTCCAAGTGCACTAGTGCTCCACATTGGTTTAGGAGCACTAATGCTCATAAATTGATGCACACCATAATCCCAACAACCCAAAAATATGCAGTGTTCCACTTTGGAACATGCACATTGGTGTTTTGTATTGGTCTAAGAGCATCAATGCTCTATGACCCATGCACATTGGGGTGGCAATAACCCAAAAAACCATTGGTGCTCCACTTCTGTCCGGGCACACCAATGCTCCCCATTGGTTTGGGTGTGCTAGTGCTCCCCTTTGGTACGGAAATGTTGATGTTCCTAATACACTGAAGGATCAAACAATAATTTATGTTTTTTTAACTTTTTAAAAGAGATAGAAAAACTATACAATGACTCTTTAAAAGAGGAAAAGCAAGGGTTTGTTTCATTTCTACATTTAACATGACAAAAGAGGTTGTTGTACAAGAGGATATGATACACATAGCCATGAATATAGGAAAAAAACATATTAAGTGAAGTAACCCTTTTTTCCCCTCTTCAATATTTCATTTCTCCCCTTTATTGATTTTATTTCTATTATTTTTCATTTCTCAATTTTGTTCCTAATTTGTTCACTATGTTTACTATATTTTTTTTGTTGTTTTGAAGTTTTTTCCTTTATATTTAGGTAATGATGTTTCTTTTAGGGTTTTACATCAATAAATATGGCTAGTATTGAGAGGGAAATTCGACCAAAAGAAAAGGGTACATTTTTGTGCAGCATGGGTACATATTCAAAGGGGTTTTCACCTCCCTTTATTTGCAACTTCATGAGGTTTCTCTAAGCAACATGGTGTTATTCCCTAGTGATCTTGGGGAATTGGTGCTCCACCTCTGTCAAGGAGCACCATTGTTCCCCATTGGTCAAGGCACATTGATGCTCCCCTTTGGTACGGAATCACCTTGGTCACGCTACAATGGTGCTTCTAATACACCAAAGCACTAAACAATAATTCATATTTTTTAACTTATCACAAAAGATAGGATAGACTAAAAGTTGACTCTTAAAAAGAGAGAAAAAATGAGGGTTTGTTTCATTTCTACATTTCACATGAAATAAGAGAAAGAGGAGATCACTTTACAAGAGGATGAAATGTAAATAACCATTAGGGAAAAGAAAGATAGAGTATTGCAACTATGTAACCATTTTCTCTTACATTATTTCATTTCTCCCCATTATTTATTTTATTTCTGTGATTTTTTCATTTCTCACTATTGTTCCTAATTTCTTACTTGGTTTTGCTTTTTTTTTTGTTGGTTTGAAGTGTTTTCCTATAATTTATTGGTCAATGGTGGATTTGTTATAAGGTTTTACATCAACCAATATGGATAATGAATGAGGGGCGATTTGACCAAGAAAGAGGCATATTTCTACACAACATGGGTGCATGTCCAAAGGGGTTTTCACCTACCTTTGTTTGCAGTTTCAAAAGGATTCTCCAATTTGTGCAATGATCTTCCCTAGTGTTCTTGGAGCACAAGTTCACCCCTCTTTTCAAGGAGCATTGGTGCTCCACTTTAGTAGGGGAGCACTAATGCTTCATTTTGGTCCTTGAGTACCAAACCTACTAGTGCTCTTCTTTGGTTTGAGAGCATAAGATGAAGTTATGGATGATCTAGTTCAACATAATATTTCCAACCGCATTGTAAGGCCTTGGGAAGAAATGCAATTTAAAAAAATATTGACATGGGTTAGGATATGACAAAGACAACAACTTTCATATCCTAGATTACTCCAAACTGATTAAGTTTGTGATTACATGATTTCTTGATAAAGAGATATCATAAATCAATGAGGAAAAACCAAAGTGCCAACGATGCAATAACATTAGTCACATGGAAGATCAATGTTTTGATCTCCATCCTTGTCAACATTGTGGCAAGAAAAATAATTTAATAGAAAAATGCTCCAAACGAAACAAAACTGCAAGATTAAAGATTCATTATGAGTGGATCAATCCTTGGCAATAGTAATCAACAACCAAGCAATTATATCAATCTTACCGAAGAGCTCAATATCAAGTAAAGACACATCTTGCACTAGAAGGTATTCTCTCTCGTGCACCTTAAGGGGAGGAGTGGAAAAATCAAATGAATATGGTTTGTGGTCAACCAAAAACCATTGGTTGTCTCTCCTTTTAGTTGACAAGGGGGGGAATTGATGAGGGTTGTCACACTTAAAGTTTCAACAACACAAATAAATTTCAATATGGGAAACAAAATAAATTTTCAGATGGGAAACAAAAAGAATAGTGGTTGTTAGACTTAAAGTTTCGACAACACAAACAAATCATTGGATGGGAAAAAAATCACCAAATGGGAAAACAAATCACCAGATGAGCAACAAACAAATCACCAGATGGGAATCAATAGTCTGTAGATGGTAGACAATAGAAAAATTATGGTTCAATATCTTGCAATATAATCATACACATGATACAAGATTGGGATGTTGATTTTGAGAGAAATATTGTGGACATTTTGTTCACCTGGATGATCATTCGACCTAACATAGGATAGTTGGATCCTTCTGCATTATAGATTGGTATTTGATTGGTTTGTCAATCATTTTTAGGGATGTGTCAGACTTGCAACTGATTCACTTCTCTTGGTTCACTCTCATAATATTGGAGTTCACATTAGTGAACAATTATAGTCATTCTGGCTCACATGATTAGACATTGGGATTTTCTAGAGTTTTCAACACCCATATTTGGAAATTTTTTGAGTAGTTCTTCATCAAGGTTCAAGTCAAGAGTTTCGGCATGAATACTTGTAGATGATACCAGTGTTTACTATCTTGTTGGTATTATTGTTCAGACTTAGATTAGGTGGTTGGGGGGGGATGTTATCCTATGACACTCTATACAGTCATAAAGTCTCAATACACCACCTTTTTATATTTCACCTTATAGAATACATTTTTTATCCTAAGTGTATTTCTAGATCTTAATTTTCCTCCTCCTACCTTATCTCTTGATGAGTTGTTGATGTGAGAGAAAATGAGATGGCTTCATTCTTGTAGTATGTATTTGTATCATTTAAATGAATAAAATGAGAACATGAGATGGCTTGATGTCTTTTTGCCAAAGTTCTTGTCTTGATTTTTGTTTTATTTCTTATCATATAAAAGACCATAATATTTTGTACCTTCTATGTACCTCCCTCTTTTCTACATTCCAGTGACTTTCCATTGGTTCTTGTATGAATCTTGAAAGAATACTGACTACAAATGATAAATCTGGATGAGAATTTGTCGAATAAATTAAGGGACCAATCAATTATCTATAGATATCATTATTTATTAATTCCCCCCTTCAAATTTTGAAAGTTTTAAATTTTGTTTCACCAAGGTAAGAATAGACTTGCAATATTCCAAGCCAAATTTCTTCAATAGTTGAGATGCATACTTGCATTGACTAATAAAAATGTTATTATTTTGTTGCAATACTTCAACTCCAATATAGTAGTGAGGTAATCCCAAATCGATAATTTTAAATCCAACCTATAGTTCTTGCTTAACTTGTGCAATATGATCATCATTAATCCCACTGATAATGAAATCACCAACATTCATTATTAACATAACCATGTTTTTATTCTGTAAAGTAATATAAAAAGTATCATGATAGGAACATTTTTGAAAACCCACTTTGCAAAGGTATTCATCCATGTTTCCATACCAAGCTCTAACAACTTGTTTTAACCCATACAATGCTTTAAATGATTCGCAAACTTTATGTTCTTTTCCTTCAAGTTTAAATCCTAGAGATTGAGTCATATAAACACCTTCTTCTAAATCACCATTGAGGAAGGCACTTTAAACATCCATTTGATGTAACTTCAATTCATTTTGATCTGCTAAAGATATGGTAATCCTTATATTATTCCACGTTGTTGTAGGTGCAAAACAAAATTCATGATCAATTCCTTCCTACTAAGAAAAACCCTTAGCCACTAGTCTTTCTTTATATTTATCAATCATTCCATATGACTTGTACTTAATTTTGTAAATCCATTTGCATCCTATGGGTTTCACATTTTGAGTACAATCAACCAGTTTCCAAGTGACTTTCTAGTCATTGATTCATATTCATGAACCATATCTTTTTGTCATTCCTCATACTCTACTACCTCTTTAAAAGTGGAATCCTTCGTAGAAATATTAATTACTAAGGTAAAATCTTCTTGTATTCTAGTGGAACTTCTTGTATCTTTTTTGTTATGTTCATCTTATTTTACATCATTTAGAAGTTGAGTGGCCCACTTAGGCTATTATGAACCAATGCTCATCCTAAGTTCAAGTTTGTTCTTCTAAATTTTCATGTGAAGAGGAGCCATCATGTGAAGAAATTTCTTATTCTTCAACATTCATTTTTTCTAGTGAATTCCAATCCATTTCAAACGAACATTATTTATTTGGTTTATTTTTCACCCTTCTTTCCTCCTTATCTACTTTTTGTTCCAACTATCTAAGAAAATTTTCAACCTTGACAACATCTTTACCTTTTGCTTCATCAAATATAGTATCCCAACTCACAACAAACTTACCATTAGATAAGAATTGATATCCCTTCTTCTCATCAAAATATCCAATCATCATACACTTTATATTCTGAGAGTCTAGCTTAGTCTTGTTTTCCTAAGGAACTAAAGCATAACATATTGAACCAAAAACAAAAATTATTACCTTTTGGTTTGAAACCATACCAAGATTCAAATGGTGTGATTCCATGCAATGAAGCAGTGCAAGATCTATTCCTCAAAAATATTGTCATATGAATTTCTTCATCCTAATAAAATGAACTTAACACTTTAAATTTCAACATAGATCTCACCATACCCATCAAAGTTCTATTTATTCTTTCTATCACTTCAATTTTTTGTGGAGTGTAGGAATTAGTATATTGTCTTCTAATTCCTTTATCCTTACAATAATTTTGGAATTCATTTGAAGTGAATTCCCCTCCATTTTATGTCCTCAACGTGGCAATTTTTTCCTTAAATGTTTTTTCAACCAACTGACAAAAACTCTTAAATTTCTCAAATTCCTCTAATTTTTCTTTCAGGAAATATACATAATTCATTTAACTAGAATCATCAATGAAACATAGGAAATACTTACACAT
>JZKD02S1807893.1:71693-86832 GCA_000966675.3 Picea glauca | reverse complement strand
TCATCTTTCTTTGGCACCATCACGATCAGAGAACCACAAGGAGATGAACTGGGCCTGATGACCCCTTGATCCAATAAGCCATGTACCTGCTTCTTGATCTCTTTCATCTCCACATATGACATCATGTACATGCCCACATTAGGAAGAGAAGAATATTGATGAAGATGTATCTCATGTTGGATTTCCCTCTTAGGAGGTAATCCATCTGGTTCCTGAAAAATCTCATCATACTTAGAAACAATATCAATTAATTATTTTTTATGAGATGGATCACACCCTTGGAAAGCGTCGGATGTTCCGACATATTTCTCTTTGACGACCATGAGTACATATATCTTATTAGTGTTTATGAGTCTTTTCATTTTCCCTGCACTAACAAGTTTCGTATTTACCCTCATGTTGTGTGCTCTAACAATATATTCCACTCCCCCTTTAGTAAGGTGGTATTTGTTCTCATGACAAAAGAAGATTGCTTTTCTATAATAAAGATAAGGACTCCCCAACACAATTCCACATATATCAAGCGGTACAACATCCAAATCCACTTCATCAATCAACCTTGAAGCAATAGCAAATCTGACCCTACATTGTTTGATGACATTAAGTTTTGATTTATCACATACCCAACCAAGAGGATAAGGCTTCGGATGTGGTTTTGTTTCAAGGTCCATCTTCTTGATAAGAGCTTCAGATATTAAGTTTACTTGGGAACCCAAATCAAATAATGTATCTATCTTAGTATCTTTAGATACAACTCTCATATGAAATAACGCATTCCTCTTTCATTCATCAACATGAGATTCACCATTGGAACTTGAACTAGCATGAATAGAACCTTTTCCTTGTACTCCAACCGCTGTGATCTTTCCTTCATCTCCTGAATCAGAACCAATATCTTGTTGCATTGTAGCAACGGTTTTTGTCTTCCCCTTTCCACTGAACTGTTTCGGTTTCTTTTTTGGATGCAGTTTCCAACAGTGTTCTTCATCGTGACCACTCTTCTTGCAATGAGTGCAAGATGGTTTTCCTCCTTCTCTCGTTACTATAGCGGTCTTATTGTCCTTCCTTTTAAACCTTTTGAAAGGTTTATGTGGGAGATTGGAAGGTTTCTTCGAGGTATCTTCTTGAACATGTTTCCCCCTGTTCTCAAGGTGAGTGGATTGCACACAAACTTCGTCAAGACTAGTGGGGTTAAACAAGAGAAAAGTATGACAAAAATAATTGTGAAGTACACCAATATACTTCATTAGAGTTTCATAAGAATCCAAAGAAATATTCAATGTAAGATATTTCTTCCTAAATTCTTCTGCGAAACTTTGTACAATTTGACCTTTACTTTGCCTTAAAGTTTTCCATTCCATCATCGCTTTATGTAAATACCCTAATGGATAGAACTGCTTCCTTATCTTTTATTTAAGTTCCGACCATGAGGAAAGAATATTACCATGCTTACTTATGTCCTAAAGCTTGCTCTTCCACTATACGAGAGCGGTGCCTTCCAACTGAAGAGAAGCCAGTTGCACTTTAACTTCATTTTCATCAATATGTTGAACACAAAAATATACTTCAACCTATCGGATACAATTATCTAGCTTTTTAGGATTAGCATCTCCATTAAACATAGGTAAAGAAAATTTTACATCAAGCTTTAATAATTGTTTCCTAAAAGAGGCTTTATGGCTAGAATGATGAGAATGCTCAGAGGAAGGAGAACTAGAACTTGAAGGTGAAGATGGAGGCTCAGGAGGATCTCCTCCAGCCCCTTGGTTTATCAAAGCATCATCATCTGCATGTGCTTCCTTTTTCTTCTCTTTCTTCTTCATCCTCTTCTCATAATCTCCATACATTTGTTCGACCATTTCTGACATGCGATAAAATACCATGTGAAAGTCTCTCTATTGTTCATCACGCTTGTCCTCTTCTGCCATTTTCTTCCTTCGGGATGCATGACCAACTTCAGGATTGAAATTCTTAAGAGTTCCTTCACCCTACTTATGCTTGGCCCTAGTAAGCATTCATACTCAATAATTCAAGTCAAAGACGACTACTTTGATACCAACATGATCCAGGATATTTTCGTCCAGTGACTTATTAAAGAATTCTATTAAATTAGCATAAACTAAAGTACACCATAAAGAAGGAAAAGCTCAAAAGGAAAGAGACATAATCATGAAACATGAACGCAAAAAATTGATAACGAATTTTGTCCCTGGTGGACTACGTCTCCGGGTCCTACTCTCAAATGGGTAGGCCTTTTTATTAAATCCACAAATGAATTGGAGAAAATACATAAGTATACCTCATTGTGGAGTTAAGCTATAGAATATTTGCTTAGATCAGAAAAAAAACATCACCACTGTGTCTGTGGCGTCGAATTACCTAAAAATGACTGTCTCCAAGCCTCAATCTGAGTCTGGCACTTTCGGACCCAAGAAAAATATTGCCTCGGTTTACGTTCCTGCACCTACAACTAATCACTGGTAAAATTTCTCGAAATGTGTGCCATGTTCGTATGATCTCTCCTTGGTCTCCTCCTGTTCGTACACTGGTGAAAGTCCCTTTTTATAACCAAAATTCGGATGGTTATGCAATAAAGGGTTGGTTGGCGTATTGGTTAGTGGATATTATATGAAGGCGTTGGTTGTTGGGGACCCCCGTTTCTTTTGGTGTGTTGGTATAACAGTTTGGAAAGTGGCTAAAATGGCAGAATGTTATGCTATTTCTGGCGGAGATTTTTGGCGCGTGGCTAATTTGGTGGACCAATGGAATATGTCGCCAATCTAGCAGAACTGCCACCATATTTGGCGGTATATATATATATATATATATAATTTTATTTTTTTAATTTTTGGTTGTTGGGTGTCATTGGGCATTTTCCCACTGCCACATGGCAGCCAATCATTGGCCCACGTCACCTCATTGTACAGTGAGACTACCACATCACATGTCTTCCATGTCACCCTGCCACATTTTGTACGGATTCCACATGTCATGTACGGACTGCCACGTGGCACGTTTTCATTGGTCCACATGTCGGCCCGAAAAGTCCAAAAATGAGTGACATGCGATAGCCTCTGGTGCTGCCACGTCATCATGATGGAATCAGCATGACATGTGTCACCTTCTGCGCTTGCCACGTATGTTGTACGAACGATGAAGTCATCCGTATTGATGTTGATGTCAGCAGTACGAATGTTGACTCATCCATGTTGACTTGGCAAGGTTGACCAACACTTTGACCATGAATATCTTTTGATCCGTAACTCTGTTTGATGAGCCATTTGCATCGTTAGAAAGCTTGTGACATGCTCTTCGCGATCATGCCATGTTCACTGAGTTTTGAGAACTTTGAATTTTTTTCCCTTTCTCTATCTGTTGAAGCCATTCTAAGCATCATGAGTTGCCTCTGCGAGTTATGAGTTGTTCTTATCCTTCTCTGGATCCTTTTTGGATCAACAAAAGATCCCTTCTAGTACAAACACGCTCAAGATAGTGATACAATTTAAAAATATACAATTACACACCTCCGACAATAGCGGAAAACAACAACAAGCAGTGGCACCATTCAGCAACTGTGGAAAGCAACGACGAACCCTAAAACTTAAAACTCCTCCAAATTGCAATATGAAGGTAGTTGGAGATGCGTTGGGGTAGGATGCACCTGTTTGTGAAGGAATTAGGTCAAACGTCCTAGAAAAGGTGCCAAAATAGATTAACAAAATAAATTGTGCAGCGACATGGTACTACAACAAGGTATTGTGACAAACTACAATAGAAAATTGCAGTGCCAAGGTAAATCTCACGATATTCCTTCCAACGATTAGACTGTCTAAAGGAAACCAGCTTTGAAACCATGTTGAAATTTTCCTAAAACTAGTTAGAGTTAGATTTACCATAGCAATTTAACAACTTTTATGTTCTTGTTTTACCATAGATGATGCTACATCATCGTCACCTAACCATAGGCACCTACATGTGCCACTCCGAGCACAACACACAGAGATCTATCATGGGAAACCCTCTTGGGGAAGAAAACCCAGCATAACTTCTTCAGTATAGATTCATCAACCAAGTACAGTGTTAGTATAATGCTAGATAGAAATGTCTCAGAGAGGTTTGTTGTTGTTGTTGTTGTGAAGGAGATCTTAGCAGTTTGATATTAATACAAGTCGACATCTAATTAAGTGGATTCTTCTTTTTTAAATCTAGCTCCTAACCTGGAATTTATTTTTTTCACAATAGCAGTTATGTCTCTAGGTGAAATTTGTTTTAATTTGCTAGGCACCTATGCTTAAAATGAGTGGGATAAATTAATGATAACATAAGGGGGTTAAGGCCACCATAATTTAGCATTTCCATACTGACATTTTTCATTCTAGTAATTAGAGAGGGAGAGAAAAAAACAAAAGATAAAAAATTATATGAATCATTCTCATACAATAAATACATTGTTATATTTCTTCTATAGTTCTTGGTTTTGGTTATACAATTTTTATATTATTGATCTCGATTATTTTCAGAATGAAATGAAAATATCAATAACAAGCAAAATAACACAAAGATATTGCAAAGAGTAGAGTAATACAATGAAATTGAAACTTTATTAATGATGAAATAGTAAAAACATTGCAATATGCAAAACAATAAAAGTTAGCTTATTTTTTAGAAGAGATGTGTGAGATATGCTCATTTAGATTAAAAAAAAATTACATAAGAAGAGGTTGAATTCTTTTTTATAAATGCCAACAAAACCCTGAAAGGAAAAACCCTAATATGTGAAACTCTAGAACCATAACATGAAATTAAGGTTGAGTGAGAGCGTTAAGTTGCAAGCTCAAGGAGTGTGATGGTTGCACTCACCATTCAACTAGTTCAGGACTTGGGTGAGAACAACAACATTACCAGAGGGTCAAAAGTACAGATGCTCCAGTAGGTTCGAAGTGTAGCACGTATACATTATGGAGGATATCCTTGACAAAGATCAGACGATGGAAGCAGTAGTGAGGTAAGGATGGAAACCTGCCTATGTCTTTGAAGTTGGAGAGAATGGCGGAGATGTGATAGAAAAGACTAATTTTGGGCATGAGGAAGTACATTCTCATGAGTTGGGTGGGCATGACAGTTGGACTAGCTACCCAATTAGTCCAAGGCATGGGGGAATTCAGTGTGCGGAGACATGGAAGATTTGGTTCAAGCATGGGTGTAGCAACAATCTCATAGAATATCAACACTTAGGTGAAATTTTGAAGTGAAGTGGGCACCAGACAGTTGTAGCAAGCAGTGACAACAATAGAAAAATTGAACAATAGCAAGGCAACAACATCACAACAAGAGAGTGCAGCAGAGTTGGGTGACTTTCATCCTTGGATTTGGGTGAAGTGACCACTATGACTCAAGCAACAGATCGTGCAAAGTTAGGTGCAATACAGTTTGGTTTGTGGAAATTTGGGGCTTCCACTTTGCCAGAATTTGGGGTTTCTGGTTGGCACAAAACTTGGGGTTTCCAGTAGACTTAGTTGCAGCAGAGGCATGAGTTCAAGAAAAGACTTCGAGATTGCATATTTTGTGGATGTTTTCGAGGATGAAAATGACTTGAGGTGGGGAAGGATCTAAGGTCTTTGGCTACATGGGCATGGATACCTTCACCCAAGTCCTCAAGGAGACAGAATTTGAGGTTTCTCTGGCACCTAGGTTGGGAAAGTGGATGCCTTGGGAATGCGAACATGCCAATGGACTTGCCCAAGTATGAAGCAACCAAGATATAGGGGCGCGTCGGCATGAGGGGCGCACCAAGGTTTGGCACATTGGTCCCAAGGGGTATGGAAATTGAAGATTGCATGGGTTCATTTGGGTGATCGAGTCCACAAAGGAGCGTGAAAATTCATTTGGGAACATGGGTTTGTGAAGGGGAATGACACCCCCAAAGGACGTGACAGTTCGCGATGGTGACATTTGGAGTCCCTATAAGAGAACAAGGGAACACAAACAAGGAAGGAAAATTTGAAGACAATGAGAGAAAGAAGAGCTTTGGGACTCTGAGGTAAATGAAGAGGGAGAGATCCCTCAAGGATCCAAGTCGCTCCACATGGGAGGAATTTTGTTTCCTTGAGGTGGATTTGGTGGACAAAGTGGGGAAAACTTCACTTGGGCAGATTTTAGTGAAGTCTGGAAATGAAGAGACAACAAGTATGAGGTTGAGGGCACGTATGAGGTGCACCACAAGAGGTTGCAAAGATGGTTGTGACAGAGAGTCTTGGTGTGAAAAATTTATTTATGAGTGTCTTAGTGAGGTGAGGTGAGTCGTTTGACTCTATCAAAGTTGTAAGCTAACTCGGTAGTATTGATCATATTGTAATTGTTTCACAATAACAAAGACTTAGCCAGGTGTTTGGCACGGTTTGTGTCGCTTGCACTATATCTATGTTTCTTTTGTCTGTCTCATCATTTTTCTCTTGGCTTCTGAATTTCATGGATGTATTCTTATATATGACTAAGTGTTAAATCTATTAACAAATTTCTAAGTTTACAATAGTTGCACTAGAGTAGAAATGTGACTCGTCGGTAGCCTATAACGGAGTATGGGTATACTCTAGGTGAAGAGGCATAGTCCTAACAAAGTAGCATTAGCATTGCCAAGAAACCATGCGAGAAACGTCGCGGTGTCGCGCACCCTCAAGAGGTGCATGATCATAAGATTCAGTAAGGCACATTGTAGGAACATGACAATAACAAATACTTAGCTGGGTGTTAGGAACGGTTTTTGTCGCCCACATTATTTTGTGTTTTTCTTCATTTTGTTCTTGTAATGATCCAAATGCTTAAATTATCATAATAGAATAGAAGTACACACCATGTACAGAATTTGAGTGTGAAGCACAACTCCAAGATAGATAAGTTACACAATAACTCCTTAAAGAATAGGGGAACCCCCTCCAAATAACCAGATACAATTCATTCTTCACAATTCACCGCTTCAATAATGAATACATGATATCTTATATATATTTATTCACAATTGCACATGAGGCCCCTTTATCACTAGGTCGGCCCTTTTACATATATATTTACATATTACATGTACATTTAGGCCCATATATGCCCCCTCTTGGGGTTATATCATATACATTTATCCATATATATGCCCCTCTTGGGTCATAATAGTTTTGTAGTTGTTCTCTTCGATTCTCATGTCCATGGGTGTCTGCTTAAACAATACTAAGTGTTAAACCATGTTAACAATTTTCTAAGTAAGCAAGAGTTTCACTAGAGTAGGAGTGTGACTCATCGATAACCTAGAATGGAGTATGGGTATGTTATAGGTGAAGAGGTGTAGTCTGAACGAAGTGTTCTTGGTATGCCAAGAAACAAAGTAATAACTACCACGGTGTCGCATGCCCTCGGGAGGTGAACGATCGCAAGATCTAATTAGGCGTCATGTGGGATCGTGACAATTACCATATTCCATTCATCAATTGCTAGAAATTTAAATGTGAGACAAGAATATAGTTAGGTTCTTATTAAGTTGTGTATGGCATGTGAAGTATGTCAATGTAGATGTGTATCATGCTCATACACCACCATCAAACCATGAAAGAAAATTAGCACTTAAACATTAAGTCAACTTCAGGAAATGGAACACTTAGAGATCATACCATATCATATTCATTAACTAGATCTTAGGTGCAATAATGATGAATTATCTTGTAGCATTGAAGCCTTATCAAATCTATTGTGTAACCTTTAAGTGAAACAGATTTAATACAACATTGAATAGTCAAATGAAACAAGGCTCCTTGAGGTTCTTAAGTGTGACGATCTTTAAATTTAATCAAACCCTTAAATCACACGAAAATTCCAACAAATTTAAGTGTGAAATGTTAGGCTTAAATAAAAAATCATTGAGCATTCTTAGGCATCAATTTAGTGCACATGAGCATGAAGGTCTATTCCAGCATTAAGAAATGAGGTAGACTTAAAACCAAAATCGTTAGTTTCCTTTAGGGTATCATTTAGTCAATTAATTCATTTGTTTCTTAGATCCATCCAAGGAATGAAGTTAAAAACACTAGATCCAAGTTAATCTCCCTTATCATATGTTTTCTTTGATCAAATTAAGAGAGAGATGCAAAACGTTTTTAGAAATTAACATAAAAAGTGAAACAATTTGCAAGAAATTTCAATTATACTACTAGATCTAAATCGTTATCCCCTAATACTCGAAACAATCATATGTCTCAAGTGTTGAGGTTGTAAGCACCATTCAAAGATTTCCTTATAAGCTTTAGCCAAGACACTTGAATATTTTAAGCAACTTGGGGAGATTGGTCCCATGAGAATCCAAATCTAAATACTACAAGATGAACTCTAAATCTAGTCTAAAATAAGAGCCTAGAATTCTAGAAAGTCCAAACTCAATCTTCTCAATCCTAAATACAAATGAACAAAGGGAGTAAGGCAAGAGTGAATTGTACCTTACATGACTCTTCCAACATGGCATGGTGCCTTTCTTTGGGATTCCTCCTAGAATACCTGCAATAACAAATGTCTCTAAATAACCCTTGGACAAAATCCTAAAGCAAGAAAAGACTTCACAAAGGTTTGGCAAAGCAAGACTAGTTTCTTCCAATTATCCTCCAACAAGATATAAATGAGTGAGGTTCCCTTTATATAGGAAGAGAGCATGACAATCTCATGAATAAAAAATGATAGATATCTAACCTCTTAGCCCAAAAACAATCACTCTCCAACAAATTAGAGAGGATATGGTCAAAATACAATAGAATAATGTGGGTTAGACAATACAACTTCTCAAATATGTGGATGGTTGTAGTATATTGAGGGGTGCAATGGGGGACCAAAGGTCCCATAGTGATAATAATGGAGGCCATTCAATGTAAGGTGGACTAGGTCCAATATATTATTAATTAAGGCCCAGTATGGTAGTTGTATTTATTGAATATATGTAATGAAGACCATCATTAGTAAATAAGGCCTATTGTAGGAGTGTGAACCTAATAAATTTGAGAAGGCTTGGTAGAAGGTTCCTTCTCTAGAATGTTCCTAGGTGGTAGGTAGTATTTTATAAAGAWGTGTAAGCAATGTACATGGGTATGGTTGAATAGTATTGTATTTTGATCATAGCTCATTAGGATGTTKCCCCCTCGAAGAGGCAAGTAAACAAGAGTGGATTCCTTCCATAAAAGGATCAATTGTAAGATGTTGCCMTACCTTAAGGGTTTCATATTAATAAATTTGGATTTATTCCATATTRTTCTTTKTGTCTTGTGTGTTATTGAATATTCATKTCTGAGGCACTTAACAAGTGGTATCAGAGCATAGTCTTTACCCAAGAAAAAAGGGGCATTTTTTTTCCATTTTGCAGGTTTTCAAACAGAGAAGAAAAAAGAGGGTCACAACACTCAGGCCAATTCTTGTAGCTTTCTGAAGAGAATTCGAAGAAATTTTTTGTATATTTGGATTCCTCTAGAAAAAACAATAGATTTAAAAAAAAAATCATCTGAATCAGAGTTCAAGAGGTCAAGATATCACTAATTTAAAATTGACGATTTTTCAGGGTTTTTCGGAGGACAACCACATGATTTGTAGGTTTCTGTAGAAATTGTTGCATAATTTTCCAAAACCAGTTGTATATATGAGTTCCTCTATATAACACAACCAATTTCAAAAAAAAAATTGTCCAAATTGGAGCTCTGGAAGTGAAGATATTGTTGATTTAAAATCAACAATTTTTTAGGGTTTTTCCTAATGGCCGCGAGATTGCAGAGCTCATAACTTTTGACAAGGTGCTCAGATTGCTTCCACATCAGTTCCATTGAATAGAGGATTTCCAAGGGTTTCATTTGATATATTATATGTAGTGCTTCCAATGGATATGTCATGCTCTACAGCCTCTAAAAATTTTCACTCTCAAACCCTCATGGGCATGAAGAATGATATGATCATATTCTTAAAAGCTCTCCAAGATATTCAAAAGAAATTTGACGAATATCATGAGATTTGTATTATTGTGGACACATAACCTTGCATCAAGGAAGAATATAATCAATAAATATATGTCTGGTATGATTTAGAAAATAAATGTGATGACTAGTATATGGATATATGTCATTTATGGAATGACAACTACTTTCATATTCTATATGATGACTCTAATCCACCTTATGTAGAGAACATCAATGCGGGAAATTAGGAGTCAATTGTGACTATAGGTATTCAACTTGCATATTCTATAGTGGTATTGTTCCTTCTAGATTCAACCTCGACCCTTTACAACTATGTAGATGGTCTTTTTGAGGATTATATTTATTTGAATCCATGTGTCATTGATGGTTATTTTGAGCATATTCATTTGTCATTCGTGGAGCTCAAGAGTCAACAATTGGGTTTCACCTTCAACACTCATACATGGGACCCTGATTTAAGGTGGAGCTTGGACTACTTCAACATGGTGGCTAGCACTTGTACATGGGACCCTCGTTCTCTAACCTAATTCAACATCATTACGGTCCACACTCATCCATGGGCCCTGGTATATGGTTTTACTTCCTCACAACAAGCATTGAGGTCAACACTTTTCTAAGGGGGGTGGAATGCAGTATACCTTGGGGTGTAATGGGAGGCCGAAGGGCCCATAGTGATAATAGTGGAGGCCATTTAATGTAAGGTGGAATAGGTCTGCTATATTATTAAATAAGGCCCAATATGGTAGTTATATTTATTGAATATATGTAATGAAGGCCACCATTAGTAAATAAGGCCTATTGTAATAGTGTGAATACAATAAATGTGATAAGGCTCCTTCTCTAGAATTTTCCTAGGTAGTAGGTAGTATTATATAAAGAGGTGTAAGCAATGTAAATGGGTATGGTTGAAGAGTATTGTACTTGGAGTGTAGCTCATTAGGAGGTTTCCCCCTCGAAGAGGCAAGTGAATAGGAGTGGATTCCTTCCATAAAATGATCAAATATAAGGTGTTTCCCCACCATAAGGGTTTCATTTTAATAAACTTGGATTTATTCCATATTATTCTTTGTATCTTGTCTGTGATTGATTATTCATATCTAAGGCACTTAACAGATTTACTCACATACTCTAGTTATTATTTTGCTTGCATGATAATTACAACTTGTTTATCTATAATCTTATAGTTAAGCTATTGTTTTGTTCACATTATAGTTAGGCTTATTGCTCTTTCTTGTGTCATTTATGTTTCATATTTTAGTTTCTATCATTCTTACATGGTAATTAGGCTTGTTGGTTCCCCTATCTCGACATTCTTCCTTGGCATGCATTGTTTTCTTGTTGATATTTCTTCCTCTTTTGTCTTCTATTTACTTGACATCAAACTGACCCATAGGGCACTCTTCGTGGCTTCACCTTCCACTAACACTTAGGGTATATGGCCCTTGATAGGTGTTATGGGATGTATATGCTTGGTTGGTGGAGGATATCCTTGCAACATTGATGCATTTGATTCCATTGTAGGAACCCCTAGATTACTCATTTACACTTGATTGTGTTATCACATATTATTGCAGGGGGGTGTTTTCCCTTTGGAGTTGGTCATTAGATGATCAAATGTGAAAGAAGGGGGCTTAAAAAACCCACAACTGTGTTTCATCCAAAGTCGAGGCGCGTTGTTCTAAGGCACGTGCATATCGAGACAGCGGAGAATGCCACTTCGGGGATTTTGAAGTGAGGAAGGCGAGAAACCACCAAGTCCTGAAGTGCAAAGAAGATCTAGGTCGTCCAAACTGGAGGGGCACGTGGCAGCATATTAGCGAATTCGCAATTTCACGAATCGAGGTTTTAGCATGGAGCATGATAGAAGTTCGCAAAACGCGAAATCCCGAAGTCGCAATTTTGCAAATCAGAGGTTTGACAGGAAGCAGCGCCCCGTTTCCCCGAAAAGAGAAGTCCTAAAAACATTCGGGGCAGAACCCCAGGTCATGGCCCAAGGTCATATAGAAAAGCGAGGCCACAAATAAGAGTAAGCACATGTTTATCGACTGGTGACTGGGGTTTTCGGGATGCAATCGTGGTCGTCGGATGCATAGTATATCCAACCGTCAATTTGAGAGAGGTCATTTTGCAAGTTCAAGCATTAGGATATTTGGAATCCAGTGGAGTGAAGACTCCCAAAATGCGAAATATTGAAATTTCATAGGGGATAAGCGTTGGGTCATGGCCCAAGGTTGTATGCAGGTAAAGGTGCAGAGTTCACGTGAGCTACGCCCAGGGCCAAAACGTCGATGTTTCTGCAGAAGGGGTCACCACATTCTCCAGGTGACAAATTGACTCTACCTCATTCTGATCTCGATGAAGAAGTAAATGAAAGTGAGGGGAGGTGGTTGAAGCCTTGCCTCACCCCATAAATGAAAAGCATGGAAGAGCTGGCAATGGAGGCGGACCGTCAGCCCGTGGTACCCCTGCGATCCGGTTTTTCTGCAGGGCCCATACTGATCTAAGCTCGTGTATGACAAGAGAATGCCGGTGCAGACTGATAGAAGAAGATGTAGACGTCAAGCCTTGAATGCAATGGTTCAAGCACGCCTCTGTTGAGGATGGCAAATTATTTTGAGTATATATGTGGAGTTCTAGGATTTTGATAAGGGGGTTGAGCAGAGCTCCCAATCTATAACTTTGTTCTGCCAGAGTTGTTCTCTGGTTATGTAATCGATTTGAGTCTTTCATGTTAATAGAAGTCAACTTCCTTTCTCTTTCATTTTGTCTGTAAAGTTGTTTAAAACACTCGGGCATGGATGATCCAGTCGAGGATCGTTATACTGTTGTAATGGAGGTTTGATTATAGCGGTATCGTGGTCAGTTTTATTCATTTCCATGTGTATCTGTTTCTTTCCCACATTGAATGGCTCGGGCATGGAGGATCCAGTCGAGATATTGCAGTTGTAGGATGACGGAGGTTTGATCATACTACAGTTGTAACTGTGTCCCTTGTAGACATATTTTGGTGTCTGAATTTAAGCTCAAGAATGCTCTTGAGCTTGGGTTTTCTTCTCTGAGTTGCTCGAAGGTTTGATGCCCAGAGCAGTCTCCTTCACCCTTTCTCCTAATTCTTCCCTCTGCTCTCTCTTTAACTAAATTTACTGACTGAATTTAATGTGGCCTTCACTTCCCTGTGCATTTCCTGTCCAGTTCTGTGTTGAACATCTTTCATGTTGTTGAGTTTTGGCCATCGACCATCCACATTTAAATCAACATCCACCCCAAACACTGATGGGTATTGGGGTTACCTCCCCTGCAATGAGGAGGTGACTTCTGGTTCTAAAATTTATGGCATCATTGTCGGGGACGAAAGTGAAGATATCTTCCCTGGGAGAATGGCAACAAGCTTCTGATTATGAAGGTGCATCGGGTATCGAAACCATTGAAGATTGCGCTTGCACTTGGTGACTCCATTGAGGTGACTCCACTACCTTGGCTCCGTTGTTTTAGTGTGACTACTTTTGGCTACACCTGGTAGCCCCCTGGGATAACACAAAGATCGAGTCTAGTCTTTGATGGTGAACAAAGACTAGAGACACTCATTCTGCATATCATTCACCTGGCGACTCCATGATTGAAGGATCGATTGGTGACTCCACTGGTTCAAAATTAACAAAATCTTGGCTCGGAGATTTGCTCCTTTTAATTTTTCTAATGTTATTGGTTTTCCTAATGTTGTCCCTGCTATGGATGAATGGGGTAATTATTTGCCCATATTTAGAGAGCATAAAGAGGACAACCCTGCTCGGAATCTCCATGAATTTCATGAACTCATGCATCAGTGGGAGATACATCATGAGGATGTTTTAATGAAGATGTTCATGATCTCATTGGATGGGGATGCCCATGAGTGGTATCAATCCTTGCCCCCTGCTAGCATCTCCTCCCTAGAACAGTTTCAGGCAACCTTTAATAAGCATTGTCAAAGGTATTATTCCTTTGAGTTAATATGTCATAATTGTTGTGAGGAATGTCAAGGCCATGATCAAGATATGGTTGTGACTAGTGAAGGTTGTGAGGATGAGGGCCATGAGGAAGATGAATATGCTTTGGGAAACGTAATGAAACTGATAAAATCTCTCTCTTCCAAACTAGAAAGGTTGGAATCTGAAGAAAGCATAGAGGATTTTCCAGTCCTTAAGGTTGATGTTCTTGGCATATCTACTGAGGATGATAATGAGGATTTTATAGTTGTAGAGGCCTTGCATTTTTCTCCTGAGGTGCCTGTTGTCCCTAGCTTCGATGATTATTTAGATGAAGAGAAGCATGGCCCCACATCACAATTTGTTGACCTACGGAGCAGGCAGCCTGTATATGACAGCTACAAATCAGATTCTGAGCTGGATATGCCGGATTTTCAAGAGCATATAGTAGAGCCCTGTCCTCTATTCATTAACGAAAATCATCATGAGAAAATCAGCCATCTTGAGCAGCAGATTGAAGAGTAGATCTTTCCCATGGGTCTTGTTTATGATGATTATGACTCTGACCCTTGGGAAAGCCATAAAGAAGAAAAGGAGCAGCAGAAGGGGCAATTCATAGCATGCCCAGAGCCTGTAGATGAGCAGCCACCACCTGAGACCAGTCAGCCTGCATTAACTTCTCATCCACCTATGCTTATCAGAGATATTCAACCATGTGTGATCAGTTGTGGAGCAGATCGGGCTGTCTGTTACAAATTTTCTAGAGTTTTCCACTCATTCTATAAGCCTTTCAGCGAGCACATGGAGCTGCATTTCCTTCATGCCTTGGAGCTGCCTAGCTTTTCCTCAACTTCAGCATTTCAAGGAAAAATGAAGGATGTAACCGTTTTGTTTTCACCGTTGCATTGTCTATTATCAATCATTGACAGAGTAAAGGAACTTCCAATCAAGAAGTTACTTTAATGGCTATGGTGGAAATTCGCTTTCACCTAGCACTGTGTAAAAATAAATTAGTTTAGGACTATACATAAATAAGTTCGTTGGAGCATGTGTGTTTATTTTTCGTTGTTTACTTATCGACCTGTGTTCCTCAGCAGGGTGTTTTGAGCTTGACTCCATAGCCCAACAAAAGGCGATTGGAACTACAAAAGAGATCTTAGAGCTTCACAGGGAGGACTCTATCCCCCATGA
>JZKD02S1807893.1:44576-60765 GCA_000966675.3 Picea glauca | reverse complement strand
TCTGCTCTGAATGACTGTGTTTGGCCTCAAACAGGCCTAGTTTATATAGCAATGGAGTTGGTTTCACATCCCCAACTTCCTCCATGAATCTGGCCTCCAAAAATGCCCAATATCCCCCCAAAATGGAAGAAATCAGCTCAAAATAGACATAATTAAATTAAAAAAAACCCAACTTTGTTACAAAAACCCACTTTGGCAAAAGATTGGGGTGCTAGCCCCTTTATCCACGCGCGCCCCTGTTTTGTCGGTCACATGGGGGGCCATGTGGCCAAGCGCCATGCGCTGGCCACCCCTTATTCGCGCTAACCCCTGGTCTCTTGGCAGGTTAATAGGGCCATGGGCTTAACTTCCCGCGTGTTATATGACTGGCCCCCAGGTTTTATGGCGTATACATGTGGCCACGATTCAACAAACTTAACCCCCACGCCAATGTTCACGGTCGTGGCATCATGCCCGCGCTCCAGGTTCTATTGCATAGTCACATGGTTTATGTCGAGGGCTGGGGCTAAGCCCCGGCCCTCTCCCCCCACCGACAATACAATAATTAAAATTTAAATATATTTATTGCCACAAACATAACAAGAACTAACCATAGCCTGAGCGGTTAGCCCGACTTAGTCAGTCCACAACCGGAGGGGAGGTTGCCGGTTCGACCCCCGTGCATGCCAACTATAATTTTTAACATAGAAACCAATGAACCAATGATGGGGTGCCACGTGGCAGCCCAGGATTGGGCCACGTGGCACCCTTATCAACCAATGACAACATGCCACGTGTCAGCCTGTAATTGGCCCACGTGCCCAAACCGTACTGCCACATAAACTTGCCACGTCATCTGCCGTACCGCCACGCGTCACTGTCATACTGCCACCTGTCATCCCACGTGTCTGCCCCGTCAGCGTGCCACGTCAGATGCTGACGTCATCCTACCACATGTCACCCTGTCAGTGGTGACACGTGGCACCTCCGTACTGGTCCAATCGTACGCCGAAAATGCCAAATCCACCTGACACGTGTCGCGTCCTGGTGATGCCACGTGTCCCCTGTACGGACCTGCCACGTGTCGCCTTCTGGAGCCGCCACGTCAGTCATACAGACATGCCACGTCAGCTGTACGGACATGACACGTGGACTGTACGGATTGTACAATCATCCCCTTTTTTACCTGTTTGACTTTTCGGACAGAACGCGATATCTTCTCCATACGGACTCCATTTGACGAAGTAAATATACCACCGGAATCAGGAAGACAAGCCGGACGCAATGACATAGGTTTCGTCACATTCCGAGCACTTTCATTTTTGAGCATTTTTCAAGCCCTATCAAGCTTCTGGATCCGATTTCGGATCATCCGATATGGACCCTTCACTATCTTGAATAAAAGCGACACTAATGTTTTTCATTTAGATCTTCCACCTTATATGCAGATTTACTCAGTTGTGAACATTAAGAACTTGAAACTTTTTGAGCCTCCCATGATCATGGATCAAGATGAGGAAGTTTCAATACCTTTAGTTGATGAGTTTGCAACTAAGTACTTGGATGAGTTACATGAAGATATCATCCTGGACAGAAGGACGAGGACTTCACATAGGGGTGATGTTGATTATCTTTGAGTAGGCTTAAAGGGCACACATCCAAGCAAAGCAAAGTGGATTAAGAAGGACAAAGTGAGGGGACTCTTCCCTCACTTACATGTTGATTGATAAAAGCTTTTGGTGGTCCAAAAATCTCTCAGTTGGAAGGTGTGATCCAAAAAGGATCCAAAGAAGGCTAAGAACAACTCAGAACTCCCAGAGGCAACTTAGGACGAAGAGGGAGAACTCACAGAGGTAACTTAGGACGCTCTAGGTTTGATTGTTTTGATATGCCTCTAGTTGTTATGGAATTAGTGTGATCTTATGAACATCTAGTTGTATTTTGATCTATTGGAGTTATGATTATTATACTAACCTCTGGTCAAAGTTAAAGTTATGAGCTGACTTTAGTCAAAGTATTAGATTGATTAAGGTTGATATTTTAGAGTTTATTTGCATTATATTCTCTAACTCATATTTATGTCAAGAAAGCATATTATCTTAGTACATGGGATAGGTTGGAGAGAATACTTGTTATCTTGAATGAATGAGACTTGGAAGAAAAGAAAAAAACACTCATTCTTGGATATAAGACTCCAGGTTCTAGGTTTGATTGATTAAATTGATAAGTTTCCAACTTGCACATATCAAGTTTGATAATTGGTACATTACAAGTAAACACTATAGTTGTGTCAGCAGTCTTTGAAAGATTCTATTACTACTAGGTACAATAAATACTTGGTAGTATGTGAGTACTATTGATATAAATGCTTATTGTACTTTTTTGCAAGATGAACTAACATCTCCTCTAGGAGGAAATTCTTGTTTTGCTTCCAGGCAAGTCACCTTGGTAAAGCTATGATGATTACCATGAAATTTTCCTTCATTCTTGTTACCATAGATACGTTCTTATGAAAATGCTATTATATTGGGAATAATTTTTTTCTTGTTGTTCTTGTCTCGAGCAGGTTATCTTACAAATTCCATGAAAGTTACCATGGAGATGTACGTGTTCCAGGAAGGTTACGATGGAAGCATGTCACCAATGAAAACTCTAAGAGGGAGCTACAATGACAGTTGCATAAGGAAACATATTAGATAGCCTCCATTTTGAGACATGGAACAGTCTGACAATCAAGAAGAGTCTGTTTCCAAGCAGTGGCAACAAAGCCAAAGGAGTTTTGGACATCGTGCACTCAGACATGTGTGGACCAATGACAACCACTTCACTCAACAGGTATGTACATTATGTTTTATTTATTGATAATTTCTGACATAAAAATTGGTTCTATTTCTTGAAAACAAAAAGTGAAGTATTCAACAAGTTCAAGGAATTCAAAGCCCTTGTAGAAAATCTTTCTGAAAATAAGAGAAAGACTTTGAGGTCAAATAATGGAGGAGAGTTCACATCAGATGGCTTCAAATAATTCCACATAGAAGTTGGGATTAAGAGGGAGCCCACTACTCTCTACTGTCCTATGGAGAATGATGTAGCAGAAAGAAAGAACATAACGATGACAACTTAGGTAATGGAATTGTACCAGAAGAGCATGTTCAAGAGAAATCAGTTTTTAGTTCCAAACAGATCTACAAGACAAAACACTCAACAAATGGAAGTATCGAGAAGTACAAGACAAGATTCGTGGCTCGTGGGTTCTCCTAGAAAGAAGGAATATATTATGAGGAGACATTTTCTCATGTGGCAAGATGCACTTCGATTATAAATACACTTGTGATAGTTGCAGTTATGAAATGGAAGATACATAAGATGGATGTGATGACAACTTTTCTGAATGGTGTAGTGGAAGAGGAAGTGCACATGGAGAAACCACAATGATTCAAGACACATGACAAGTAGACACATGTGTGCAGGTTGAAGAAAGCCTTGTATGAATTGAAGCAAGCACCTAGGGCATGGTACGATAGAATTTGTAATTTTCTGTTGAGCTTGGGATTTACCAAGAGTAAACCAGATTCCAACCTTTACTACAAGGTTGTGGATGGTGGAACAATGATATTACTATTATATGTGGATGACATGTTTCTAACAAGAGATGAGAATCTCATCGCTGAGAGTAAGAGAAATCTTGCTACAGAGTTTGAGATTAAATACCTGGGTATGATGCATTATTTCTTAGGTCTAGAGGTATGGTAGAAAGTGGATGAGATTTCCCTTAACCAAGTAAAATATACTGTAGAAATCTGGAAGAGATTCATAATGATGGATTGTAAAGCCATGTCTACACCGATGGTGAAAAACCTGAAGTTATTGAATGATATATCTTCAGAGGTAGTGGATACCACCATGTATAGACAAATGATTAGTTTGTTTATGTACTTAACGAACACAAGGCCATATATATGTTTTGTGGTAAACATATTGAGTCAGTATATGGTCTAACCTAGATGTGTTCATTTGATTGCAACAAAACATTTGTTGAGGTACCTGAAAGGTACAATTGACCATGGGATCAGATATGTTTTGGATCGTGAGATAAGACTGCAAGGCTATACTGATTTAAATTGGGCCGATAGTGTCGCAGATCGGAAGAATACATCTGGATGTTGTTTCGGTTTGGGATCATCTATGATCTCATGGCTCAATAGGAAGCAAACTTGTGTGACACTCAGTTCAGCTGAGGTAGAGTATATAACAGCATGTTCAGCTAGTGTTGAAGCAATGTGGCTTCAGAAGTTGCTTGCAAGATTTTTTAATCTCGAGTTGGAGGTGACTTGCATCTTGTGTGACAACCAGAGTTGCATAAAGTTGTCAGAGAACCCCATGTTTCATGATAAGTTCAAGCATATTGAGATCAAGTACCATTATATCTGAGACATGGTACAAAAGGGAGCAGTGAAGCTCCAATATGTTGCTACAGGTGACCATGTATCAGATGTGTTGACCAAGCCTCTGTCATAGGTAAAGTTCATGTACTTCAGGGACAAGCTTGGTGTGGTCCAGAAGGAAATCCCCAATAAGAGGGAGTGATGAGTTACAGATGCAACTCTAGGGACAACAACAACAATGAGTAGTCATTCACAGGCACATTATTGATTGTGGCACCAGTTAGCGTGACCTCACACAAGGTCAACAGATGCCGAGCCTTCGGGGCTGGCGAGTTTTTCCAACTTTTCAAGATGGAGGTCCAACCTGTGTGGTTGTAGGTGTTTCCTAGCCTTGAGCTAGATGGGTAGTGTGTGCACACTACATCGCCTAACCCTTGTGGTTAGATGCCCATATTCTGTGTGAGTTGGATGCTTGGTGTACCAACTAGAAGGACTAGCCTTAGGGCTAGATGCCATATTCTATGTGAGCTTGCGAGTTTCCTAGTTTTGTATGGGCTAGTTGTTCAGATTATGTGTGAGCCAGACAATGTGACAGTTTCCTAGACTTCGTAAGGATTGGGTAGTAGCGCAGTTCTGTGTGTGAACTGGCTCAAACTGAATAGTTTCCTAGACTCCGTAAGGATTGGGTAGTAACACAGTTTTGTGTGTGAACTGGCTCAAACTGAATAGTTACCCAGACTCCGTAAGGATTGGGTAATAGCACAGTTCTATGTGAACTGGCTAGTTTCCTAACTTTGAGTGAGCTAAATGAAGTCATGTAATGACATAAGGTTTGAAATATATCCTCCACTAAATTGTGTAGCTACAATCTTTGGTAGGTGAATAACAATCAATCTCAACCTCCTAGAGCTACTCTTATGATGTCTACTTTGCCAAGTATTATTGACACTTTTATGGATTCAACATCAAACAACCTACCTAGTACTTTCTTGTGCATTCCTACTTTTCATCATGCATATGCTTTTGGAGCCCCATTGGAAAATTTAGATGCTTCTACTATCATGGAAATGGAACCAGAAGAACCAACAACACAAGTGTACCTAAACATTCATGATCACTTCAAGCTTAATTAAATTTCTTGTTTTCATCTTTTGTTTCTAGCAAGTACTTTCATGTTAGGATTTTACTCGGAAAGGATGTTGGGCACTAGGTGTTATTAGACAAATTGCTACAACTAGTTTTTGAATGTAATGTTCTAGAAAAAACTAGGAGGTAAGGCCGTTATGCCTACCTCTCATTTATAACTTCAATTGTACAATTCGGTAGTAGCCATTTTAATACAAACCCTTAACCATTAACATGAAAAAAAATCAACTCCTATTTCAACTGGTTCTCGTCATACAATTGCTCGTCCTGCAATTGCTCGAGGACGTCCCTAACGTCCTCGTTCCTCTGGACAACCGTGCGGAGAATGGACATCACCCGACTGAGCTCACCATCCTCCGGGCGATGATCGACGTAGGAAGATATAGGCACCGCGTTCTCCGGCTGCATAAGATACGCGACGGGGCTGTTGTCCACAATCATCGTTTTGCTCATGTCACGACCGAGTCGGGTCAGATCCTTCACATTCACAAACTTCTCTTCTTGTTCCTCCCTCGAGAGCAACGACATCTGGGTGCACTGGGGGTAGTAGAGGCGGTGGGTTATCAACGCGCCGTTCAAGTCCAGCCGGTCGATTACGGCGTCGGCGTACGTCCGAGAGCCGGCGGTGAAGACGACCACCTCGAAGAGCTTCGCAGCAGCATCCAGGAATTCGTCCACGCCGGGCCTCTTGAGAATATACATGACACCGGAACCATTAATGGCGTCAGCGTGGAATTCTAAGAGAAAGTCGTAATGGGGTAGTGGGACAACGGAAGCATGGACTAATGTCTCGTCGAGGTCGAGCACCAGAGTCATTCTGTCATGATGTTCATCCAGCAACGGTGGCAATAAGTGTTCACCTCGTCGCCTAATCGTGACGTTGCTCAGGCTTGAACGAGCATCGTCCGGAGATATAGGTGTATCGTTGTTCCTGTTCGAGTTCATTGATGGATTCGTATCTATGTCCAAGACAATATTGATAGGGTGGATTTCAAGAAAAGTAACAGATTACTTGGATTTCTTTAAAATGGTATTTTTATATTTGAAAAATAGTAATATTACTGAAGTTTTGATGACTTAAAAGGTTAGGAAGATCGATATTCTGACAAATATTTTTAAATTGAAATATAATTTGAATACAGAAAACACTTTAGGTTTAAGTGTTTTTCATTTTCAATTTTTTTAGTATGATGAACTAAACTGATTTTTGAAATTGCCCTTTTGGTGTCAACCAAAATCACAGACTCTTGTAAATGATGGAATAAACTGGTTTTTGAAAGTGCCCATTTATAGTGATTGAAATGAAATGGAATCAATTAAACGACGTGACATTTGTTACCGTTTGACAAATGTATGTTTTTAAATAGGTTAATTTATATTTTGAAATTTTGGTTGTAAATTTGATTTTTAAATATATATTTAAAATAAAATATTTTTTTATATTGGATGATAATTAATTTATAATAATAATTTATTTTTAAATTCATTGTTAAGTCACATCAAATTGGTATATGAGATCCCTGTTTGTTGTGGGATAAGGGATTCTTTTTGCCCAATCATTTGACTAGTAAAGTCTACTAAGATATAGTAGGCATAGAGCACCTGAGTGGGCCCAATGGTTAAGAACATGTGTTATCTCCGGGGAGATCACAAGTTCAAAACTGGCGGGGGTAGGGATGCTCATATTGGCCCCTTGTGACAAGGCTGAAAGGTTAGACGATCCCTGGGATAGAGGTTCACCTCAGGACGTCTCGGCCTCTGCTGAGTCACAAGTTATTGATATATCTGACTTACGAGAGTAGATTAATATTATCGCAAACCTGTGTTGCCACTCTGGAGATGCTAACTGTATCTATTCCGCTCACCAGCGCAGTCATTGATTTGCAGATGCAGTACAGCGGCCAAGGGCTGGTTGCGTATGCGCGAATGTTCTGTGCAGAGTCATGGCATTCCAAGCTTGTTTTCGGGTATCCTGGGATGGAAGAAGATCCTACTTGTGGTCCAGTGATTGATTCCGTGTCCATCAAGAAGATTTCATTGTCGGATGTTTTCAATGTTGACATAGCATTGAGTACCAAAGTTCCAGAAAAGTGTTTGTTGAATTGTTGTTCGCCAACTGTTTGAAGAAAAGCCTAACTGTTTTTGCGTGGCTACGAGAAACAGCCTAACTGTTTTTGCGTGGCTGCGAGAATTACTATGGTAGAAGAGCTTGCATGATAAGTATTTGTTGAAATACCTTGGTATTTTACCTTGAAATGCAAGGTCATCAAGACTGCTAAGTGTTTGCGTACAGCGGCCAAGGACTGGTTGCGTATGCGCGGATATTCTGTGCAGAGTCAAGGCATTCCAAGCTTGTTTTCGGGTATCCGGGGATGGAAGAAGATCCTATATGTGGTCCAGTGATTGATTCCGTGTCCATCAAGAAGATTTCATTGTCGGATGTTTTCAATGTTGACATTGCATTGAGTACCAAAGTTCCAGCCAAGTGTTTGTTGAAATGTTGTTCGCCAACTGTTTGAAGAAAAGCCTAACTGTTTTTGCGTGGCTGCGAGAATTACTATGGTAGAAGAGCTTGCATGATAAGGCTTTGTTGAAATACCTTGGTATTTTACCTTGAAATGCAAGGTCATCAAGACTGCTAAGTGTTTGATGAAGTATTTGTTCATCAATTGTTAGCAGAATTGCCCTTTGGTATTGGATAACATAAGTAGAGAATCCACAACTAATTTTTTTTTTTTTTTTTTTATCAACAACCTTTACTTTCTGGGGTAAATAACTTTAGGGATTAATCCCTTTTTCTTACTACAACATAGTTAGGGATTTAACCTTTATTTTGGTGTTGCCATGGTAGGAAGGAGTGGTGGGCACTCGAATGCCTTCAAATTCAAATTTTGTGTCTTTTAGGGGTATATAGTAAAAAATAAATATTCCATTCAAACATTAATGTTTTCTCCTATTCATGGTGCTTATATAGTGGAGCACATTGAAGAGGTGTAGTTGTTGGAAATTATAATATAGGAGGTGTTATTTAACTAATGGATCGAGTTGACTTGGACAAAGAATTGCAAGATATTCCTTTGCTCCAAAGTTTTTTTTTTTATTGTTCACCTATAATCATGCTCATTATGCGAAAGCCTGAAAGCCTTTGAGGAGAATCCTTGGTTTTAGGGAATCAATGGACTTTTTATAATCCCTTGATTCTTATTTGATGTTAACTTTATGTCCATTACTAGAATGCCAATGACTTTTTATAATCCCTTGGTTCTTATTTGATGTTAACTTTATGTCCATTACTAGAATGCCAATTTGGGAAGGGTTAGGGTTTTTCTTCCCAATTTACCATTATTTTTCTGTATTTATCTTTTTTTTTTAGGACATTGGGAATACTTACATAAAATGAGACCTTGAAAGAGTTATAGTGTGATTGTGCACATATTCTTGTCTTTCTGTTGAGATGGAAATGCTCTTGGGTTTTGGATTATGAGAACACTACATGATATGTCAATTTTCATGACATCTACAAACTACTTGTCTCTATTATTTTCCATGAGTTAATATGTTATGAAGATTTGTTGTGTTACAAATGGCTTGAAAATGATACCTAATGTTGTGGCTTGAAATGATACCTAATGTTGTGTGTAGGTAGGGTAGTCAAATATAGAGTTTTTTTTATCCTCCCCCTTTTTAGTCTCTTAACAATTCATTTGCTCTCTACAAATGGCTTGAAAATGATACCTAATGTTGTGTGTAGGTAGGGTAGTCAAATAGAGAGTTTTTTATCCTCCACCTTTTTAGTATCTTAACAATTCGTTTGCTCTCTTCCCAGGGTGTTTTAGGTCTAGAGAGTAGGTCTACTTGCACCAAGAGTAGCAAGGTGCATCTACAACCTAGATAGATCTATGACATTATTAATGAATTTAAAAAGAAAGTGAAATCCATAAAAAAGAAAAATAAAAAAATAATTGACCATAATAACCAAAAACTAAAAAAATGACCATAGTAATTTCAAAAATCATACTGAAATAAACCAATGTAGATATCTTAACCTCGTATCTTTTAAGGATCTATTTCTTTTGATCTCTCTAGGTGCTTATTAGATACAAAGTGAAAATAGATTTATGTTGATCTAGCACCTAGCTCATGCAAGTATGTTCTTATTTTAGCAAACTTAATTTTCCTTTTTACATTATCAACACCATAGAAAGAATTATAATCTTCTAACTTGGGGTTTATGATATTCTCATAGTACGTTAACTTTATCTTATTCTCAATTTCTTCCTTGCATCGCAATTTATCTTTAAATCTAGTTGTGATGGTACATTTAATGGTATTAATTCAATATCTTTCTTGCATCGAAATTTATCTTTAAATCTAGTTGTGATGGAATTTTTAATGGTATTAATATTAGGAAGAAAGACATTCTCATTTATTCTCCAATGGTTAAGCAAAGAATCAATATCTTTATTCCACCTTCTCTTAATTTTTGCAACAAAGATGTGACGCTAGGATCTAGATATATATAAAGAGCTTGGAATGGATACATCTTAGTAGTTGTGTGATAAGATGTGTTACGACCATTTTGCTATAGGAAGCCACTTGAACTATTAGGATTGTTTGTCTGAAAAATAACAATGAAAATAACCCTCAAAACAATTATTCACTATTTCCATTTGACCTTCTCTTTGTGAATGATAGGTTGAACTGATGGTTGATGTTTCTCTTGTGATATTCTATAAATACTTCAAAAGATTGATTTTGAATTTTGGATCTCTATTACATGTTATTACTTTAAGAAATCATTGAAGCCCATGAATTTCTTTCATGAAAACATCTACTACTTGGCTTCAATATATGTACTTTGAATTCCACAAAAGTGTATATATTTGTGAGTCTATGCATGACAACAAAAGTGGTTTCCTTTCCTTTTGAATTTGATCATCTTATTATGAAATCCATTGATATCTCTTCCCATCTCTAATGTAATATCCCCAAGGACGAGCCCTGTTGTAATTATGTTTATGAGTTGTAAATCATGTTTTATAGGCTGGTGAGCCAAGTTAATATAAGCTGGTAAGGCTTATGAGTTTATTAGGCCGGAGAGCCTAAGTGTTAAGGCCAGGAGCTTGTTTTTGTATATGTAATTATGCAGAACATTAATAAAAATATGAACACCGTTGCGTGCAGGCCGACCACAAAGAATGAGTGATGGAGGACTAAGCTTCCACATAGTGGGTAAGGGATTGGGGGCTGCAAGGTTGGAAAGAGAGGCTAAGTGTTGAGCCTAGGGGCTTAAGTCCTTGGGAATAATATTTTAATATTATTCCAAAATCCATGTGAAATATATGTTTTGTCCTAAGTTCCTAGGAGAGGGAACACATGCTGATGGAGCGCATGCAGCTTCATGGGTGACATGTGTCGACCCAGGCACATGCATTTTAACCCAAAGATTGAGCCATGGAGGAGGTTCGTTCCCGATTTTGCCGTCCGTTTGACTGAACCGAGAAAGCTCCGCAGTCGATTTCTGTAAGCCTTCCGCAGCTCTAAAACTTGAAGCCGGTGATATTTTCTTGAGAAACCGATACCATTGTATCTGAACTGTTTAGTCAGTGTTCGACCTATGCGTGAATTGCTTGTCACGCATCCTGCAAACGAGTGTTACCTGAACTGTGTTGTGTTTTAGTGGCTTGTTACCGTTTCCTGTTTGCACACTCTGTTTTTTTTCCTGTTGTTGTTGTCACCCGTGAGCCAACCAAAAGTTGTTGTTGTTGCTGTTATCCTGAACTTGCGGGAACTGAATTGGAAACTGGTGGGAGAGTCGGGTTGTTAGGCTGTGGTCGAAGAGGTAGGTTGTCAGGCCTGTGAGCAGCTATTTCCAGGTGAAGGAGTCTGCTAGGAAGGGGTTTTCTCCCAGAGAGAGTCCAACACCAGCTACAAAGCTCTGAGACTTCCTGATCCGACCTGTTGCCGAGACCCAGAGAAGGAGGTGACGCACTGATGGACTGTGCTTGTGAAGGTGTATACTCCCAAGTGAAACAGACATGTGGGGAATGAGAGTCCCTAAGTAGTGGGCGTAAGAAGGCATCCTGGGAAGAATCCTTCCGGTTATTCTGTGTAGTTTTTCTATAACCTCAGCCTAGTCTAGGATTTCCTTGCCTTGGGTGGAGCTTGGTCTCAGCTCGGGGGTGACCCACTACTGAGAGTGATAAGTAACGAGGTCTAAGGCTGGGAGGTTCGTGGAAGGTTTGCATGTGGTTGGTGGAATTACTACAGTTTCAAAGATAAGTATATGCATGTGTTTAAATTCATCTTTTAAATGCATGTCTGTGATGCTTGCAATAATATCATGTATTCTGTTGCGATGATGTTTACTGTTGATTGAATTATTGTGTATGTTAGAAGTAATTGTATGTTTACTTTGTTAAGCCATTTAATTCCATTTAAATGCATATTATATAAGTAATGAGAATGTTTCCGCGTAGTAGTGTTTTCCCGACCGTGGGGTTGACGACCGGGGACGTTACAATATGGTATCAGAGCGAGGTTTCCACGCTGAGCCTAGATGGGTCAAATAAGTGGTCTTTGGAGGAACCAATTTCGAGCCTTAGAGCATTCCTGAGCACCAAGGAGTTACTTGGCTGTGTTAAGAAGCTCAGGAGGAATAGTAGTAGAATAAAACTGCAGCCGGCGTGGTATTTGACCACGGAGAGAGAGCACTCAACACTTGGAGTATGGGAGCCGTAGGATCTGTTCGAAAGGAGAGACCTTTACGACCGTTAGATCCAAAGAAGGTGCCGGAAGGATATCCGAGAAGTCCTTCGGGAGTTCGAGTGTCGGGAAAAGCGAGGAGCGCTGAGACACAGAACCCCAAAACTCGAAACCCCGAAAACCCGAGGAGATCTACACCATAGATATGGGAAAAGATCTTGACCGTTGGATCAAGCAGTTTAGCCGATTGTAATTTCGGGAGTTCGGATGTCGGGAGAAATGGGATGTGCTGATGCACCAACTCCCGAAGCCCGAAATCCCGAAATCCCGAAGAGCTGAAGTAGTGAGTCAGAACGATGTCACTTGGATGGATGCAGACACGTGGGAGATGTGCCACGTACCAGTGGGCCTCGAAGGAAAGTAGATGCAGTGGGGCCGGATGGCATCACTTGAGGTAGCATGGACCTTCTTAAGCGCACCACATGTCACTGCCTTAGTACTATGTGGGCCCGAGAGGTAAAGTAGATCGAAATTTTGGATGTCGGGAGTTGAAGAGGGAAGAAAGTGTGGGAGTGTACAAGTCCGAAAGCCCGAAATCCCAAAAAACTTCGAAGACAGAAAGACCACGATGGATTTCAGGCGTTGGGTGATGGGTAAACGTGGACCGTTGATCCACCTGACTTTGTGAGTTCAGTAATCGGAACTCCAGGAGATAGTTTTGTGTGCCTTGAAACTTTTCGAAGGCCGAAAAGACGGGTAGCGCCTTGAGACCTAGCGTTGGATCACGCCTTGGTCGCATGGGTTGGGAACTTAGAGGAAAAGGGCTATGGCATGAATTTCCTATGGAGCCAAGCAGAGCTCGAAAAATTCATGGAAAACTGAACGTTTTCTTAAATATGAATGGTTTTGAATGTGTGGAATTTGTTAAGGAATGACGACCTGAAAAATCCCTGTTCTCTGCACATGTGTTTGCAGAAGTTTAGCAAGTGCCAGAACCGAATAGGGTTGTCGTTGAGAGCAAAGAATGAAAGAGATGCGGATTGCCTCCATCCCAGAGAACGAAAGAAAAGGAATGGATGGCAACTTGGGAGTCGAAGGATCGAAGTACTCCAATGGGCACAAAAAAAAGATGGATAAGGAAGGGAATATAATGAAAATCATTGAAATATTACAGAGGGATGCCCAGACTCGCCGAGCTGATAGCCGAAAGCTCATGAAAGCAAAGGATCAACAGGGAGAATTCAACTTGAAGATGCTAAGGAGCTTCGGTAGGATCGAAAAGAAATTAGAAAAGGAGCGTGACTCGAGTAGAACAAGGAGTCCCCAAACCTCTGAGGGGAGAAAATCAAGGAGTGTTGGTAGACACCATCAGTGCTGGTAGACACCATCATCACTCCCAAAGTTGCTCCAAGAGAAGGGCACATAGTAGTTCAAGCCCATCTCCTACCAGAAAGAACAGAAGATCTGGAGTGGATGAATTGAAAGGAGAGATGAACAAGATTAAGCCTCCTACATTTGATGGAGAACATAAGAAGGAGGAATATGCTGAAACATGGTTGCTTAGCATGAGGAAATATTTCCAATTGTAGAATTATTCCTCTCATGCAGAAGGAAGAATTGTGATGTATCAACTAAAAGGAAAAGCATCCATGTGGTGGGATCATCTTGTGTAGGTGCAACACATTAGAGAGAAAGATATCACTTGGAAAGAATTCAAGAGGTATTTCGAAAGGAAATACTTGACCAAAAGATACTATGACAGAAAGATGAAGGAGTTCTTCGAACTCAAGCTGGGCAACATGACCATTGATGAATACGAACGAAGGTTTTTGGAATTACTGAAGTATGTTCCATTAATCAAAGATGAGGTTGCCAAGATTTAGAGGTATCTGAGTGGACTGCCACCTTCCATTGGTGACAAGATTTAGTATGATGATCCTAAGACTATGGATGAAACGATAAGAAGAGTGAAATGATTATATGAACAACAAAGAGAAAAGCCTACCTTTCGGAAGGCTTGGGAGGACCAGAGGAAGTTCAAGAAAGAGCAGAGGCAGAAGGGAAACAAACCTCCCTTTTTCATAAATAGTCCTCAAGAACAACCATCGTTTAGAGAGCTGAGAATGGCTGAAGTGGGGGAACAAAGGCCAAGACAGACACCCATTCAGTGTTGGGGCTGTAAAGAGAACCACAAGTACAGAGATTGTCCCCATAAAAATGGCAGAGCAAGATCTATCCATAATGTTCAACAAGCTGAAACAGTGGAGGACATGGGCAGTAGAATGCCAAGGATCTATGCATCCCTGGACAACAAGCAAGCTGAATTTCAATCGCACATGATTGAAGTGGAAGGTATGATTAACAACCGACCATTTACTATTTTAATTGATTCAGGGGCTAGCCATAGTTATATAGATCCTAGAGTGGTGGAAGGTTTGCATTTATCAAGAAGCAAACATGAAAAGTCTTGATTAGTGCAGTTGGCTACAGGAACCAAGAGGAAATCCACTGAGTTGGTTAAGTCCTGTCCTGTGGACATGAAGGGATTGAGCACGAAGGATGAATTGAATATTCTGCCTTTAGGATCTTATGACTGTTTAATTGGGATGGACTAGTTGGACCAACACCATGCCCTCTTGGATTGTCTTAGGAAGGCATTTACTTGCCTGGATGAGGAGGGGAATCATAAAACAGTCTAAGGAATTCCCAGAACTATTGTTAGAGAAATTTCAGCATTATAGCTGAAGAAATGCTACAGGAAAGGCTGCTAGTTGTTTGCAACCCATATGGAGGAAGCATCTAAGGATGAGGTCTCAAATATTGGAGACCATGCGGTACTAAAATAGTTTGAAGATGTATTTTAGGAGGTACCCGGACTACCTCCAAAGAGAGATATCGATTTCTCTGTAAATTTGATGCCTGGAGCAACTCCAATGTCGAAAGCTCCTTATAGAATGAGCACACCAGAGCTGAAAGTGTTAATATTATGGTAGCCGCGGAAGGTATTTACCCCCACGTGTGAACCTGACGAGAATAGAAGACTCCGGGAAGCAAGAGAAGCCCTAATGAGTTGGCTAATAACCCTAGAAGCCTTGTTGACTCAAGAAGATAATTTATATTAGGCTATTAGCCTCCAGGAGAAGAAGTCGACCAGAAATAATAATAATATACTGAACAGACACATACCCAGAAGGAGAAGTCGGCCCCAACAAAAATGGCAGGATTACTATAAATACAGGGCGCCAATTCTCATTTGCAACATCTCAGAATTGCAGTTTCCCAGTTGGTGCACATTGCAGTTGTAGTCTGGTGCGCAGGTTTGGAGGAGGGTTGCAGGTGCAGCTGCAGCAACAGCTAGTTTCAGTGTTGGCTTGGATATCTCTTGGCTAGGGTTTGGAACATCTGATCAGTCTTTTGTGATGCGCTATCCTTGAGGATTGATGCCCTACTCTTTGTTTGGCTATCTAGCCTATGGTCTGCTTCCGGAGGAATTCTCAGTCAAGATTAAGGTGCTCGGAGGGAGGCTTCGGCCTATGGTTGGGTGACGTAAGTATCGTCAATGGTAAAATGATCACACCATCTTCTATATTCTAACAGGTTATGGGCCCACACCCCTTCAGTCAGCCTAAAACGCTGGAAGGAAACATAGCCGCTAGACATTGAGCTCGTTGAGGAACTGTCGCTAGGGTTACTAGCAGGAGCAGTTTCCAGAAGCACTGCAGCTAGGGTTACTAGCAGAAGAAGCTGCAGAAACCCTAAACCTCTTGTCGAGGCACCTTAAGTGACGAGATTGACCAAATCTCTGGATAGATCATTGCGCCCTAGCCCAACGCATCTCC
The DNA here is from genome assembly GCA_000966675.3 of Picea glauca. Taxonomy (NCBI): domain Eukaryota; kingdom Viridiplantae; phylum Streptophyta; class Pinopsida; order Pinales; family Pinaceae; genus Picea; species Picea glauca. The sequence continues at coordinate 44,711 of JZKD02S1807893.1, read as the reverse complement.
TGGTACACTCAGAAGGCCAGGACGTGAAGTTTGGATTTCTGGTCAAATCTAGGGTTTGACCAAGTCAAGCAAGCCATGACAAACTCTATGAAGTCTGAGAACAAGCTAGATGGAGCCTCTAACTTCAGAGCATGG
>JZKD02S1807893.1:9569-40455 GCA_000966675.3 Picea glauca | reverse complement strand
CAGTCAAGGTTAAGGTGCTCGGAGGGAGGCTTCGGCCTATGGTTGGGTGACGAAGGTATCGTCAATGGTAAACAAAGCACACCATCTTCTATATTCTAACAGAAAGAACTTCAGTTGCAGCTTGAAGAGCTTCTGAGGAAGGGGTACATTTGTCCAAGCATGTCACCTTGGGGTGCCCCGGTCCTATTCGTGAAGAAGAAGGACGGGATGTTGAGGCTGTGTATTGATTTCAGACAATGAAACAAAGTAACTGTTAAGAACAAGTACCCTCTGCCGAGGATTGATGACCTCTTATATTAGTTAAAGGATGCAAAGATATTTTCGAAGATAGATCTCAGATCGGGATATCACCAGGTAAGAATAAAGGATGAAGACATCAGGAAGGCTGCCTTTAGAACAAGGTATGGTCATTACGAGTTCACATTGGTGCCGTTTGGACTGTCGAACACACCTGCTGTTTTTATGTACTTGATGAATGGTGTATTCAGGGACTATCTAGACAAGTTTGTCATAGTCTTCCTCGATGACATTCTGGTGTATTCCAAGTCAGAGGAAGAGCATGAACAACACCTGAGGATGGTGCTACAAGTGCTAAGAGAGCACCAGTTGTATGGAAAGTTGAGCAAATGCTCATTTTATCAGGAACAGATCCATTATTTGGGGCATATTATCTCCAAGGATGGGATAGCTGTAGATCCTGAGAAGATTGAGGCGATCAGAGAATGGTCAGTGCCAAATAATGTGACGGAAGTTAGATCCTTTATGGGTCTAGCTGGTTATTACAGAAGGTTCATCGCAGGGTTCTCAAGGATAGCTCACCCTATCACTTCTTTGCAAAGGAAGGAGAAGAATTTTCTGTGGATAGAGGATTGTGAGAGAAGCTTCCAACAATTGAAGCAATTGTTAACCAATGCTCCAATCCTGAGGATCGCAGACCCAAATGAAGATTTTGTGGTATGCACCGATGCATGCAAATAAGGACTAGGAGGAGTCCTCAGTCATAATGGATTCGTAATATGTTATGAGTCCAGGAAGCTGAAAGAGAACAAAAAGAATTATGCCACTCACAATTTGGAGCTGGCAACAATCTTTCACGCTCTGAGGAAATGGAGACATTACCGCATGGGGAGAAGATTTGAATTGAGAACATACCACAATGGTCTGAAATAATTGTTTGAACAACCCACCCTAAACGATAGGCATAGTAGGTGGCTGGAGTTTTTGTGTGAATACGAATATGATATCAAGCATATCAAAGGGAAGGAAAACAAGGTGGCTAATGCACTCATCAGAAAGGTGCACAACTTACATGCTACAACCAAAATCACACTCTTTCTTGTAAATGATGGAATGCACTGGTTTTTGAAAGTGCCCATTTATAGTGATTGAAATGAAATGGAATCAATTAAAGGATGTGACATTTGTTACCGTTTGACAAATGTTTTTAAATAGACTAATTTATATTTTGAATTTTTGGTTGTAAATTTGATTTTTAAATATATATTTAAAATAAAATATTTTTTTATATTGAATGATAATTAATTTATAATAATAATCTATTTTTAAGGTCACACCAAATTGGGATATGAGACCCCCTTGTTTGTGGGACAAGGGATCCCTTTAGCCTAGCCATTTCACTGGTAAAGTCTATGGAGGTATACATACCCTATCCCCTATGGATTTGAGTTTGCGATCTTTTAAGAGGAAACACATGTTCTTAACCATTAGGCCCACTCAAGCTGTATATAACACGGAAAGCATTAGTATAACCTGGTTATACTCTAGCTTGTTTCGACGGTGCGACGGAGAGCACTGGTCTTTGTTGTGGGGCAGGGGTATCTTCAGAACACATTCAAAGAGAATCACTAAATGGTTCATGAATTGTGGTGAGGGAACGAACACAAAAGCAGAGCTTTTGAGATTATGGACATCCCTTGCTCTTGCCTCCTTTTGGTCAATCGATCATCTACAGGTCCTGGGTGACTCGCGGGTCGTTATCGACTGGATCAGCCAAAAGAGTTCGCTTCGCTCAGTCAACATAGAAGGCTGGAAGGACAAAATCCACGCCCTTTCTATTCGGTTCTTGGACATCAGCTACAGGCATATACCCAGATCTTTCAACAATGAAGCAGATGCCTTATCCAAGCGAGCCCTCGGTGGTGTGATCGGGAGACTTTCGCTATTCCATTGTGAGAATGGATCCGAAAGCAACATCACTCACATAAATCTCTTCGAAGGCGGTGGGTGAGCGCCCTGACTCGGAGATTTCTTTTTGGCTGTTCTTGCTTCTCTGTTTTTTTCCCGGATAATGTCTTTGTGACTTTCTCCCCTGCCTATAAAATGACTGGTCTTTCTCCATTGCTGATCGCGGACAGCTTATAACTGTTGATTGCTGTGTGACAGCGTTTTTTCGGTTTTTGCCTTATAGATTGGGGTGTTCGCATAACAGAGTTTTCTGTTTTTGCTGTGGCTGGCGTTCACTGTATAGTCCTGCTGTGCTTTCCTTTTTTGACTTGAGGAGCGTGCTTCTCTCGCCATCTGGATTTTGGCTCGACAGAGCTAGTATTTGTAAATGATTTTATATTTTAAATATATCATCGAGCAATTTTTCCTTGGAAAAAGCTGTATATAACCTTTGGCCAAGAACAGAAGATCCCATACACTGAAAATGGCGCAGGCAAGGCACTGATGAGTAGATTAATATTGCGTTTCAGTTCGCAAACCTGTGTTGCCACTCTGGAGATGCTAACTATATCTATCCCGCTCACCAGCGCAGTCATTGATTTGCAGATGCAGTACAGCGGCCAAGGGCTGGTTGCGTATGCGCGGATGTTCTGTGCAGAGTCAAGGCATTCCAAGCTTGTTTTCGGGTATCCGGGGATGGAAGAAGATCCTACTTGTGGTCCAGTGATTGATTCCGTGTCCATCAAGAAGATTTCATTGTCGGATGTTTTCAATGTTGACATTGCATTGAGTACCAAAGTTCCAGCCAAGTGTTTGTTGAAATGTTGTTCGCCAACTGTTTGAAGAAAAGCCTAACTGTTTTTGCGTGGCTGCGAGAATTACTATGGTAGAAGAGCTTGAATGATAAGGATTTGTTGAAATACCTTGGTATTTTACCTTGAAATGCAAGGTCATCAAGACTTTTAAGTGTTTGATGAAGTATTTGTTCATCAATTGTTCGCAGAATTGCTCTTTGGTATTGGAGAACATAAGTAGAGAAGATTAGCAAAGGATAAAGGGCAGTTTTTGTCCGTATGCTTGCATGTCAAGTGTTTGAAGAAAGTTTATTTTGTAAGTGTCTAAGGCAGTCCCTGTTGCCCATGAAAATTTTCACAAAAGATTCTTTTCAGCAATTTTTTTAATTTTGTGTGTGAATTATGCTGATAATAAGTGGATGAATTATGCTGATAATAAGGTGGATATCAAGTAGAAATTGCAGTTATCTCAAAAGTCGTCTTTTTTTTTTGATCAGCGGCTAAAACTTTTATTTTTTGTGGATCAACAACTTTTAGTTTCTGGGGTAAATAACTTTAGTGCTTAATCCCTTTTTCTTACTACAACATTGTTAGAGATTTAACCTTTATTTTGGTGTTGCCATGGTAGGAAGGAGTGGTGGGAATCCATAACTAATTTTTTTTTTTTGATCAGCAACTTTTACTTTCTGAAGTAAATAACTTTAGTGCTTAATCCCTTTTTCTTACTACAACATAGTTAGAGATTTAACCTTTATTTTGGTGTTGCCATGGTAGGAAGGAGTGGTGGGAATGCCTTCAAATTCAAATTTTGCGTCTTTTAGGGGGATATAGTAAAAAATAAATATACCATTCAAACATTAATGTTTTTTCCTACTCATGGTGCTTATATAGTGGAGCACATTGAAGAGGTGTAGTTGTTGGAAATTACAGCATAGGAGGTGTTATTTAACTAATGGATCCAGTTGAGCTGGACAAAGAATTGCAAGATATTCCTTTGCTCGAAAGTTTTTTTTTATTGTTCACCTATAATCATGCTCATTATGTGAAAGCCTGCAAGCCTTTGAGGAGAATCTTTGGTTTTAGGGAAGCACTGGACTTTTTATAATCCCTTGGTTCTTATTTGATGTTAACTTTATGTCCATTACTAGAATGCCAATTTGGGAAGGGTTAGGATTTTTCTTCCCAATTTACCATTACTTTTCTGTATTTATCTATTTTTTTTAGGACACTGGGAATGATTACATAAAATGAGACCTTGAAAGAGTTATAGTGTGATTGTGCACATATTCTTGTCTTTCTGTTGAGATGGAAATGCTCTTGGGTTTTGGATTATGAGAACACTACATGATATGTCAATTTTCATGACATCTACAAACTACTTGTCTCTATTATTTTCCATGAGTTAATATGTTATGAAGATTTGTTGTGTTACAAATGGCTTGAAAATGATACCTAATGTTGTGGCTTGAAATGATACCTAATGTTGTGTGTAGGTAGGGTAGTCAAATATAGAGTTTTTTTTATCCTCCGCCTTTTTAGTGTCTTAACAATTCATTTTCTTTCTACAAATGGCTTGAAAATTATACCTAATGTTGTGTGTAGGTAGGGTAGTCAAATAGAGAGTTTTTTTATTCTCCACCTTTTTAGTATCTTAGCAATTTGTTGGCTCTCTTCCTAGGGTGTTTTAGGTCTAGAGAGTAGGTCTAGTTGCACCAAGAGTAGCAAGGTGCATCTACAACCTAGATAGATCTATGACATTATTAATGAATTTAAAAAGAAAGTGAAATCCATAAAATAGAAAAATAAAAAAATAATTGACCATAATAACCAAAAACTTAAAAAATGACCATAGTAATTTTAAAAATCATACTGAAATAAACCAATGTAGATATCTTAACCTCGTATCTTTTAAGGATCTATTTCTTTTGATCTCTCTAGGTGCTTATTAGATCCAAAGTGAAGATGGATTTATGTTGATCTAGCACCTAGCTCATGCAAGTATGTTCTTATTTTAGCAAACTGAATTTTCCTTTTTACATTATCAACACTATAGAAAGAATTATAATCTTCTAACTTGGGGTTTATGATATTCTCATAGTAAGTTAACTTTATCTTATTCTCAATTTCTTCCTTTTATCGCAATTTATCTTTAAATCTAGTTGTGATGGTACATTTAATGGTATTAATTCAATTTCTTTCTTGCATCGAAATTTATCTTTAAATCTAGTTGTGATGGAATTTTTAATGGTATTAATATTAAGAAGAAAGACCTCCTCTTTTATTCTCCAATGGTTAAGCAAAGAATTGATATCTTTTTTTCACCTTCTCTTAATTTTTGCAACAAAGATGTGACACTAGGATCTAGATATATATAAAGAGCTTGGAATGGATACATCTTAGTAGTTGTGTGATAAGATGTGTTACGACCATTTTGCTATAGGAAGCCACTTGAACTATTGGGATTGTTTGTTTGAAAAATAACAATGAAAATAACCCTCCAAACAATTGTTCACTATTTTCATTTGACCTTCTCTTTGTGAATGATAGGTTGAACTGATGGCTGATGTTTCTCTTGTGATATTCTATAAATACTTCAAAAGATTGCTTTTGAATTTTGGATCTCTATTACATGTTATTACTTTAAGAAATCATTGAAGCCCATGAATTTCTTTCATGAAAACATCTACTACTTGGCTTGCAATATATGTACTTTGAACTCCACAAAAGTGTATATATTTGTGAGTCTATGCATGACCACAAAAGTGGTTTCCTTTCCTTTTGAATTTGATCATCTTATTATAAAATCCATTGATATCTCTTCTCATCTCTAATGTAATATCCCCAAGGACGAGCCATGTTGTAATCATATTTATGAGTTGTAAATCATGTTTATCGACTGGTGAGCCAAGTTAATATAAGCTGGTGAGGCTTATGAGTTTATTAGGCCGGAGAGCCTAAGTGTTAAGGCCAGGAGCCTGTTTTTGTATATGTAATTATGCAGAACATTAATAAAAATATGAACACCGCTGCGTGCAGGTTGACCACGATGAATGAGTGATGGGGGACTAAGCTTCCACAGAGTGGGTAAGGGATTGGGAGCTAGAAGGTTGGAAAGAGAGGCTAAGTGTTGAGCCTAGGAGCTTAAGTCCTTGGGAATAATATTTTAATATTATTCCAAAATCCATGTGAAATATATGTTTTGTCCTAAGTTCCTAGGAGAGGGAACGCATGTTGATGGAGCACATGCAACTTCATGGGCGACATGTGTCGACCCAAGCACATGCATTTTAACCCAAAGATTGAGCCGTGGAGAGGGTTCGTTCCCGATTTTTCCGTACGTTTAACTGAACCGAGAAAGCTCTACGTCTGAGTTCTATAAGCCTTCCGCAGCTCTGAAATCCGAAGCCGGTGATATTTTCTTGAGAAACCGATACCATTGTATCCGAACTGTTTAGTCGGTGTTCGACCTCTGCATGAATTTCTTGTCACGCATCCTGCAAACGAGTGTTACCTGAACCGTGTTGTGTTTTAGTGGCTTGTTACCGTTTCCTGTTTGCACACCCTATTTTTTTTTTTCTGTTGCTACTGTCACCCGTGAGCCAACCAAAAGTTGTTGTTGTTGTTGTTATCCCGAACTTGCAGGAACTGAATTGGAAATTGGTGGGAGAGTCGGGTTGTTAGGCTGTGGTCGAAGAGGCAGGCTGTCAGGCCTGTAAGCAACTATTTCCAGGTGAAGGAGTTTGTTGGGAAGGGGTTTTCTCTCAGAGAGAGTCCAACACCAGCTACGGAGCTCTGAGACTTCCTGATCCAGCGTGTTGTCGAGACCCAGAGAGGGAGGTGAAGCACTGATGGACTGTGCTTGTGAAGGTGTATACTCCCGGGCGAAACAGACATGTGGGGAATGAGAGTCCATGAGTAGTGGGCGTAAGAAGGCATCCTGGGAAGAATCCTTCCGATTATTCTATGCAGTTTTCCTGTAACCTTAGCCTAGTCTAGGATTACCTTGCCTTGGGTGGAGCTTGGTCCCAGCTCGGGGGTGACCCACTGCTGAGAGTGATGAGCAGTGGGGTCTAAGGCTGGGAGGTTCGTGGAAGGTTTGCATGTGGTTGGTGGAATTACTACAGTTTCAAAGATAAGTACATGCATGTGTTTAAATTCAGCTTTTAAATGCATGTCTGTGATGCTTGCAATATTATCATGTATTCCGTTGCGATGATGTTTACTGTTGATTGAATTATTCTATATGTTAGAAGTAATTGTATGTTTACTCTGTTAAGCCATTTAATTCCATTTAAATGCATATTATATAAGTAATGAGAATGTTTCCGCATAGTAGTGTTTTCCTGGCCGTGGGGTTGACGATCGAGAACGTTACAATATGGTATCAGAGCGAGGTTTCCACGCTGAGCCTGGATGGGTCGGATAAGTGGTCTTTGGACCCAAGGTATCGAGTGAAATTGTGTTGGAGGAACCAATTTCGAACCTTAGAGCATTCCTGAGCACCAAGGAGTTACTTGGATGTGTTAAGAAGATCAGGAGGAGTAGCGGTAGAATAAAACTGCAACCGACATGGTATTTGACCACGGAGAGAGAGCGCTCAACACTTGGAGTATGGGAGCCATAGGATCTATTCGAAAGGAGAGACCTTTACGAGTGTTAGATCCAGAGAAGGTGCCGAAAGGATATTCGAGAAGCCTTTCGGGAGTTTGGGTGTCGGGAAAAGCGAGGAGCGCTGAGACACAGAACCCCGAAACTCGAAACCCCAAAAACACGAGGAGATATACACCGTAGATATGGGAAAAGATCTCTACCGTTGGATCAAGCAGTTTAGCCGATTGTAATTTCGGGAGTTCGGATGTCGGGAGAAATGGGATGTGCTGATGCACCAACTCCCGAAGCCCAAAATCCCAAAATCCCAAAGAGCCGAAGTAGTGAGTCGGAACGACGTCACTTGGATGGATGCTGACACATGGGAGATGTGCCACGTACTAGTGGGCCCCAAAGGAAAGTAGACACAGTGGAGCCAGATGGCGTCACCTGAGGTAGCGTGGACCTTCTTAAGCGCACCACATGTCACTGCCTTAGTACTATGTGGGCCCGAGAGGTAAAGTAGATCGAAATTTTGGATGTCGGGAGTTGAAGAGGGAAGCAAGTGTGGGAGCCTACAAGTCCAAAAGCTCGAAATCCCAAAAAACTTCGAAGACAGAAAGACCATGATGGATTTCAGCCGTTGGATGATGGGTAAACGTGGACCGTTGATCCACCTGACTTCGTGAGTTCGGTAATTGGACCTCCAGGAGATAGTTTTGTGTGCCTTGAAACTTTTCGAAGGCCGAAAAGACGGGTAGCACCTTGAGACCTAGTGTTGGGTCACGCCTTGGTTGCGTGGGTCGGGAACTTAGAGGAAAAGGGTTATGGCCTGAGTTTCCTATGGAGCCGAGTAGAGCTTGGAAAATTCATGGAAAACCGAATGTTTTCTTAAATCTGAATGGTTTTGAATGTGTGGAATTTGTTAGGGAATGGCGACCTAGAAAATCCATGTTGTCTGCATGTGTGTTTGCAGAAGTTTAGCAAGTGCCAGAACCGAATAGGGTTGTCATTGAGAGCAGAGAATGGAAGAGGTGCGGATTGCCTCCATCCCAGAGAAAAAAAGAAAAGGAATGGATGGCAACTTGGGAGTCGAAGGATCGAAGTACTCCAATGGGCACGGAAAAGAGATGGATAAGGAAGGGAATATGATGAAAATCATTGAAAGATTACAGAGGGATGCCCAGACTCGCCGAGCTGATAGCCGAAAGCTCATGAAAGCCAAGGATCAGCAGGGAGAATTCAACTTGAAGATGCTAAGGAGCCTCGATAGGATTGAAAAGAAATTAGAAAAGGAGGGTGACTTGAGCAGAACAAGGAGTCCCCGAACTTCTGAGGGGAGAAGATCAAGGAGTGTTGGTAGACACCATCATCACTCCCAAAGTTGCTCCAGGAGAAGGGCACATAGTAGTTCAAGCCCATCTCCTACCAGAAAGAACAAAATATCTGGAGTGGATGAATTGAAAGGAGATATGAACAAGATTAAGCCTCCTACGTTTGATGGAGAACATAAGAAGGAGGAATATGTTGAAACATGGTTGCTTGGCATGAGGAAATATTTCCAACTGTAGAATTATTCCTCTCATGCAGAAGGAAGAATTGCGATGTATCAACTAAAAGGAAAAACATCCATGTGGTGGGATCATCTTGTGCAGGTGCAATACATTAGAGAGAAAGATATCACTTGGAAAGAATTCAAGAGGTATTTCGAGAGGAAATACTTGACCAAAAGATACTATGACAGAAAGATGAAGGAGTTCTTCGAACTCAAGCTGGGCAACTTGACCATTGATGAATATGAACGAAGGTTTTTGGAATTACTGAAGTATGTTCCATTAATCAAAGATGAGGCTGTCAAGATTCAGAGGTATCTGAGTGGACTGCCACCTTCTATTGGTGACAAGATTCAGTATGATGATCCTAAGACTATGGAAGAAACGATAAGAAGAGTGAAATGATTATATGAACAACAAAGAGAAAAGCCTACCTTTCGGAAGGCTTGGGACAACCAAAGGAAGTTCAAGAAAGAGCAGAGGCAGAAGGGAAACAAACCTCCCTTTTTCGTAAATAGTCCTCAAGAACAACCATTGTTTAGAGAGCTGAGAATGGATGAAGTTGGGGAACAAAGGCCAAGACAGACGCCCATTCAGTGTTGGGGCTGTAAAGAGAACCACAAGTACAAAGATTGTCCCCATAAAAATGGCAAAGCGAGATCTATCCATAATGATTAACAAGCTGAAATAGTGGAGGACATGGGCAGTAGAATGCCAAGGATCTACGCATCCCTGGACAACAAGAGAGCTGAATTTTAATCACACATGATTGAAGTGGAAGGTATGATTAACAACCGACCATTTATTATTTTAATTGATTCAGGGGCTAGCCATAGTTATATAGATCCTAAAGTGGTGGAAGGTTTGTATTTATCAAGAAGCAAACATGAAAAGTCTTGGTTAGTGCAGTTGGCTACAGGAACCAAGAGGAAATCCACTGAGTTGGTTAAGTCCTGTCCTGTGGACATGAAGGGATTGAGCACGAAGGCTGAATTGAATATTCTGCCTTTAGGATCTTATGAATTTTTAATTGGGATGGACTGGTTGGACTAACACCATGCCCTCCTGGACTATCTTAACAAGGCATTTACTTGCCTGGATGAGGAGGGGAATCAAAAAACAGTCCAAGGAATTCCCAGAACTATTGTTAGAGAAATTTCCGCATTATAGCTGAAGAAATGCTACAGGAAAGACTGCTAGTTGTTTGCAGCCCATATGGAGGAAGCATCTAAGGATGAGGTCTCAAATATTGGAGACCATGCGGTACTAAAATAGTTTGAAGATGTATTTCAGGAGGTACCCGGACTACCTCCAAAGAGAGATATCGATTTCTCTGTAAATTTGATGCCTGGAGCAACTCCAGTGTCGAAAGCTCCTTATAGAATGAGCACACCAGAGCTGAAAGAACTTCAGTTGCAGCTTGAAGAGTTTCTGAGGAAGGGGTACATTAGCCCAAGCATGTCACCTTGGGGTGCCCCGGTCCTATTCGTGAAGAAGAAGGACGGGACGTTGAGGCTGTGTATTGATTTCAGACAGTGAAACAAAGTAATTGTTAAGAACAAGTACCATCTGCCGAGGATTGATGACCTCTTCGATCAGTTAAAAGATGCAAATATATTTTCAAAGATAGATCTCAGATCGGGATATCACTAAGTAAGAATAAAGGATGAATACATCAGCAAGACCACCTTTAGAACAAGGTATGGTCATTACGAGTTCACAGTGGTGCCATTTGGACTGTCGAACACACCTGTTGTTTTTATGTGCTTGATGAATGGTGTATTCAGGGACTATCTAGACAAGTTTGTCATAGTCGTCCTGGATGACATTATGCTGTATTCCAAGTAAGAGGAAGAGCATGAACAACACTTGAGGATGGTGCTACAAGTGCTAAGAGAGCACCAGTTGTATGCCAAGTTGAGCAAATGCTCATTTTATTAGAAGCAAATCCATTACTTAGGGCATATTATCTTAAAGGATGGAATAGCTGTAGATCCTAAGAAGATTGAGGCCATCAGAGAATGGTCAGTGCCAAAGAATGTGACAGAAGTCAGATCCTTTATGGGTCTAGTTGATTATTACAGAAGGTTCATCATAGGGTTCTCAAGGATAGCTCACCCTATCACTTCTTTGCAAAGGAAGGAGAAGAAGTTTTTGTGGACAGAGGATTGTGAGAGAAGCTTCCAACAATTGAAGCAATTGTTAACCAGTGCTCCAATCCTGAGGTTTGCAGACCCAAATGAAGATTTCGTGGTATGCACCGATGCATGCAAATAAGGACTAGGAGGAGTCCTCAGTCAGAATGGATTTGTAATTTGTTATGAGTCCAGGAAGCTGAAAGAGCACGAAAATAACTATGCCACTCATGATTTGAAGTTGGCAAAAATCGTTCACGCTCTGAGGAAATGGAGACATTACCTCATGGGGAGGATATTTGAATTGAGAACAGACCACAATGGTATGAAATACTTGTTTTACCAGCCCACCCTAAACGATAGGCATAGTAGGTGGTTGGAGTTTCTGTGTGAATATGAATTTGATATCAAGCATATCAAAGGGATGGAAAACAAGGTGGTTGATGCACTCAGCAGAAAGGTGCACAACTTACATGATACAACCATTAGCATGTACCAAACTGATATAAAGAGTAGAATTTTGGAGGCTGCAAATACATATTTGCAGTACAAAGATTTGGTAGCAAAGGTACAACAAGGTAAGATGCCATAGAAAGTGGAGATTTATAAACTAGGGGCTAATGGAATAATTCTGTACAAGAACAAAATTTATGTACCTAATGTCCAGGACTTGAAACATATGATTTTGCATGAAATGCATAATGTCCCTTATGCAGGGCACCCTGGATATCAGAAAACTGTGGCAGCAGTCAAGAGCCATTATTTCTGGCTAGGTATGAAGAAAGATATTGCAGAATATATCGCCAGATGTATGGAATGCCAAAAAGTTAAAGCTGAGCACAGACACCCAACATGGTTGCTGCAACCTTTACCCATTCCTGAGTGGAAGTGGGAAGTGGTGACAATGGATTTCATCACGGGATTGCCCAGAACAGGAAAGCAACATGATTCCATTATGGTGGTGGTGGACAAGCTTACAAAATCTACCCATTTCATTCCATTAAAGACCACTCATAAGGCAACAGATGTTGCTGATATTTTTATGAAGGAAGTGGCACGATTGCACAGAATTCCCAAGACAATTGTGTCTGACAGAGACTCGAAATTTACCTCAAATTTCTGGAAGGGGTTATTCAAGGGATTTAGAACGAATCTGAATTTCAGTACAGCCTAGCATCATGAGTTGGATGGGCAAACAGAGTGGGTGAATCGAGTGATAGAAGACATACCGAGGATGTATGTGATGGACAAACCATCGAAATGGGAAGACTACCTGTACTTGGTAGAATTCGCCTACAACAATGGGTATCAAGCATTATTGAAGATGAACCCATTTGAAGCACTTTATGGCAGAAAGTGCAATACTCCAGTAAGATGGGATAATCCAGCTGACAGAGAAGTAGTTGGGCCAGAGTTTCTCAAGGAAATGGAAGAAAAAATGTTAAAAATTAAGCAGAATTTGAAAGCTGCTCAAGACAGATAGAAAAGTTATGCTGATAAAAACAAAACCCAAAAGGAGTTTAAAGTGGGTGACCATGTTTTCCTGAAAGTAAAAGCTAACAGAATTTCCCTAAAGCTAGGACACTGTGCCAAGTTGGCAACCGGATTTTGTGGGCCATTTGAAATCCTACAAAGGATTTGGCCAGTTGCATATATGCTTGCATTACCTGCATCCATGACTGTACATAATGTGTTTCATGTTTCATTGCTTAAGAAATATATACCTGATGCTAATCATGTTATCTATTGGAATGTGATTCAGGTGGAGCAAGAAGGTGTCCTACAAGTGCATCATGTGTGCATATTGGACAGGAAAAACAAAAAAATCCAGAATCGAGCTATAGGGCTTGTAAAGGTCTAGTGGACCTGGTATGGTCCTGAGGATGCGGCATGGGAGCATGAGGATGCTATGCGGGCAAAATAACCACATCTTTTTGAGAATTTTGGAAATTTTGCTGATACTGTGTGAAAGTTGAACTGAGGACAGTGCAAAAATAAGGGGAGGGGATTGTAATATCCCCAATGACGAGCCCCGTTGTAATCATGTTTATGAGTTGTAAATCATGTTTTATAGGCTGGCAAGCCAAGTTAATATAAGTTGGTAAGGCTTATGAGTTTATTAGGATGAAGAGCCCAAGTGTTAAGGCCAAGAGCCTATTTTTGTATATGTAATTATGTAGAACATTAATAAAAATATGAACACCGCTATGTGCAGGCCGACCATGATGAATGAGTGATGGGGGACTAAGCTTCCACAGAGTGGGTAAGGGAATGGGGGCTGGAAGGTTGGAAAGAGAGGCTAAGTGTTGAGCCTAGGGGCTTAAGTCCTTGGGAATAATATTTTAATATTATTCCAAAATCCATGTGAAATATATGTTTTGTCGTAAGTTTCTAGGAGAGGGAACACATGTTGATGGAGCGTATGCAGCTTCATGGGCGACATGTGTAGACCCAGACACATGCATTTTAACCCAAAGATTGAGCCATGGAGGGGGTTCATTCCCGATTTTTCCGTCCATCTGACTGAACTGAGAAAGCTCTGTGTTTGAGTTTTGTAAGCCTTTCGCAGCTCTAAAACTTGAAGTCGGTGATATTTTCTTGAGAAACCGATACCATTGTATCTGAACTGTTTAGTCAGTGTTCGACCTATGCGTGAATTGCTTGTCACGCATCCTGCAAACGAGTGTTACCTGAACCATGTTGTGTTTTAGTGGCATGTTACTGTTTCCTGTTTACACACCCTGTTTTTTTTCCTGTTGTTGCTGTCACTCGTGAGCCAGCCAAAAGTTGTTGCTGTTGCTGTTATCTTGAACTTGAGGGAACTGAATTGGTAAATGATGGGAGAGTCAGGTTGTTAGGCCGTGGTGGAAGAGGCAGGCTGTCAGGCCTGTGAGCAATTCTTTCTAGGTGAAGGAGTCTGTTGGGAAGGGGTTTTCTCCTAGAGAGAGTCCAACACCAACTATGGAGCTATGAGACTTCCTGATCTGACCTGTTGCCGAGACCCAGAGAGGGAGGTGAAGCACTGATGGACTGTGCTTGTGAAGGTGTATACTCCTAGGTGAAACAAACATGTGGGGAATGAGAGTCCGTGAGTAGTGGGCGTAAGAAGGCATCCTGTGAAGAATCCTTCTGGTTATTCTGTGCAGTTTTCCTGTAACCTCAGCCTAGTCTAGGATTCCCTTGCCTTGGGTGGAGCTTGGTCCCATCTCGGGGGTGACCCACTGCTGAGAGTGATGAGCAACGGGGTCTAAGGCTGGGAGGTTCGTGGAAGGTCTGCACGTGGTTGGTGGAATTAATACAGTTTCAAAGATAAGTATATGAATGTGTTTACATTCGGATTTTAAATGCGTGTTTGTGATGCTTGCAATATTATCATGTATTTCGTTGCGATGATGTTTACTGTTGATTGAATATTCTATACGTTAGAAGTGATTATATGTTTACTCTATTAAGCCATTTAATTTCATTTAAATGCATATTATATAAGTAATGAGAATGTTTCTGTGTAGTAGCGTTTGCCTGACCCTAGGGTTGACGACTGGGGATGTTACATCTAGTTAGGTGAGGGTTGAAGTAACTCTAGAGTCTTGATAGTCTATCCTTTATTTCTTTAGCACAAATGACATTCTCTACAAACTTTTGAATATCTTCTTCATTCCTTCCTAATAAAACAATTTATTTGATCATTTTATATGTTTTAATGAACCTTGAATGTCCCACCACAAGAGAGTTGTGAGACACCCTTAATATTTGTTGTTTCAAATTTGATTGAGGGAATACAAATATTATATCCTTGTAGCAAAGGATATTTCTCTTCCAATTCAAATGTGTGATAGAGTTCTTTCCTTCTTTTAGAAATTGTATTTTCTATCTAGTACTATTGTCTTCTTTCTATTCATGGCAAGCTTATTCCAGCCGGACATGAATGGTAGATGTAATGGAATATACATTGGAGTCTTCTTCCATTCTAGAGAGGGCATCTACTACCACACTATGCTTTCATTTTTTGTAGATTATTTCAAAATCAAACCCTTGCATTTGAACTACCCATTTTTGTTTCTCTTCAATAAAACCTTTGCTCCAAAAATTGCTTTAGTTTTTGATGTTCTATTTGAATTTAAAAGGCCTTCCACTAAGATATTGTAACCATTTCTTAATAGCATGTAAAGTAGTCGACATTTATTTATTCATAAGTATATTTCATCAAATATTTTTTCTTGATTTGTTTACTTTCAAAATCCAGTGGTCCCCATTCTTGCATCAATACTACTCCAATTCCTTACCTCAACACATCACTTAAAATTATGAAAGTCTTGTCAAAATCAGGTGTTTCCAACACTAGTTCATAGGTCACAACATCCTTTAAGTTTGAGAATGCTACGATAGCCTCTTCTTTCCATACAAATGAATTTTTCTTCAAGAGTGTTGTGAGTGGGTCTGTAATGCATGCATAATTCTTAATAAATTTTCTATAATTTTTTTTCCAAGTAACAACACCCGAGGAAAACCCCCAAGTACTTCCCCTCATTTAGAGGATGGTACCCAAGGTAAACCCTATATTCTTCAAGGCTCAAATATGTTACAAAAATATATTCATTATGAGCTCAACATGTCACTTTACAAGAATAGAACCTGGGTGGGCAAATAACACTCCATCCCACAAGCACTCGAGCTAGACCCAATTGACAATAAATTTAAATAATATTTTTTTCTATAATATCCTATAAATCCTCTAAGACCCTTGATGTTCTTAGGAAGGGGCCATTTTGTGATAGCTTGGTTTTTTTGAGAGTCATATAGAATCCCCCACCACTAACCCATAAAATTTAAAATTTATGATACCATTAAATTTAATGCATCTAACAACATTTCCAAAAACATGAATGCAACGTATTATATTCATACACAACAACATATAATTCGTTCAAAACATAAAGCTGTTACACAATAAAATAAACCATAAATAAGGGTAAGACACAAAGATAAAACACTTATCTTTTAATTCAAATGCACAACTAGCTGCAGAGGTTGGATGTTCCACCCAACCATAGATTTTCTACTCCAAATGTCAACAACAAGTCACCCTCAAGTTGGTTCTAGGAATCCACAAGAAGGGGTGTCTCCTAAGGGTGTTTATTGTCCACTCACGTCAAGCTAGTTTCCTACATCCATCCCAATCCACGAGCTCTCTTCCCCACAACTTGCACAACCCAAGGAATGGGATCCCCTTCTCTACTACAAAAACCCTCAGGCTATCCCCCTTCCCTCCAGGGCTCTGACATAGGTTGGATAGGAATCTCTCTTTCCAAGGACTCCATGGAATTACAAATGCAACAAAAAAATATCAACAAAAAATCATTTTCTCGACACAACAAAAATCACTCCACAGGCCTAAAAAACCTGTTTCTTCATGCATTTTACAGCTCCCACAAGCTTCCCATAAAACCCATTATGGCTCTTCTAATTCCAAAACTCATCACCCTCTAGCTGTCCCAAAATATGCATGTAAAAACTGTTTTTTTTTCCCATACAAATTTCCTTTTCCCCCATGCCAGTTGACTCTTACTCTCCCCAATGTTGATTGTACTTCATCCCCATGATCTCAATAACTATGGGATGTGACTTCTCACACCCACACTCTTACTTGTATTCAATGACTGGGCTCTCATACACTTAAGGGAAAAATTAGAAGGTTCACTAAAAAAAATAATTTTAGGAATGGTTTGGGATTTAAGACACATGAATAAAACCTCCTTAAATCCCTCCTTTGTTGTGGAAACTTAGCCCCCGTGACTCTGTCCATGTCGAGCTGCAGTGGACATCACATTTTATTTTATAATTTTGATATATAATGTTTACATATTACATCGCTTGGCCCACGACCATATATCATATTTAAATTGTACATCATTAAATTGGGGATGTTCCAAGTTGACATTGACCCTTCATGTGAAACAATGCAACACAAATACTCTACTTCTTGTTTCCCAAAAGAAAATTTGGACATTTTTTCATACAATTGATTGTTCTCAAGTATTTGTGGGACATTATCCAAATGTTTAATGTCTTCTTCCCATGATTTGCTATGGATAAATATATCCTCAAAGAAAACCAATACAAACTTTTTTCAATATGAAGTTAAAAGATTTTGTTGATAAGGCTTTGAAAAGTAGAAGGAGCATTGGTCAACCCAAAAAGCATGACCAATAACTCATAATACCCTTCACGTGTTCTAAAAGTTGTTTTGTAAAGTCTTCTTCCCCCAATCTAATTTGTTGGTAGCCTGATTTAAGATGTAACTTTGTGACCCATGAATCTCATCTAATAACTCATCAATATTTGGAATGGGAAATTTATCCTTGATCGTTATTTTGTTTATATTTTTGTAACCATGATACATCCTCCAAGAGTTATCATTTCTTCTCACTATCACTATTGGGGATAAAAAGGAACTCTTGCTTGGTCGAATAATACCTACATGCAACATGTCTTGTACCCATTTTTCGATCTCACTCTTGTGTTGATATGGTTATCTATAAAGTATTTTCATAAGTGTACTTCTAGGTATAAGCTCAATTCGATGCTCATGATCTCTAGACAAATGTAGCCCCTTAGGAATTTCTTGGAAGACTATGTGATCCTTTTCCCCAATACATTTTAATTATAATGGAATATTTTCATCTTCTTGTTTTACTTCCAAAGAACAAAGTTTGGAAATAACTCCACTACAACCCCTGTTTTAAGAGATCTTATATTCTATGTGAGTTGATCATTTAGAAATATGAATATTTTGACCCATTTCATTCATATTCAATTCCCTATGATACCATATATTATGTACCAAATATTTAAAATAAGATAGTAAACCAAAGTACATACAATGTACACAAGATATGAACATGGATCACAACTCCCAAAGAGATAATAAATATGTGTTACACACAATAAATCCTTATAGAATAAGAGAACCTCTTCCAAACCCCAATACATTTGTATATCCAAATCATTTTAGTTTGTAGAAATTGTACGCAAGGTTCTCGGCTATTGAATCCCTCCTACTCCTCTACCACATCTACTCTAATAGAAATGACATACATGGGGTTTGATAAGTTATAATGTCCCATACTAACTTTTATGTTATGTAATCTTCCTTCACAACAATTACTTCCCCCATTATCAACTAATACTTGAAAATTTCTCATTACATACAAAAAACAATTGAGACGCTCTACCAATACTTTATCAATGAAGTTATGAGTACTAACTCAATCAAAAAATACTATGCTTCTTAATGTTTCCTATGAATCTTGAGGGTTTTAGGAGCTGATGCACTTGCCAATGGATGAAGTAATAATTCATACTTGGTATCTTGATCTATACTATGCAAAATTTCTACATATTTTTCCTACTCTTTTGGTTCACAATTTGTTCCTAACTCATTTGTGGTGTGCCTCTATTTACTTCTCATCATTATTTTCCAATGTGAATAATTTTGTTTCTTAACATTTATGCCCCTTGGACCATTTTCTATTACAACCAAGGTAAATTTGTTTTACTTGTCTCTCATCCATTTCTTTCAATGATATTCAAGTGGGTCAAGGTGTGGTTTCCCTATGAGAAAAAAAATCTATCTATACATCCTACATATGTTCCAATGGTAGACTTGCATGTAGCCATATACGTGGCTTGAATATGATGAACACATTTCATCACTTCATTAACATTTTTTGGAATTTTAGGAGAAGATCATGTTTAATGTTTTTTTTTTTTACTTTTCATATGTAATCTTCCAACAAATGTTCCTCACTGATTTTATATACCTTTGTTTCCAACACTTGGAATTTTGATGCAGCCCCCCTACCTCTTCGGGGTTCTGCAACCTCCCAGTCTTTGGATCTTTCTCCTTCCTGAGCCAAAATAGCTCTTCGGGCTTCTTCTAGAACCCCTTGAACTAATCCACAGGTACCTTTATAGAAAACCCACCATGTGCCAACTTAAGCACCCAACGCGAGATTTCCCCACCATGTGATCATCGTTGTGATCATGGGCCTTGCTCAAAAGGCGCTAATCGTGAATCAACTTTCGACTTTTCCAGATGCAAGGAAATCCTTGTTCCTTCAATCCCCGAAACCCAAAACAGGGCTAAGGTGCTTATCTCCTTTCCTTATCTCCACTCATGTGACCACTATCCTATGACCACACGCTTAACACCAAAAGCGCTACCGGAATTTGACTTTCGTGATTCCAGCATGCAGGCTTTCCCCACTCCTTGTCCTTCGAAGTGCCAAAATCCAAAAAGGGCATAACGACTCTTTGGCTCCTCCCTTAAGCCTTCTCCACACAACCCTATCTTGTGGCCTAGGGCTACTCCTCTGAGTTCTTTGGCTTTCGTGATTTGGGCAATCGCGATGCAGTGCCCCTTCCTTTCCTTTTCAAATCCCCGAAACCCAGAGACTTGATACCTTCCAGATCTACGGTCCAGATCTATCACCTAATCAATGGTCGAGATTAAATCCCGACGATTTTCTTTCAGGGTTTTGGCAGAGTCTTCACCTCCCAACTCCCGGTGACCAAACTGCTGGTGGATTTTGGATCTCTGCCACACGTCCTCCAAAATGGATGGTTATGATCCTTTCACAATTTTGGCCCGGTCTTCTCTTTCATTTCCCTGGTGCCGAAACACCGACCAACAACCATGTGTCCTCTCTGATGAATGGTTGTGACCCTTAATCATGATCAATGGTCGTGATCTTTTTCGGGATGATCAACGACCGTGATCAAATCCCGGCTTTTTCCTTTTTGGCGATTTGGGAGAGTCTTCACTCTCGATCTCCTAGTATCAAAAATTTCGATGACTTCCAGATCTTTTCCACGTTTCCTCTACAATGGACGGTCATGATGCTTTCGTGAGATCTCCCTTCGCGAGATTTCATCGGTCTTCACCCTTGTTCTCCTAGTGATGAAAACGCCGATGGCCTTCGGATTTCTTCCACATGTCCTCTAGATCCGATGGTTCACAAACCTCCCTGACTGACGGTCTAGATCCCTTCGCGAGATCTCCTTTTATGACTTTGGGGAATGAGTTCTGAGATTCTTCCCTTGGATCTCCCGGTAATGAAGTACCGAAACACCTCCTTGGCACGATCGCTAAGACTCGTGCTATTCTCCCAGATCGTGCGATTGTCGGCCCTCTGCATGAGATCTGATGACTTACGGGATCTCCACCTCCTTATATTTGTTTGGGAGTCTAGACATGAATTCGACAGTCCAGATCTCCTCTCCCAACACTAATTCGACGACAACTGTGCCTCCTCTTTTGAACTTCCCCGTTTCTCAGACTTAGAAGGATTTTCTAAGTTCCAAAGGTCTCCGCCTTCAATTCTTCTCCCATGAGCTTTGAAAATTTGGGTCTCATTCGATTTCTAGGAACACTATCTCTCTTGAGATTTTCAATCGCTTAGTCTCTACGGGACTCAACCCTTCTGCATCCTCCTTAGAATATTTTTGGTGTTCCTCTTGGAACACTTCTGCGCTCGACATCCTGAGCTTAAGAACTTGAGACAAGTTCTCACTTCGCACACTCCTTGTGCTGTTGAGATTTCGAATAACTCAATTCGAAGTATTTCTTGAAAATAAATGCTTCACGCCCTCCTGGCGTTCTCCTCGCTCAATGCACCCCTTGCAGAGCCTTTCCTCGCAGAGTATTCAACAACTCTTTTTTTTTTCGAACTCGACAAATAGTTCTTCTCATGCACACTAGCACTGGCTCAATGCCCACCTAGGAGAGCTCTACAAAATCTTCAGTGATTCTGCCTCCCCTGTGTTTTTTTCTCTGCACAGTTTTCACCTCAAGAGTATTCAGTAACTTTGAGGCTCCTCTTGAGTCTGTAAATCCTTCTAGTGTGCCCTCTTGGCATGTTCTTTCTGACTCCACAGATTTCAGATGCGCACACCTTACGCTCGCTACAGAACTTCTTTTGTTATGTTGTGCACACCTTGCACAGCCTAAAGAACCCAGACTGAAATAAAAAAACTCACAAATAGATAGTAAAATCTATCTATCACCTGTATCTACAACATACAAATGACATTCAAATGCATAAACACACACAAACAATCCATAGGCAAGAGAAACTCATTTTCTATTAATTTGTATGTCTATACAAATGTTTACAAAGACTGGACTATAACAAGTCTCAGTTTTCCTCAAGCTCTCTCTCTCTAAGAACTTCTTAGACCTCCTCAGGCCTCTCTACCTCTGAGATCTCTCTCTATCCTTCCTAATTATAAAATAGGGCTCTCTCGATCTTATCCTCATCACCTCTTCTGTTCCATCGCTATCTCAGAGCGACACCTACTCCTACGACTACATTACATAAATGGATGCCCAGACCTGACTACGTCCTGGGATTGTTGTAGGCAACCATTTAAGGCAACCTCAACCACTACCTGTACAAAGGTGTGGCCTGGCATTAAAATCCTTACAATGCAAATCCCCATGGGATATGATTTCATATTTAAAATTGTGAGAGGTTCAATGCCTCCCTTTCTCTTGAAATGCATGCTGATGTGCTGGAATGCTGGTGCGCCGCTGAGGTGGAGTGATGCTCCTGCATCATAATCCCCTATTGGGAAAATCATGAGCTCCTGCTCATGAGATCCTCTTCTCCAGTGCTGAAATCCACTTGGATCCCAAACTTTCCCTTGGAGCTGTCCTCTTGCTCCTCTCCAGCTGTGCTGTTGTTGTTGCTTCTGCTTCCCTACTGCTATGGCAGGCTCTCCTTTGTTCATCTCTCTTTTGCTGCCCGCTTCTGCTGATATTAACATCGACTTCCTAATTTCATCAATCACCCTGTCCAGCTGCTCTAGTGGTTGGCTCTTTGTATGTAGTCCTCTCTGCTACAATTCCTTCATCTCAGTGGGTAGATCAACTCGATCCCCCTTACGATTTTATCCATTCCTTATGGCCTTAACTTGCCACCCTGCTCCAAAATTCAGTTTTGTAGTCTTATCACTGAGCTGTTGCTCAACTTCTTCCTATTACAGCTTTACTGTCATCTCTCTTTGTGTTGGCTCAAGTCCAACTTCTCCCAACCGCTCCTGGGGTTGGTATACTCCTCCATCCGTCTCCAATTTGATCTATTGGATGTGAAGGCTTTGCACTATCACACTCTTCTCCAGGGATTCCAATTCTTGACACAGATCAACAAATTCTATGCCGTCTTCTTCCTCCTCTTTTGATTCTTCTTCTCCAGCCTCCAATACTGCAATTGTCCCCTGTTTAGCTTCCTGGCTGAAAATTTTGAGCCATTCTCCTGAATTCTCATCTTCTTCTCCTTGAGAAAACATCAATGTCTGCTCCATGTTTTCCCCTTCTTTGACAGTCTCTTATGGATGTCTTTCTTCTATTGGACTTTCATCATGTGCATTGGCCTTCACTTGGCTGTTTGGTAGGAATACCCATATTCCCCTAATCATCATAATGATTTTCTGATCCTCCTCTCAGATGGTGATAGTTTTTAAATTGTCATCATCTTCATTCACATGGTTTGCAAAACCACATGAATCTTCTCCTATTACACACCTTGCTGCTATGAAATCACTTCTGAGCTCTCGAGACTTTCAGACAATCTCATCTCCTTCTCCCTGCCCACCTGGCAATTTGGGAATTTTCTGCTGCCCACCTGGCAGTCTATGAGATCACCTGATCCCATCTCGTCACCCACTTGGAAATATTAACTTTTAGCACTGCTCCCCTGGCAGTATACGAGACCTTCTACTGATCTCTTTCCATTGCCCACCTGGCAATATGAATTTCCTTTGCTACCCACTTGACAGTCTATGAGATCCTCCAATGATCTCATTTCATTTCCCACCTGGCAATTGGAAAATTCATCTCTGCCCTCCTGACATTTTATGAGACATGAAGTTGATCTCCCTTCCTCATCATTGAGGGTTTCTCCAAATTCTGGCTCATAGATGCAAACCAACTCTGTGTCATTGAGGGTTCCATCATGCCTTAACCACCTCCTCAACTCTTGTTGTTATTTTCTGACCAACAAATTTTGAATAGGCCATTTGGATTTCCTGTTCAGAGGCCATTCGTACCTCCAATGTACTTTCACCTCCTGTTGCATCTTCAATGTCAGTTGTTCCATTCTCACCCTTATCTCAGTGAGTTCCTCACCAATTTCTTCTTTGGTTTTTTGCTTGCGGTCTTCTCTTGGACCACGTTCATGGCCTTCAGTAGCCATTTTCTTCCTCCTACCCGCCCTCCTGGAAATTCTATTGTTTATTCTGCAATCGAGAGCATTTTCAGCATTTCCTACAGTCCACTTGACTATCTATTGACTGTTTCACATCTGCAACAATCACCAAATAGAGCATCAATACTCTGTCCTTCTTCACCTGCTGGCATGCAAATGATCTTCTGATACTACTTGATGTTACCAGAATTTCTCCTTTCACCGTCTCGCCCTTTGCCTACTATCTGTAAGCAAGTCTCGACCTCTCAATTACCTTCGTTTCCCATAGAAATAAATTATGTGCTCTGATACCACCTGATACAACCCCCCCTACCTCTTCAGGGTTCTGCAACCTCCCGGTCTATGGATTGTTCTCCTTCCTTAGCCGAAATGACTCTTTGGGCTCCTACTGAAACCCCTTGAACTAATCCACAGGTCCCTTTATAGAAAACCCACCATGTGCCAACTTAAGCACCCAGTGCGAGCTTTCCCCACCATGTGATGGTCGTTGTGATCGCGGGCCTTACTCAAAAGGCGCTAATCGTGAATCGACTTTCTACTTTTCCGTATGCAATGAAATCCTTGTTCCTTCAATCTCCAAAACCCGAAATAGGGCTAAGGTGCTTAGCTCCTTTCCTTATCTCCACTCATGTGACCACTATCCTGTGACCATGCGCTTAACGCAAAAAGCGCTACCAAAATTTGGCTTTCGCGATTCCAGTGTGCAGGCTCTCCTTGCTCCTTGTCCTTCGAAGTGCCGAAATCCAAAAAGGTCCTAACGACTCTTTGGCTCCTCCCTTAAGCCTTCTCCACATGACCCTATCTTGTGGCCTAGTGCTACTCCTCCGAGTGCTTCAACTTTCGTGATTCAGGGAATCGTGATGCAGTGCCCTTTCCTTTCCTTTTCAAATTCCCAAAACTTGGAGACCTGATACCTTCTAGATCTACAGTCCAGATCTGTCACCTGATCAATGATTAAGATTAAATCCCGATGATTTTATTTCGGGGTTTTGGCATAGTCTTCACCTCCCAACTCCCGGTGACCAAACTCCTGGTGGCTTCCGAATCTCTGCCACGCGTCCTCCAAAATGGACGGTTTTGATCCTTTCACAAAATCCCCTTTCGCGATATTGTCTTAGTATTCTCTTTCGTTTCCCTGGTGTCGAAACGCTGACCAAAAACCACATGTCCTCTTTGAGGGACGGTTGTGACCCTTAATCACAATCAACGGTCATGATATTTTTCGGGATGATCAATGGTCATGATCAAATCCTGGCTTTTTCCTTTTTGACGATTTGGGATAGTCTTCACTCTCAATCTCCTAGTATCCAAAAGTCTGATGACTTTTGGATATTCACCACGTGTCCTCTACAATGGATGGTCTTGATGCTTTCACGAGATATCCCTTCGTTGGATTTCACCGATCTTCACCCTTGTTCTCCTGGTGATGAAAACGTTGATGGCCTTCGGATCTCTGCCACGCGTCCTCTAGATCCAATGATTCAAAAACCTCCGTGACCAACGGTCTATATCCCTTCGTGAGATATCCTTTCACGACTTTGGGGAATGAGTGTCGATATTATTCCCTCAGATCTCCCAGTAATGAAGTACTGAAACACCTCCTTGGCATGATCGCTTAGACTCGCGCTATTCTCATAGATCGTGCGACTGTCAGCCCTCTACACAAGATCTGATGGCTTACAGGATCTCCACCTCCTGATATTTGTTTGGGAGTTTGGGCATGAATTTGACAGTCTAGATCTCCTCTCCCAATGCTGATTTGACAACAATTGTGCCTCCTCTTTTGAACTTTCCCATTTCTCATACTTAGAAGGATTTTCTAAGTTCTGAAGGTCTCTACCTTCAATTCTTCTCCCACGAGAAAATTTGGGTCTCGTTTGCATTCTATGAACACTATCTCTCCTGATATTTTCAACCGCTCAGTCTCTACGGGACTCAACCCTTTTGCATCCTCCTTAGAATATTTCTGGTGTTCCTCCTAGAACACTTCTGCGCTCGACCTGCAGAGATTAAGAACTTGAGACAAGTTCTCACTTCGCACACTCCTTGTGCTGCTGAGATTTTGAATAACTCAATTCGAAGTATTTCTTGAAAAGAAATGCTTCACGCCCTCCTAGCGTTCTCCTCACTCAATGCACCCCTTGCATAGCCTTTCCTCGCAGAGTATTCAACAACTGTGTTTTTGTCCGAACCTGACAAAGAGTTCTTCTTATTCACACTAGCAATTGCTCAATGCCCACCTGGTAGAGCTCTACAAAACCTTCAGTGATTCTGTCTCCCCTTTGTCTTTTTCTCCGCACAGTTTTCACCTCAAGATTATTCAGTAACTCTGAGGCTCCTCTTGAGTCTATAAATCCTTCTGGTGTGCCCTCCTGGAACGTTCTTTCTGACTCCACAGACTTCAGATGCACACACCTTATGCTCGCTACAAAACTTCCTCTGTTCTGTTGTGCACACCTTGAACAACCTAAAGAACACAAACTGAAATCGAAAAACTCACAAACATATAGTAAAATCTATCTATCACTTGTATCTACATCATACAAATGAAATTCAAATGCATAAACACACACAAACAATCCATAGGCAGGAGAAACTCATTTTCTACTAATCTGTATGTCTATACAAATGTTTACAAAGACTGGACTATAACAAGTCTCAGTTTTCCTCAAGCTCTCTCTCTCTCAGAACTTCTTAGACCTCCTCAGGCCTCTCTACCTCTGAGATATCTCTCTATCCTTACTAATTACAAAAGAGGGCTCTCTCGATCTTATCCTCATCACCGCCTCTGTGCCATCGCTATCTTAGAGTGACACCTACTCCTACAACTACATTACATAAATGGATGCCCAGACCTGACTACATCCTGGGCTTGTTGCAGGAAACCATTTAAGGCAACCTCAACCACTACCTATACAAAGGCATGGCCTGGCATTAAAATCCTTACAACGCAAATCCCCATGGGATATGATTTCATATTTAAAATTGTGAGAGGTTCAATGCCTCCCTTTCTCTTGAAATGCGCACTGATGTGTTAGAATGTTGGCGCACTGCTGAGGTGGAGCGATGCTCCTGCATCAAATTTTGAATTATAATCCTCAATAGAATCTAAGTGATTAATTCTTGTCAATTGGATAAAGTAGTCTTGTTCCCAAACATGATCATATTGTGCTTCCAGGTCCCTTGTAAATAAACCCCATGTATAATTATAAAAATGAGGGTTCCTTTTAACTACCCATTGATATTGTTTTCTCCCAAAACACAAAGTTTCTAAGAAAATTATTTCCTTATCATCAGTAATCTTATGCAATTCAAAGTATTTCTTTATTCAATTCACTCTTGTAAAGACATTTGTTCCATCAAACTTTCTTAATTCAACCTCAAGAAAAGTGGATACCATTAGGATCCTATCCATGATTAACTCCAATATTAAAGTTAAATCCTCATGGAATATGATTATTGGTGGGAGGTTGTTCAACTTGAATTTTTGGATCTTTATTTTCTTGAGATCATTCGGTCACATTATCACTTTTAGGAAACCTCACATCTAGGGCATGCATGAGCATGGATTGCATGGATTTCCGCAATATTTTTGTCTTCTATTTGATACTATCTTTCAATTTTCCATTTCCTTTTTGTTGGTTTCTTGAAAACATATAAACTTGAAACTTTTCAACATTATATTATTCATGTCCTTAACTTGGCTCTTCAAATTAGATACCTTGTTCTTTAAGTCTTCACTTTTTTCATGAGTTATGTATGATCTCTTCAAAGGTTTAACCAACATAACATTTTTTCCATTATCCCTTTCCATGTGGGAGAAATTTTATATTTACCTAGAATTATCCTCTATTTTATCTTTGTTGGGTATGTGTTATATTCTTTGCATGACTAGCTCTAGTGTCTGCTACGTTGCGTCGAGCATGTGAGGAGTCACATGGGTTTAGGGGAAGCGCCCCTGAGAAAAAAAAATTGCCTCGGGAAACATGTCGCATTTTTTCTTCGTTTTTTCGTGTCACCTCGATTTTCGTGTCCATTGTTGGACGGTTCTTTGGCACATGGTTTTTGCCGATGGTTTTCTATTTCTGGTTAAGGAATTAGGGTTGTTGACTAATCCAGGTCATTGGGTTAGGTTTTTGGATTTCGTTGTCTCCTACATGTATATTGTATTGTAAACAATGTATCACTATGAATGAATATAGAATATGTTGGTTTTCCCAGTTTGGGTTTCCAGCGGAAAAATATATGTGTAAAGTGTGTATTTTCCATTGTATCTTTATGTTCTTTTATTGAAAATATGTTTGTAGTAAAATATTGTACAAGGTTAAAATCTACATTTGGTATGAGAGCTTTGTTGGCTTCAAGGGGACACCTTTGTGGTCAAGGGTTTGGCTCGGGACTGTGATAAGCCTTGTTACAATGGGAGATCTATGGTATTGATTTTTCAGGTGAAAAAAAATGGCAAGCGGTTCAAAAATGGAGATCGAGAAGTTTAATGGGCAAAGTTTTAAGTTATGGAAGCACAAGATGGAAGATCTATTGGTGGAAATAGATCAGTGGATCGCAGTGGATCCAGGTACTGCACCTATAGGAACTTCAACAGATCACTGGAAAAATTTAGATCAGAAGGCGAAGAAAAAAATCTGTCTGTGTCTCTCAGATTCAATATTACTGAATGTGTTAGAGGAATCTACAGCCAAAGATTTATCAGATAAGTTGGGGAATTTGTATCAGTCTAAGTCCCTAGTAAATAAATTATTCATGAGAAAGAAGTTGTATGCCCTGAGGATGAGAGATGCAAACTCGGTGGAAAAGCATTTGAATGGTTTAAATATTGTGGTAAGTCAATTAGTATCTGTTGAGATTAAAATTTCAGATGAAGATAAGTGTGTCAATTTACTGTGTTGTTTACCAAAATCTTGGGATAGTTTGGTTGTGGCCATAGGTATTAATACAATTGCCTTGAATTTTGATGAAGTGGTCTCATCCTTGTTTTCGGAGGAAATGAGACGGAAGAACATGGAAGGACAGAGCACAGATGCATTATTTGCAAGAGGACGCTCTTGGGAAAGAAATATATCTAAGTCCTCAAGTAGAATATCTAAGTCTAAGGGAAGATATAAGTCTCCCAGAAATTTTGTAAAGGTATGTTGGAGATGTGGAAAAGAAGGGCACTACAAGAAGCAATGTAGATCCAAAGTTGAGAAAAAGAAAGGATCTGAAGAATATCCTTCTAGAGAAGAAAATACCTCCAAGGAAGAAGGAGGGGATGTGTACTTGGCTTCTTCAAGCACACATGTATATCATTAGGCATGGTTGGTTGACTCAGGTGCATCCTTTCATATGACTCCCCACAGGGAGTGGTTCTATGAATATGAAAGGTATGATGGAGGTAATGTTTTCCTAGGTGATGACTCGACAACCTGAATCATAGGTCAAGGAAAAGTCAAATTGAGGCTCATATATGGAAGGATTAGAACAATACCTGATGTTATACACATCCCAATATTGGCCAGAAATTTGATTTTTATAAGCAAAATGGGCGATGCAGGGGTAAAAACAATATTTGAAAAGGAAACCTGCAGGATGGTTCGAGGAGAAATGGTGTTGTTGAAGGGTGTTCAGTTTGGAACTATGTACAAGCTGCAAGGAAGAAATATTAGTGATGGGTGTAATAGTTCCATTGTTCCTAATATTGGAGTTGAAGAAGAAAAAACTCCTACAGTCTCTGGAGAAAAAGGTTATGTTGTGGCATCAAATATTGGGGCATATCATAGAGAAAGGTCTTCAACTACTACACAGTAAAGGTATGGTTGAAGGTATGTATAAATGCTCTCTAGATTTTGATTTTTATGAACATTGTGTATATGGGATGCAGAATCATGTAAGATTCCCCTCTAGTGCAATGAGGGCAGAAGGAATTTTATAGCTAGTTCATAGTGATGTGTTTGTACCTGTGTCAGTTCCATCATTGAGAAAATATTTGTACTATGTCTCATTTATAGACGACTTCTCGAAGAATACTTGGATACATTTCCTCAGGAATAAATCTGAAGTCTTTGACATGTTTAAAGAGTTTAAGGCTCTTTTTGAGAATAAAACAAAGAAAAAAATTAAGGTGTTGAGGACAGATAATGGCAGAGATTTCTGCGGGAATGAATTTGAATAATTCTGTAAGAAGTGCAGTATAGAAAGGCAAAAGAATACTCCATATACACCTCAACAAAATGGGGTTGCAAAAAGGATGAACATGACGCTGATGGAAAAATCAAGGTGCATGCTCAGTGGTGTCGATTTACGAAAATAATTATGGGTAGAGGTAGTGGGTACTACATGTTACCTGGTCAACAGATCACCCACATTAGCGCTGGATGATAAGATTCCACAGCAGGTATGGACTGGTAAGAAATCTTCTCTCATACATCTCAAGGTATTTGGCTGCGAGGCCTATGTTTATGTTCCAAAGGAAAACATGACTAAGCTAGATAAGAAGGATGAAAAGTGTACCTTTATTGGGTATAAAGATGGTCTCAAATGTTATAAGCTTTGGAACCTAGAAACTAAGAGGGTTGTGTATAGCTGAGATGTGGCATTTATAGAAATGAAGGATGTTATTAAACATGAATTCCCACCAAGTAAGTAAGAACCAAAGAAAATAGAGTTTGATTTAAAGGATGATGAATTAGACTCTACAGAAGAACAAGAATAGGAAGAAGAAGATCCTCATACTATAGTATTGAGGAGATCAGTTCGAGAAAGAAGGATACCGAAAGGTATACTCCATCTCATTTTCGTTCAAATTTTGTTTTGTCTATTACTGATGATGATCCTAGAACTGTCAGGGAGGAAGTGGATTCAGAGGATGGAAATCTCTGGAAAAAGGCCATGGATGAAGAAATGGAAGCCTTGGATAAGAATGAGGCTTGAGATCTAGTGGAGTTGTCGATTGGAAGAAATCTCATTGGTAACAAATGGGTATTTAAAAAGAAGTTGATTGCAGAAGGAAAAGTGGAGAAATACAAAGCTCGATTAGTAGCAAAGGGTTATTCCCAGGTTGAGGGAATTGATTTTGGTGAGATTTTTTCTCCTGTTGCCAAGTTAACTTCTATAAGATATCTGTTATTTTTTGTTGTTGCATTTGATTTTGAAGTAGAACAAATGGATGTGAAGACAACATTCCTACATGGGGATCTGGAAGAAGAAATCTATATGAAGCAGGCAGAAGGATTTGATGTGAAGGGAAAGAAGGAGATGGTATGCAAGCTGAAAAAGTCCCTGTATGGTTTAAAACAATCACCAAGGATGTGGTATCAAAAATTTGATACTTATATGCTGGGACTTGACTTCACAAGAAGAAAAGAGGATCA
>JZKD02S1807871.1:72712-85216 GCA_000966675.3 Picea glauca | reverse complement strand
GTATAAGATATATGGGGTGGATGAGATGCAAGGAGAAATGAACAAAATCAAACCTCCTACATTTGATGGTGAGCACAAGAAGGATGAAGATGCAAAAACATGGTTATTAGGCATGGGGAAGTATTTTCAATTGCATAATTATTCTTCTCATGCAGAAGGTAGAATCACTATCTATCAACTCAAAGGAAAAGCCTCCATGTGGTGGGATCAACTTGTGCAGGTACAAAACATTGTAGAGAAAAGTGTGACTTGGAGGGAATTCAAGAAGTATTTTGAGAAGAAGCACTTGACTAAGAGATACTATGACAAGAAAATGAAAGAGTTCTTTGAACTCAAGCTTGGAAGTATGACCATAGATGAATATGAGAGAAGGTTTATAGAACTGCTGAAGTATGTCTCTTTCATCAAGGATGAGACAATCAAAATTCAAAGGTATTTAAGTGGATTGTCATCATGCATCAGTGACAAAATATAGTATGATGACCCCAACAAATTAGAAGAGACCGTAAGGAGAGATAAATGCCTATATGATTAGCAGAAAGTAAGGCCATATTTCCAAAAGGCTTGGGAAGACAATAAGAAATTCAAGATGGATCAAAGGAAGAAGGGAGCTAAGCCACCATTCTTCAAAAATAATCCACAAGGACAACAAATGCCTAAAGAACCCAAAACGATTGACATAGGGAGTCAAGGGCCAAGACAATCACCTATGCAATGTTGGGGTTGTAAAGGGGACCATAGGTTTACAGATTGTCCTCATAGAGGTGAAAAAGGTAGGGTTGTTCACAATGTACAATGATATGAAACAGTGGAGGACATGGGCAGATATATGCCAAGGATTTATGCATCCCTAGACAACAAGCAAGCAGAGTATCAGTCCCACATGATTGAAGTGGAAGGTATGATAAAAAAACAAACCCTTGCTATTTTAATTGATTCAAGAGCTAGTTATAGTTATATAGACCCTAAGATGGTGGAACATTTTCAATTACCAAGAAGAAAGCATGGGAAATCCTGGTTGGTACAACTGGCTATAGGAGCCAGAAGAAAAGTTAATGTGATGGTTAAGTCATGCCTCATATACATGAATGGACTGAACACCAAGGAAGATTTAAACATCTTGCCTTTAGGTTGCTATGAATATCTAATTGGGATGGATTGGTTGGACCAACATCACACTCTCTTAGACTGTCACAACAAATAATTTACTTGCCTGGATGAGGAATGGAAACTAAGMAAGGTACAGGGAATTCCCAGGGCAGTAACCATTAGAGAAATTTCAGCATTGCAGCTAAAGAAATGTTACAGAAAAGGATGTCAAATAATTGCAGCTCATTTGGCAGAGACACCTAGAGATAAGGTGCCAAATTTGAAAGATTATGCAGTCCTGGAAGATCTTGAAGATGTGCTCAAGGAGGTACCCGGACTACTCCGAAGGAGAGACATTGATTTCTCTATAAATTTGATGCCTGGAGCAGCGCCAATATCAAAGACTCCTTACGAAATGAGTACACCAGAATTGAATAAGTTGCAAATGCAGCTTGAAAAACTTCTGAAGAAGGGGTATATATGCCCAAATGTGTCACCTTTGGGTGCCCCAGTCTTGTTTGTGAGAAAGAAATATGGAACACTAAGGTTGTGCATTGAATTCAGTCAGTTGAATAACGTGACTGTTAAGAACAAGTATCCTCTACCAAGGATTGATGACCTCTTTGATCAATTGAAGGATGCAAAGATATTTTCAAAGATAGATCTCAGATCAGGATACCATCAGGTAAGAATTAAAGAAGAAKATATTAGCAAGACCACCTTCAGGACAAGGTATGGTCATTATGAGTTCACAATGGTACCATTTGGGTTTTCAAATGCACCAGTTGTTTTCAAGTGCTTAATGAATGGTGTTTTTCGAGAGTATTTGGACAAGTTTGTCATTGTCTTTTTGGATGACATTCTTATATATTCCAAGTCAGAGGAAGAGCATGAACATCATTTGAGGATGGTATTGCAAGTATTAAGGGAGCGTCAGTTATATGCCAAATTGAGTAAGTTCTTATTCTATCAGAAACAAATTCATTATTTGAGGCATATCATTTCAAAGGATGGGATAGAAGTGGATCCTGAGAAGATAGAGGCCATTAGAGAATGGTCAACACCGAATAATGTGGCAGAGGTGAGATCATTCGTGAGTCTTGCAGGCTACTATAGAAGATTTAATGAAGGATTCTCAAATATTGCACACCCAATCACATCCTTGCAAAGAAAGGGAGTGGAGTTTCAGTGGACACTGAATTGCGAGAAAAGTTTTCAACACTTGAAACNCCATAGGTTCAGAGATTGTCCTCATAGAGGTGAAAAAGGTAGGGTTGTTCACAATGTACAATGATATGAAACAGTGGAGGACATGGGCAGATATATGCCAAGGATTTATGCATCCTTGGACAACAAGCAAGCAGAGTATCAGTCCCACATGATTGAAGTGGAAGTTATGATAAAAAACCAAACCCTTGCTATTTTGATTGATTCAAGAGCTAGTTATAGTTATATAGACCCTAAGATGGTGGAAAATTTTCAATTACCAAGAAGAAAGCATGGGAAATCCTGGTTGGTACAACTGGCTATAGGAGCCAGAAGAAAAGTTAATGAGATGGTTAAGTCATGCCTCATATACATGAATGGACTGAACACCAAGGAAGATTTAAACATCTTGCCTTTAGGTTGCTATGAATATCTAATTGGGATGGATTGGTTGGACCAACATCACACTCTCTTAGACTGTCACAACAAATAATTTACTTGCCTGGATGAGGAATGGAAACTAAGCAAGGTACAGGGAATTCCCAGGGCAGTAACCATTAGAGAAATTTCAGCATTGCAGCTAAAGAAATGTTACAGAAAAGGATGTCAAATAATTGCAGCTCATTTGGAAGAGACACCTAGAGATAAGGTGCCAAATTTGAAAGATTATGCAGTCCTGGAAGATCTTGAAGATGTGCTCAAGGAGGTACCTGGACTACTCCGAAGGAGAGACATTGATTTCTCTATAAATTTGATGCCTGGAGCAGCGCCAATATCAAAGACTCCTTACAGAATGAGTACACCAGAATTGAAGGAGTTGCAAATGCAGCTTGAAAAACTTCTGAAGAAGGGGTATATATGCCCAAACATGTCACCTTTGGGTGCCCCAGTCTTGTTTGTGAGAAAGAAATATGGAACACTAAGGTTGTGCATTGAATTCAGACAGTTGAATAACGTGACTGTTAAGAACAAGTATCCTCTACCAAGGATTGATGACCTCTTTGATCAATTGAAGGATGCAAAGATATTTTCAAAGATAGATCTCAGATCAGGATACCATCAGGTAAGAATTAAAGAAGAATATATTAGCAAGACCACCTTCAGGACAAGGTATGGTCATTATGAGTTCACAATGGTACCATTTGGGTTTTCAAATGCACCAGTTGTTTTCAAGTGCTTAATGAATGGTGTTTTTCGAGAGTATTTGGACAAGTTTGTCATTGTCTTTTTGGATGACATTCTTATATATTCCAAGTCAGAGGAAGAGCATGAACATCATTTGAGGATGGTGTTGCAAGTATTAAGGGAGCGTCAGTTATATGTCAAATTGAGTAAGTGCTTATTCTATCAGAAACAGATTCATTATTTGAGGCATATCATTTCAAAGGATGGGATAGAAGTGGATCCTGAGAAGATAGAGGCCATTAGAGAATGGTCAACACCAAATAATGTGGCAGAAGTGAGATCATTCGTGAGTCTTGCAGGCTACTACAGAAGATTTAATGAAGGATTCTCAAATATTGCACACCCAATCACATCCTTGCAAAGAAAGGGAGTGGAGTTTCAGTGGACACTAAATTGCGAGAAAAGTTTTCAACACTTGAAACTATTATTGACAAGTACTCTAATATTAAGGATCATAGACCCAAAAGAAGAATTCATTGTATGCACCGATGCATGTAATGAAGGACTTGGTGGAGTCCTCAGTCAAAATGGGTTTGTCATATGTTACGAATCAAGGAAGTTGAAGGATCATGAAAGAAACTATGCCACTCACGATTTGGAGTTGGCAGACATAGTGCATGCCTTGAGTAAATGGAGACACTACCTCATGGGAAAGAGGTTTGAGCTAAGAACAAACCATAATGGTTTGAAATATTTATTTGATTGGCCAAATCTAAATGCTAGACAAAGAAAATGGTTAGAATTTCTAATCAAACATGACTTTGACATAAAACATATCAAGTGGAAAGAGAATAAAGTGGTTGATGCACTTAGCAGGAAGGTGCGTGAATTACATGCTACAACCATTAGCATGTACCAAACTGATATTAAAATCAAAATTTTGGAGGCTGAAAATGCATATCTGCAGTACAAAGAATTGGTAGCAATGCTACAATAGGGTAAGATGCTTCAGAAGGTGGATGATTATAAGTTGGGAATAGATGGAATATTGTTGTGCCAGAACATGATTTTTGTTCCAAATGTCCAGGACTTGAAACGTATGATTTTGCATGAAATGTATAATGTTCTGTATGTAGGGCACCCTGAATATTAGAAAATTGTGGCAGTGATCAAGAGCCATTACTTTTGTCCAGGTATGAAGAAAGATATCACTGAGTACATCTCTAGATGTATGGAATTCCATAAAGTGAAAGCTGAGAATAAACACCCAACAAGATTACTGTAACCTTTAACCATTCCTGAATGGAAGTGGGAAGTGGTGACAATGGATTTTATTACGAGATTTCCTAGAATGGGCAAGCTGCATGATTCGATCATGGTGGTGGTGGAAAAGATTAGGAAATTTGCCCATTTTATTCCACTGAAAACTACGCACAAGGCAACAGAGGTTGTTGATATTTTCATGAAGGAAGTGGCATGATTGCACGAGATTCCTAAAACAATTGTATCCGATAGAGACCCGAAATTCACCTCAAATTTATGGAAAAGATTGTTCAAAGGATTCAAAACGAATCTGAACTTTAGTACAACTTATCATCCNGCCATAGTGCATGCCTTGAGTAAATGGAGACACTACCTCATGGGAAAGAGGTTTGAGCTAAGAACAAACCATAATGGTTTGAAATATTTATTTGATTGGCCAAATCTAAATGCTATACAAAGCAAATGGTTAGAATTTCTAATCAAACATGACTTTGACATAAAACATATCAAGGGGAAAGAGAATAAAGTGGCTGATGCACTTAGCAGGAAGGTGCGTGAATTACATGCTACAACCATTAGCATGTACCAAACTGATATTAAAATCAAAATTCTGGAGGCTGAAAATGCAGATCTGTAGTACAAATAATTGGTAGCAATGCTACAACAGGGTAAGATGCTTCAGAAGGTGGATGATTATAAGTTGGGAATAGATGGAATATTGTTGTGCCAGAACAGGATTTTTGTTCCAAATGTCCAGGACTTGAAACGTATGATTTTACATGAAATGTATAATGTTCTGTATGTAGGGCACCCTGAATATTAGAAAATTGTGGCAGTGATCAAGAGCCATTACTTTTGTCCAGGTATGAAGAAAGAGATCATTGAGTACATCTCTAGATGTATGGAATGCCATAAAGTGAAAGCTAAGAATAAACACCCAACAAGATTACTGTAACCTTTAACCATTACTGAATGGAAGTGGGAAGTGGTGACAATGGATTTTATTACAAGATTTCCTAGAATGGGCAAGATGCATGATTCGATCATGGTAATGGTGGAAAAGCTTAGGAAAGTTGCCCATTTTATTCCACTGAAAACTACACACAAGGCAATAGAGGTTGCTGATATTTTCATGAAGGAAGTGGCATGATTGCACGAGATTCTTAAAACAATTGTATCCGATAGAGACCCGAAATTCACCTCAAATTTATGGAAAAGATTGTTCAAAGGATTCAAAACGAATCTGAACTTTAGTACAACTTATCATCCCGAGTCTGATGGACATACGTAAAGGGTGAACAAGGTGATAGAAGATATACTGAGAATGTATGTGATGGACAAACCATCAAAATGGGAGGACTACCTACACTTGGTAGAATTCGCGTACAACAATGGGTATCATGCATCATTGAAGATGATCCCATTTGAAACACTTTACGATAGAAAGTGCAATACTCCAACGAGTTTGGATAACCCAACTGATAGGACAATAGTTGGGCCAGAGTTTCTCAGGGAAATGGAGGACCAGATGAAAAAAATTAAGCAGAATTTAAAAGCTACTGAAGAAAGACAAAAGAGTTATGCCGATAAGAACAAAACCCATAGAGAATTCAAAGTGGGTGATCATGTTTTCTTGAAAGTGAAAGCTAATAGGAGTTCCCTGAAGTTGGGAAGCTGCACCAAGTTGGCAGCCAGATTTTGTGGGCCTTTTGAAATTCTAGAGAGGATTGGTCCAGTTTCTTATATGATTGCATTGCCTGCATCTATGTCTGTTCATAATGTATTCCATGTATCATTGCTAAAGAAATATATACCTGATGCTAATCATGTTATTGATTGGAATGCGATTAAAATGGAGTAAGAAGGTGATTTTCAAGTGCATCCAGTGTACATTTTGGACCAGAAATTCAAATAGCTTCAGAACTGAGCCGTAGGGATTAGAAAGGTTCAATGGACCTGGTATGGTCCCGAGGATGCTACTTGGGAGCATGAATATGCAATGCAGACATAATACCCACATCTATTTGAATATTTTTGAAAACTCTATTATATATGGGCATATGATGCACTGAGGACAATGCATAAATAAGGGGAGAGGATTGTAATATCCCTCAGCC
The DNA here is from genome assembly GCA_000966675.3 of Picea glauca. Classification (NCBI taxonomy): domain Eukaryota; kingdom Viridiplantae; phylum Streptophyta; class Pinopsida; order Pinales; family Pinaceae; genus Picea; species Picea glauca. Next base: position 78,416 of record JZKD02S1807871.1, on the reverse strand, counting down.
GAACCCAATTGTAAATGTAATATAAATGTACTTAAGTTGGTGAGYTGTTTTGATCTCATTTGGTAATGCACATCATGTGGCACAGTGCGCACATGAAMTGCGTAGTAAAATGATGTAATATGCACAGTCCAGGATACTGCACGCAGTAACTAAGGTGCACGCAGTATTGAGGACAATGAGCCTCGTGTATATGATATGTGTTATAGACTGGTGAGATGGTTATTATAAGCTAGGATGCTTATGTTTTGGTATTAGGCCGGAACGCCTAGATGTCAAAGGGAAATGCACCTACTTTGTACATGACTCATGATTAATATAAAATACATCACTGCGTGCAGAATGAACATGATAAAAGAGATGGGGGACTAAAATTCACTAGTTAGGGAAAGGGAGGGCCAAAAGTCAAGGGAATATTATATTAATATTTCCTAAAGAATAATGTATGGATAACTATTTTATCCTAAGTTCTAAAGTTGGGGACAAGTGGACCAAAGTAACTTCCGATATGACAAGTGTCAAGTTGAGGACATGCATTCATATTGTGGGGGAACTTAGCTCATTTGGTGACTTTTCAGGGAATACCTTACCAGCATCCCAACCATCTTTCACACAATGACTTCCTCGAAGAGTTCACAGTGATTCTTTCCACACTCAGTTATCCAGTCAATGATTCCATGACCATTTCACTCATGCATTCCATTATCCTTGAGACAACCATTTCACCATTCCGATGCCTGTTCCCATAGCCCTTTTCAGTTGGTGTACCTGGTTAGCTTGGAGAAATATTGAAGAAGCGGGTTGTCAGGCCCATGAGGAATTCTCTGAGCGAGAGAATTGTTGGGGATTGATTTCTGAAGGTGCTAAACTGCAGCTACAATGCTCTAAGACTTCCAGTCCGGTCTGTTACTGAAGCCCTGGAAGGGAAGTGGGGCAGCTGAGGGACTGTTGAGTAGAGAAAGGGCACAATTCCTTGGGTGGGATAGGCATGTGGGGAATGAGAGGTTGTAGGCTGTTATTTGAGTGAGCACCTGAGATGGAGTCTTTACTGTTGCCCATGAACCTTAGCCTGGATAGGAACCCTTTTTCCTGGGTGGAGTTTAGTCCCAGCTCGGGTGTGACTCACTGTTGAAAGTGATGAACAATGTAGTCTATGGCTGAGAGGTTCATGGACAGTCTGTACGCAGTTGGTGACAATATTTCTAAGATAAGTACCAATTGTATGATAAAATGATATTCTTCTTTTTTATTTACATGCCTATGTTACAGTTTATCATATATGTGATTATAATTGACTGTACGTTCATGGGTAATTCCCTGTAGATGCTACATATCTGTAGTTACTATTATTTTAGTATAGAAGTCGTATGTTATAGAAAGTAATTTTTTGTTTATGTTTATATGTAAATCTTTCGCAAGAGTGTTTTATGTATATGTTTTAGATGCATGTAGTTTAAAGAGTAAATTTATGTGGCATAGCTCAGTTGACTACTGGGTATGTTACCATATGTTCCGCAGTAAGGGAACGAAAAAGTTCCCTGGAGTATCATGGTCCGGCCTCTAAAGTTTGGGAATGTTACTGACTGGTGTCAGGGAACGAGAGGTTGCTCTGGAGTGGCGTACCTCAGCCCGCGGGTGGTCGGGGGAACATTACAAATTGTAAGTGGAAATTGAAGCAAAATATTTAGAACGAATTTTTGTCAAAATGGACAAAATTCGAGTTTCAGAGCATCCATGAGTGCCAAGAGGGAACTGAGAGAACACCTTAGCTGTTTTTGAAAGCTCAGGAGGTCTAGCAGTTTGAAAAATCCAATAGAGGAAATAAACCACAATAACCATGGTTTTGGGGCCACAAAGTTTATATTTTGGCCGTTAGATTTGTTCAGGAGAAGGCAGGTCATTCACAGTCATCAGATCTAGGAAAGGAGTGCAACGATTAACCTTAAGGTCCTTTGGACTTCGTTGCTTCAGAAAATTTTAAGATTTTGACAAAAGGAGACAAAAGCCCCGAATATTCGAAGTCTAGAAAACCCAAAGTCCCAAAGCTCTGAAGAACACTTGTTCAGGAGTTTTGAAGTGTTCTGTTGTGAAATCCTCTGAAGCCCAAAGTGCTGGATGTGATGTGGCACAATGACATCACCTAAGGTGACATTGACACACTTTGTCAAATTAATTCATATTTTTGACAAGATTTTTGTACCAATTGTGATTTGACACGTGTATCTCATCGGTGGGGCCACATGTCACCACCATATGATTGACACGTAGCACCCTTGGTGCGTAGTACTAAGTGGACCCCAAAATTTTGGAAGTTTGATATTCGGGAGAAATTATGTAGGTTATGGTAAGAAGCTCTAAAGCCCGAAGCTCTGGAGCACTGGGGTCCCGAAAATTAGGAGAAGCACCATTAGGGGGGGGGGGTTCACCACTTTGGCATTCAGAGGAAATTTTGTGTAGTGTAGACGAAACCTATGAAGCCCAAAGTTCCAAAGTTCTAGAGCCCCAAAGCTCCAAAGAAGCACCTGTTCATTTGTTCATCGATTCAACATTCAAAGGAAGTAAAGTATGTTGAAGAATAAATCTCTTAAGCCCAAAGTTTTGTAGCCCTGTAGTCTCAAAGCTCCAAATAAGTGCCTACCATCTAGTTCTTGGTCATATCTTGTGGTCATATGCGATTGGGAGCCTAAATAAAGGGGGATAATGCCCGAAAATGATTTTGATGAAAGAAAAGGGCATTAGAGAAGGATCCCACAGATTACTAAATTGTGCAGACCTGCAATTGAGGGAAAGTACAAAAAAATTGTAAGCCTAGAGAGAGGATTCNAATACATCACTGCGTGCAGAATGAACATGATAAAAGAGATGGGGGACTAAAATTCACCAGTTAGGGAAAGGGAGGGCCAAAAGTCAAGGGAATATTATATTAATATTTCCTAAAGCATAATGTATGGATAACTATTTTATCCTAAGTTCTAAAGTTGGGGACAAGTGGACCAAAGTAACTTCCGATATGACAAGTGTCAAGTTGAGGACATGCATTCATATTGTGGGGGAACTTAGCTCATTTGGTGACTTTTCAGGGAATACCTTACCAGCATCCCAACCATCTTTCACACAATGACTTCCTCGAAGAGTTCACAGTGACTCTTTCCACACTCAGTTATCCAGTCAATGATTCCATGACCATTTCACTCATGCATTCTGTTATCCTTGAGACAACCATTTCACCATTCCGATGCCTGTTCCCATAGCCCTTTTCAGTTGGTGTACCTGGTTAGCTTGGAGCAATATTGAAGAAGAGGGTTGTCAGGCCCATGAGGAATTCTCTGAGTGAGAGAATTGTTGGGGATTGATTTCCGAAGGTGCTAAACTGCAGCTACAACGCTCTAAGACTTCCAGTCCGGTCTGTTACTGAAGCCCTGGAAGGGAAGTGGGGTAGCTGAGGGACTGTTGAGTTAAGAAAGGGCACAATTCCTTGGGTGGGACAGGCATGTGGGGAATGAGAGGTTGTAGGCTGTTAGTTGAGTGAGCACCTGAGATGGAGTCTTTACTATTGCCCATGAACCTTAGCCTGGATAGGAACCCTTTTTCCTGGGTGGAGTTTAGTCCCAGCTCGGGTGTGACTCACTGTTGAAAGTGATGAACAGTGTAGTCTATGGCTGGGAGGTTCATGGACAGTCTGTACGCAGTTGGTGACAATATTTCTAAGATAAGTACCAATTGTATGATAAAATGATATTCTTCTTTTTTATTTACATGCCTATGTTACAGTTTATCATATATGTGATTATAATTGACTGTACGTTCATGGGTAATTCCCTGTCGATTCTACATATCTGTAGTTACTGTTATTTTAGTATAGAAGTCGTATGTTATAGAAAGTAATTTTTTGTTTATGTTTATATGTAAATCTTTCGCAAGAGTGTTGTATGTATATGTTTTAGATGCATGTAGTTTAAAGAGTAAATTTATGTGGCATAGCTCAGTTGACTACTGGGTATGTTACCATATGTTCCGCAGTAAGGGAACAAAAAAGTTCCCTGGAGTATCATGGTCCGGCCTCTAAAGGTTGGGAATGTTACTGACTGGTGTCAGGGAATGAGAGGTTGCTCTGGAGTGGCATACCTCAGCCCGCGGGTGGTCGGGGGAACATTACAAATTGTAAGTGGAAATTGAAGCAAAATATTTAGAATGAATTTTTGTCAAAATGGACAAAATTCGAGTTTCAGAGCATCCATGAGTGCCAAGAGGGAACTGAGAGAACACCTTAGCTGTTTTTGAAAGCTCAGGAGGTCTAGCAGTTTGAAAAATCCAATAGAGGAAATAAACCACAATAACCATGGTTTTGGGGCCACAAAGTTTATATTTTGGCCGTTAGATTTGTTCAGGAGAAGGCAGGTCATTCACAGTCATCAGATCTAGGAAAGGAGTGCAACGATTAACCTTAAGGTCCTTTGGACTTCGTTGCTTCAGAAAATTTTAAGATTTTGACAAAAGGAGACAAAAGCCCCGAATCTCCGAAGTCCAGAAAACCCAAAGTCCCAAAGCTCTGAAGAACACTTGTTCGAGAGTTTTGAAGTGTTCTGTTGTGAAATCCTTTGAAGCCCAAAGTGCTGGATGTGATGTGGCACAATGACATCACCTAAGGTGACATTGACACACTTTAGACTTGCCATGTGTCAAATTAATTCATATTTTTGACAAGATTTTTGTACCAATTGTGATTTGACATGTGTATCTCATCGGTGGGGACACATGTCACCACCATATGATTGACATGTAGCACCCTTGGTGCGTAGTAATAAGTGGACCCCTAAATTTTGGAAGTTTGATATTCGGGAGAAATTATGTAGGTTATGGTAAGAAGCTCTAAAGCCCGAAGCTCTGGAGCACTGGGGTCTCGAAAATTAGGAGAAGCACCATTAGGGGGGGGGGGGCGGTTCACCACTTTGGCATTCAGAGGAAATTTTGTGTAGTGTAGACGAAACCTATGAAGCCCAAAGTTCCAAAGTTCTAGAGCCCCAAAGCTCCAAAGAAGCAGCTGTTCATTTGTTCATCGATTCAACATTCAAAGGAAGTAAAGTATGTTGAAGAATAAACCTCTGAAGCCCAAAGTTTTGTAGCCCTGTAGTCTCAAAGCTCCAAATAAGTTCCTACCATCTAGTTCTTGGTCATATCTTGTGGTCATATGCGATTGGGAGCCTAAATAAAGGGGGATAATGCCCGGAAATGATTTTGATGAAAGAAAAGGGCATTAGAGAAGGATCCCACAGATTACTAAATTGTGCAGACCTGCAATTGAGGGAAAGTACAAAAAAATTGTAAGCCTAGAGAGAGGATTCAACATGAGTCTGAGAGCTAATTCAGCTCCAGAAGAATATCACTTGTACCAGGATCAGCTTCACAGAAAATACAATTTTCATATATCCATAACTTTCTTCTCAAGACTCATAATTGAGCAAGGGAGAAGTTGTTGGAAAGGTCTTGAATAATAGAATATAATTGTTCACAGGGAAAATTGAGTTGAACACTATTTTTCTTATAAAATAAGAAGAAATAATTATGATGTATTATTGAACTAGAAATGTTTGTAATTTCATGAAATTGTTGAATCCATTAGCCTGACAAAGTCCTGTTGGCTGCACATTTTGCAGAGTTAATATCAAGTAGATTAGATCAGGATAAACACATAGTGCAGGAGGATGGA
>JZKD02S1807871.1:41513-53197 GCA_000966675.3 Picea glauca | reverse complement strand
GATGAACCTTTTTGTTATAAAAGGTCAATGAATATATTTTTTGTTATTAATAGAAAATAGATAAGTGTTACATAACTATTGAAAGGAGGTTTTCCAAGATAGACCATGGTGTTATGAGAGAGATGGTGAGGGGAACCGAAAATGGTTGAGATGACCCCCCACCAAACCAGTACCTTACTAGATTTAATGGATCAGTCCCAAAAAAGTCCTCTGACCCAAAAATGAATTACCAAGTCAGACTAGTAGCTAGAAGAGTCATCCTCAAGAGATAATGAAGAGATGGGGTAGAGTACCCATTTGCAATACTTCTAGACCTAACCACGAGCTAGGGATTCAGATCCATGCAACATTGTTGAGAACAAAAATAAAAGAGGTAATTCATGGGCAGAGACAGATCTGCGCGAAGGAAGCAGAGTCGAAAGACCAATCTTGAGAAGAGAAAAGAGTGCTTGCATCTCTCTGGCTCAAGGAAGAAATTAGAAATAAGCTTGTTCTAGGTGCAAGAAGCTGTTGGTAGAATTTTCAGTCCAAGATGATAAACGAGGCTAATGAGTGACTATGAAAGTACTCGTGCATATGATCCGTATTTAGGAGCAGAACAAACTGATTAACAAACTGAATACAATAAATATAGAGATATAAATAATAACGCAGATATCCAATGAACAATATCTTATATTGAATAATGAAATGGTATGAAACTGTAAAGCTGCATAAATGAAACACTTGCTTGAATGGTGGTAGCTATCTCTAAGAAGAGATGTGGATTCTATGTGCATCCGTCTGAGAAGAATGAATTACAATGAGGCTCTAGAAGCCTTTTTGATATTACTCATGAATTCCAAAACCCTATAAATCCAAAAACCTAACCCTAGGAGGCAAAACATCAAAATCATGTGGGCCCCTATGGGTAAGTATGTACTTCAACTTCCCTGGGTCGTAACTTTTGCATACAACCTCCGTTTTAAGTGCGTGATAGCCCGTTGAAAAGGTATTTTAGAGAACTACAAATTACGCCATCAAACTCTGACTCTGTTTATAGTTTGACTATGGTGAGCCAAAAAGACACTATTTAGGCCTCCAAAACAGCCCTGGAAGTACAACAAGATGTGATAACATGAAAACATACAAAATAAGGCAGTTGGATTAGGTGAGAGGCCACCAATATCCACCTAGAAGATGTGTAGGGATTCAGACAGCCCTAGAAGTGTAGAACCCACAATTACAAAGAAGTACAGAAGAACATGTTGAACTAAAAACGAACAAGAGGAGCCAATTGGAATAGGTGGGTGGCCCCCAATAGTCAACTGGATCAAACCTCCCCCCTTAGGAAGCAATGGTATCCATTGCATTGATTTCCCCCATAATGTGAGGAAACTTCTATTGGATTTGGCCCCAGGTGATCCACTTGCCTTGGTGTAGGAGTTTCCCTGCCTTGACAACTCGATAAAGTTGGATCCTCTGCTGGCAAGTTCCCTTGACCTATGTGTCCACTATCTGATCAGTGGATTCTTGTTCCATGCAGTTAGGGTTTGTCTCTATGGGTGTTAGTTGTTCTGTGATCTCTAAGGTGTCCAATAATGGTGGAAAATATGGTTGAACAAGGTCCACATTGAACACTGGGTGCATGCCAAGGAAGGGTGGATTTTGAGCTCAAAATCATTGCTACCCATGACCTTGGTGATAGTGTAAGGTCTATAGAAAAGTGGGTGGAGATTTCTATGTGGCCTGTGAGATGCTCCTTCTTCAAATGTAACCAGACTTTGTCGCTAACCTGAAACTGGTGTGGTACCCTGTGTTAATCATGGTGTTGCTTATAATTAGCATTAGATTTATGCAAAATCTCCTTGACCTATTGGCGGATGTGCTGAATCCGATCAATGAATCTGGCATCTTTGGTGATCGTAGACTGATCATGGGAAGATTTTGTTTGTGTGGTGGCTAGAGGAAGTGCAACATCAATGGGTCCCAAGGGTTGGAATCCCATCCCCACCTAAAATGGGCTATGGTCAATGGACCTATGTAGAGCCCTGTTGTAACTGTGTTGAACATAGGGGAGAATATCATCCCATGTACATGGATGCTTAGGGTTGTACATGCACAGGATGTGTACAATCATCTGATTGATGACCTTTGTTTGGTCGTCTGTTTGGGGGTGGAAAGCAGTGGATTTTGTGAGCTTTGTGTCCAACAATGACCAGAGACTTGACCAAAATGTGATGAGGAACCTGCTATCCCGGTCAGAGATGATGGTCTATGGTATCCCAAAGTGGACCCACACTCATTCGAAGAAGAGATTGGTAGTATCTGTCACTATGATATTCTTCTTGCAGGCTATGAGGATGGCCATCTTTGAAAATCGATCAACGAACACAAATACACAGTCATTTCCTTGCTTGGTGGATGGAAGGCCATGCATGTAATCCATTGAAATGGATTCCCAAGGATTATCAGGAGTAGGAAGAGGGGTGTATAAGCCTTGCTTCTTGATGGTTGGCTTGGAAATGGCACAAGAAATGAAATATCTGATATACTTGTTGACGTCTTGTCGAAGTTTGGGCCAATAAAAATGTTTCTGAAGAATGACCACAGTTTTCTCCACACCAAAATGTCCTGCCATCCGACTGTAGTGGGCTTCCCAAATCATCTTTGCATGTTTGCTTGTAGGAACAAAAAAATGGCCCAGGTGGCATAATAGTTCATCGTAAATGTGAAAATCTGTGATAGTTGCGCATGTACCCAAGAGCTGATAGGTGGTGGCGAAGTCCAAATCGTGCTGATAAAGTTGGGGCCACTCATATGTTTCATGTCCACAGGAATGGAGCACAGTGGTGAGTGTAACCACACAATGTTGATTGAGGGAGTCAGTGACATGATTTGAGATACATGTATTATACTTGATGTTGAGATGGAATTGTTGTAGGTAGGTGGACCACTTCTGATGGCAGTCATTCTACAATTTCCCCTATGTCTATATGAACTACAAAGGCTTGTGATCAATGTGTATGATCATCTCCTTTCCTAGAATGTAATGTTTCCATTGACGACATGATTGTACAATGGAATACATTTACTTGTCATAGGTGGGGTATTTTCAGACAGTATTTGAGAGTGTCTTACTATGGTATGCCACCAGATGACCATGCTGAGTGAGAACTGCACCCATAGCATATTCAAATGCATTAGTATCAATTTCAAATGGTTTCTACAGATCGGGTAAGGAGAGTATTGGAGTTGAGAACAAGTGATTCTTAAGATCATAGAATTCTCATTGTTGTTACTTATCCCACACGAACTTGTCCCTTCCACTTCCCTTGGTCACCTGGATGAGGGCCAAGGCAATATGGGATAATCCCAACATGAACCATTGGTAGAAGTTGGCTAGTCCCAAGAAGCTTCGAATATCGGTCAGTGTGGTCGAGGTTGTCCATTCACAAATGACTTGGATCTTATTTGGATCAACATGTAACCCATGCTCATCAACAATGTATCCCAAGTATTGGACCTTGTTCATGCCAAAATAACATTTTTCTAAGTTGGCATATAGCCTGTGTTGCCACAAAGTTCTCAAAACCTGTTGAATATGCCACATGTGCTCCTCCCACGTTTTTTTGAAGATGAAGATGCCATCCAAAAATACCACCACAAAGGAATTGGTGAAGGGTATCAATACATCATCGATCAACCTCATGAAAGTGGCTGATGCATTTTTTAAGCCAAAAGGCATGACTATCCATTCAAAGAGACCTTCTTTAGATTTGAAGGTTGTCTTCCATACATCATTTGGTTCAATTGGAACTTGGTGGTAGCTAGACTTTAGGTCAATATTTCTTAAGAAATTTTCCCGATTTATTTGGTCAAAAAGGTCATCAATCCTTGGAATGGGGTACCGATTTTTGACTATGATTTTATTTAAGACTATGTAATCAATGCAGAGTCAACAAGTCTCATCCTTCTTTTTCACCAGTACAATCAGGATTCTGCAAGGGTAGGAGTTGGGTCTGATGTTCCCTTTTTGAAGAAGATATTGGATGTAACGCTTGATTTTTCCATTTTCCATCAGCGAGTGATGATAGACTGGTCCATTAGGTAGTGGTGCACCGAGGGTCAGATCAATTGGATTCTTTACTTGGCAGTGTGTCGATGCCCCTATAGGTGAGAAGAAGATGTCTTTGTATTCTTCCATGTTCTCGTCCACTTGATTCTATTGCATAGAGAGGCTTTGTGTAGAGGCCATGGATGTGGCGGTGACCTTGTTCTTACTGTGAGCATGGATCACAAAGAAGACAAACTTATCAGTTTTTGAAATGACCTTACTTCATTTCTTAGTAGAGATTAAAGAAATAAAAGTATGCAACGCTACCTCTGGTATCCTATACAATCATCTACCCAAAGCAATAATAACACTGCAGGGTCTAGACCCATACAAAGCATGAAGGTTCCACAAATATGGTTGTCATAAAGAACATCACAAACTTTAAGGGTAGAAATATCACACAATACCTCATATTTGAAAGGCTTGATGTCGTAGGGAAGGCAATATTGTTCGTTGACACGAAGATCTCTTCATTAGTGAAGCTAGTCGATGGTGTAGGGTTAAGGGTGAGGTTTCATTGGAAGTTATATATTCTTGATGAACTCTGCTGAAATTAGGTTCTTATAACTACCACTATCGACAATGAAATGAAGATGAGCCCTCTTTACACACATCTATGAGTGAAAGAGGCATTCCCCTTTCTCTGGTTCTTCTAGTTCGCTTGGTTGGACTTTGGTGGTAGCGACAGTGGCATTGGGTTCAACATCGNATCTCTTCATTAGTGAAGCTAGTCGATGGTGTAGGGTTAAGGGTGAGGTTTCATTGGAAGTTCTATATTCTTGATGAACTCTGCTGAAATTAGGTTCTTATAACTACCACTATCGACAATGAAATGAATATGAGCCCTCTTTACACACATCTATGAGTGAAAGAGGCATTCCCCTTTCTCTGGTTCTTCTAGTTCGCTTGGTTGGACTTTGGTGGTAGCGACAGTGGCATTGGGTTCAACATCGATAATCCACTTCCCTCCTTTAGGATTTGATTCAGAATCACAATCGACATCTTACTCGAAGTATTCAGTTCGACCATGAGTGACTGCTTGGAGCAACATTCTTTGGTCTTGTGCCAAGGGATTTTATGGTACACACACCATTTTCCTGTCTCCTTCTTCATCTTCTCATTTCCCTTCTTGTGTTGTGGCTTGGACTAGTTGTCCTGAGAGAGACCATATTGACTTGGTCCCTTGTTGTGTGGGTTGAGGCTTCCTTTACCCTTCTTCGACTGTAAGGGGTTTGTAGATCCAAACTCTCTCCTTTTCTGCTTAAATTTTTTCTCGATATTGACAAAGTATCTATAAGTCGTGCCCAATGAGGTGGTATCCAGAGAATCCATTTCTATTTGAATGTATCTATGCAAAAAAACTATGGTATTTGAGCACTAGATGATTCTCAGAGTCTTTTATACGCAATTTGGTGCACAGGGTGTGGAAAATATTGGTGAAATATGGTACTTTCTGGTCCCTTTCTTGACGTAGGGTGGTCCACCTGGTGTACTGGTCCTCGTAGATTCCAACATGGTAGTACTATTATTTAATGGCGTCCCGGAAGGAATCCCATGTAGGGGCCACCACAAACATTGCAGATTCCTCTACGACCATTTTCTCAGAGTAAGTACCCCCCCAGTCTTTAACATGGGAAACGACCTTGAGGAGTGTAAAAGTGATATTTTCCCTATCAGACAAATTATGGACTAAAAAATACCCTTTGAGCAGATTCAAGCATTTATCTATAGCATCCGCATCTATCAGTCCTTAAAATAATGGAATATCAAAATTCACCTGTACCTTGAAGGGGGTTGCATGGCCACTTGATGAAGATTCTTCTCCCGTGGGTAGTCGTCAAAGGATCTATGTGAAGTTGTCCATCATTTTGTTCCTTTATCGTGCGAGGGCTTCCTCGAGCAACAATTTAATAGGATCTCCTACTCCATCATCGTTCTTTTCATCCCCCATGGATTGTTGTCAGGATCAATGCGATCGATATTGCAAATTGCAATTGCTCGATTGGTTCAAGTCCCAACTTCTTGTACCCAGATCTTGTTGGGGACATACACGAAGAAAAATAAATGAAGAGAAGACAACTCTAATACCACTGATCCGGATTTAAGAGTATAATTAACCGATTAACAATCTGAATACAATAAACATGAAGATATGAAGAATAACACAGATATCAAGTGAACAATATCTTCTATTGAATAATGAAATAGGATGAAACTGTAAAACTACAGAATTGAAACACTTGCTCGAATGGTGGTAGCTATCTTTGAGAAGAGATGTGGCTGCTATGCACATCCATCTAAGAAGAATGAATTACAATGAGGCCTTTTTGATATTATGCTTGAATGCCAAAACCATAGACATCCAAAAACCTAACCCTAGGAGGTGAAACGTCAAAAGTCACGTGGGCCCCTATGGGCAAGTTGGTACCTCAACTTTCCGATGTCGTAACTTTTTCATACGATCTCTATTTTAGGTGCGTGATAGCTCGTTGTAAAAGTATTTTAGGGAGATACACATTCTGTTGCCAAACTTTGACTCCATATACAGTTTGAATGTGGCAAGCCAAAAAAACACTGTTTAGGCCTCCAAAACGGCCCTGAAAGTACAACAAGATGTGCTTACATGAAAACATACAAAATAAGCTAGTTGGATTAGGTGAGAGGCCACCAATATCCACTTGGAAAATGTGTAGGGATTCATATAGGCTCAAAAGTGTAGAACTCACAATTACAAAGAAGTACAAAAGAACGTGTTGAACTAAAAATGGACAAGAGGATCCAGCTGGAGTAAGTGGGTGGCAACTAATATCCAACTGGATCAACATACCTCCTTGCTTGGAACAGAGAAAACCGGTTACTAACATCCCGTGGGAGGAGGAGAGTAACCTCCTGATCCGGATTTAGGAGTGGAATGAAATTATTATCATATTGAATACAATAAACATAGAGATATGAATACAACACAGATATCCAGTGAATAATATCTTCTATTGAATAAATGAAATAGGCTGAAACTGTAAAACTGCAGAACTAAAACACTTGCTCAAATGGTGGTAGTTATCTCTGAGAAGAAATGTTGCTGCTATGCGCATCCATATGAGAAGAATGATTACAATGAGGCTCTATAGGCCTTTTTGATTTTACTCATGAATTCCAAAACCCTAGACATCCAAAAACCTAACCCCAGGAGGTGAAATGCCAAANATACCACTGATCCGGATTTAAGAGTATAATTAACCGATTAACAATCTGAATACAATAAACATGAAGATATGAAGAATAACACAGATATCAAGTGAACAATATCTTCTATTGAATAATGAAATAGGATGAAACTGTAAAACTACAGAATTGAAACACTTGCTCGAATGGTGGTAGCTATCTTTGAGAAGAGATGTGGATGTTATGCACATCCATCTAAGAAGAATGAATTACAATGAGGCCTTTTTGATATTATGCTTGAATGCCAAAACCATAGACATCCAAAAACCTAACCCTAGGATGTGAAACATCAAAAGTCATGTGGGCCCCTATGGGCAAGTTGGTACCTCAACTTTCCGATGTCGTAACTTTTTCATACGATCTCTATTTTAGGTGCGTGATAGCTCGTTGTAAAAGTATTTCAGGGAGATACACATTCTGTTGCCAAACTTTGACTCCATATATAGTTTGAATGTGGCAAGCCAAAAAAACATTGTTTAGGCCTCCAAAACGGACCTGAAAGTACAACAAGATGTGCTTACATGAAAACATACAAAATAAGCCAGTTGGATTAGGTGAGAGGCCACCAATATCCACTTGGAAGATGTGTAGAGATTCATATAGGCTCAAAAGTGTAGAACTCACAATTACAAATAAGTAAAAAAGAACGTGTTGAACTAAAAATGGACAAGAGGATCCAGCTGGAGTAGGTGGGTGGCCACTAATATCCAACTAGATCAACATACCTCCTTGCTTGGAACAGAGAAAACTGGTTACTAACATCTCGTGGGAGGAGGAGAGTAACCTCCTGATCCGGATTTAGGAGTGGAATGAAATTATTATCATATTGAATACAATAAACATAGAGATATGAATACAACACAGATATCTAGTGAACAATATCTTCTATTGAATAAATGAAATAGGCTGAAACTGTAAAACTGCAGAACTAAAACACTTGCTCGAATGGTGGTAGTTATCTCTGAGAAGAGATGTTGTTGCTATGCGCATCCATATGAGAAGAATGATTACAATGAGTCTCTATAGGCCTTTTTGATTTTACTCATGAATTCCAAAACCCTAGACATCCAAAAACCTAACCCCAGGAGGTGAAATGCCAAAATTCATGTGGGCCCCTATGGGTAAGTTGGTACNCTAGAGAGCTATGGGATGTAAGTCTGCAAGAGTGTCGGGGAAGTATTACTGGGATGCTTAAGTCTTGTTGACCTCTAGAATCTACATTCACATGAATATTATTTTCAAACCCTATGGAAGGAGGGCGCCTCCTTCAGACCTGTCACTTGTGTGACCAAGGGCTCACGCCCATGTATTTAACCCATTTATGATTAAGAGATTAGTGCGTAGCCCAAAATATTTTTCAAAGGACCCATGTGACCAAGGTCTATGAACCCTGTACTAGGCCCGAAAGGATCCAAAACTTTCTAGCTTCAGAACTCCAGGAGTTTGGAGCTCTAGAGTGTTTCGACCTTACCATTTGTAAACTGGCCAAAGGGAATTGATGGTTATGGTTACCCATACGGTTGACCGGTGCATGGAGGTCTCCATAACCATGGCAGATGGACCTACCCCACCATTACACCTTGATCCATTCATCAATCACAAAGTAACGTGAGCCACAGATCTGAGGGTATTCGAGAGTCCACTTGGTCATTGGATCTATGCCAAGGTAACTTCGGTAAAGTCCTACTTCAGAAGAATAAGGATGTTAAAGAACCAAACTCTCCGATCATCAAAGTTACGAAGTGATGAGATCCTTGGATATGGGGAGTTAGTTAAGAACCCCTCTTAACCATTCGATCAAATAGTGGAGGGACCCACATATGGTACTTTGGAAAAGTCCTTCGAGAGAGAACGAGGCGGCCATAATTCCTAAACCACTGAAGGCTGGAGTTATGAAGTGACGAGGACCATAGATCTAGGGACCCTTCGAGATCTCCCTTGACTATTAGATCTAGACCATGGTCAGCCAAATGCTGACCACTTTGGGAGAAAGGAGAAAACCACACCGCGAATTCCTTGAATGTCGAAGTTACTAAGTAACAGAGGTCGTAGATCAAGGGATCTACGTGCACACATCTTGACCAGAAGATCTAATGGCATAGAAATCCCATCAATCGAGAGTGACGTGGAACAGTGACATCATCTAGGGTGACATGGACCCATGTTTGATGTGCCACATGTCACTCAGATTTGTACGTTACACAGACCTTATGTGCCTATTAAAACGTGACATGTTCGACCCACTGTTTTAAGGAATACTTGAGTCTAGAAGGAAAATGGACTAAATAGGTGGCAGAAGTTACCTAAACGTGGGATTAATGAAGCCTTTTTTAATTAAAAGTAATGATTAAATGAAGCATTTGGCATTGGGAGTACAATCCTCCATGTCTAGAGGCATTATGGAAGTAGGTGTGATCATCCTACTTGACCTGTCATAACTGAAAAACTTCCTACCGGGGTAATCCCTCCTTGTAAAATAAAAGAAGTCATGTGGACTGAGAATGAACCTCATGGAAGAAGTGGAATGATAGGAGCAATTTCAAAAGCTCATGGTTTTGCTAAAGAAGTGTAAATCCCTATTAACTAAGGGTAGGTCTATGCATGAAAATTCAAAAGGTAAGTAAGTGGAACCCGTTTTCACTATAGACATGGGTAGAATGCTTGGTGCACAAATATATGATGAAATGCACATCACAAAGATAGATTATGTATATAACATGCATATATACWTAATATAGTCTACCATTGTATGTAAAATATGGTGATGTCATTGATCATATGGTTAATSATGATCTAACTATG
Source organism: Picea glauca (assembly GCA_000966675.3). Lineage (NCBI taxonomy): Eukaryota > Viridiplantae > Streptophyta > Pinopsida > Pinales > Pinaceae > Picea > Picea glauca. The sequence continues at coordinate 43,077 of JZKD02S1807871.1, read as the reverse complement.
ACATGATACATAAAATGTTGATGATGTTGAGAAAGCAAGAGGAATGGTTYTGGYGACCATTTTATGAAGAGGTAGAACATGYACAACTCTCTGGTTTTGAAGGGAACTGARAAACAATTTTTTTTTCTAGGTACAAGAATTGTTGGGCATAATTTTTCTAATCAAGTTGATAAACAAAGTTGCARAAATATGTTTGATTGAGTGAGAAWTCACAATAGCCTCCCTTTCTTGGTGGATAGAAAACTAATCTTCCATAATTCATGTGGGAGGAGGAGAGTGACCTCTGTCCCTGGCTATTTTTTAATAGAAGGATTAATTCTGGGTGTAATGGTTGGGGATGATCTACATGTACAACATATCTTCTGTTTTTTTATGAGGATAGATAGAAACAACTAGAACCCTTACAAAAAATTTTAAAAAAGAAAGAGATGGACTTTCTGCCCAAGACTGATTATGATCTAAATATGCTCTGGAGTTTTGTATTAAAATACTTAGTAAGTAACATAATTCAAAATTGTATTTGGGCTTTAAGGCAATAGTCCAAATGTTATTAGACATTAAAATTCATGATAAATGAGGTAAAATGGTTAATGAAATGTTGATCCTGAATGTGGTAAAGGAAGTGTTGGGGCACTTGTTGATGACAATTGGGTCAGGTTGACATCTAGAGGTGGATGATATCCATATAAGGTATGGCTTAATATGCTCAAGTAGTAGTGAGAGGGAATATAGAAAACGATTCCCTTGATAAAAACGTCTGTTAACCAAAAATGGTTTGAGGCATGAAAAAGAAGCTTGATAAGTTGTCTTTTTTCCTTGGGCACCGTTGGAATTTCCCAAAGGGTATTTCTGGATTGTTGAATAACTTCATAGTAGTTGAGGAAAAAATGCCTCCTTGCTGGTTTTTTTTGTATGGAAAGGGGGACATAGTTATGATTATGTCTATTAAACTTGCCATGTGGATATCATGTGAATGACTGCAAGCTCTCAACATAGAGGAAATATTAGTGTTGAGTATCTCTATGAGACTTGTCATAAGAATGGAAGTAATATCCTTGGGAGGAGGATCTAGAAGTCTGATATGTCCATGTGTATGAATGACATGGAAAAGGTGAAAGCAATGAGCTTGCAAGATGAATGTTTGTCTATGTTTGTATATGCTTGAGTGAATGGATTTAATGCATTGTGATATTTCTTGATATGAATATTGATATTAAGACCAAATATATATGAATGATATTAAATGTGCAAGTGATGCACATATATGATGTAAGAGTATATGTATACTAAAGGCACAATATGGCTGCCTAAATGAGTGAAATGTAAGGCAAGGATTTCACTTGCCAAGATTGAATGAATACCACAGATGCATGACTGACTCTATTTTGAAGAGTCATGAAAGTTTTGTTTTGAATCATAGCTTGAGGGGAATGTGTTCCATTCCCTCAATAAAGGATAGTATAAATAGATGAAAGAGTAAATGAGCAAGGATGCTCTATTGTCATGATAAAAGGCAACATGATTATGCCTTTGAGTACTGCATGAGAACAATTGTGAACAATCA
>JZKD02S1807871.1:30996-41503 GCA_000966675.3 Picea glauca | reverse complement strand
CGATAGTGGTAGTTATAAGAACCTAATTTCAGCAGAGTTCATCAAGAATATAGAACTTCCAATGAAACCTCACCCTTAACCCTACACCATCGACTAGCTTCACTAATGAAGAGATATTTGTTTCAACGAACAATATTGCCTTCCCTACGACATCAAGCCTTTCAAATATGAGGTATTGTGTGATATTTCTACCCTTAAAGTTTGTGATGTTCTTTATGACAACCATATTTGTGGAACCTTCATGCTTTGTATGAGTCTAGACCCTGCAGTGTTATTATTTCTTTGGGTAGATGATTGTATAGGATACCAGAGGTAGCGTTGCATACTTTTATTTCTTTAATCTCTACTAAGAAATGCAGTAAGGTCATTTCACAAACCGATAAGTTTGTCTTCTTTGTGATCCATGCTCACAGTAAGAACAAGGTCACCGCCACATCCATGGCCTCTACACAAAGCCTCTCTATGCAATAGAATCAAGTGGATGAGAACATGGAAGAATACAAAGACATCTTCTTCTCACCTATAGGGGCATCGACACACTGCCAAGTAAAGAATCCAATTGATCTGACCCTCAGTGCACCACTACCTAATGGACCAGTCTATCATCACTCCCTGATGGAAAATGGCAAAATCAAGCGTTACATCCAATATCTTCTTCAAAAAGGGAACATCATACCCAACTCCTACCCTTGAGGAATCCTGATTGTACTGGTGAAAAAGAAGGATGAGACTTGTTGACTCTGCATTGATTACATAGTCTTAAATAAAATCATAGTAAAAAATCGGTACCCCATTCCAAGGATTGATGACCTTTTTGACCAAATAAATCGGGAAAAGTTCTTAAGAAATATTGACCTAAAGTCTAGCTACCACCAAGTTCTAATTGAACCAAATGATGTATGGAAGACAACCTTCAAATATAAAGAAGGTCTCTTTGAATGGATAGTCATGCCTTTTGGCTTAAAAAATGCATCAACCACTTTCATGAGGTTGATGGATGATGTATTGATACCCTTCACCAATTCCTTTGTGGTGGTATTTTTGGATGGCATCCTCATCTTCAAAAAAACGTGGGAGGAGCACATGTGGCATATTCAACGGGTTTTGAGAACTTTGTGGCAACACAGGCTATATGCCAACTTAGAAAAATGTTCTTTTGGCATGAACAAGGTCCAATACTTGGGATACATTGTTGATGAGCATGGGTTACATGTTGATCCAAATAAGATCCAAGTCATTTGTGAATGGCCAGCCTCGACCACACTGACCGATCTTCGAAGCTTCTTGGGACTAGCCAACTTCTACCGATGGTTCGTGTTGGGATTATCCCATATTGCCTTGGCCCTCAGCCAGGTGACCAAGGGAAGTGGAAGGGACAAGTTTGTGTGGGATAAGTAACAACAATGAGAATTCTATGATCTTAAGAATCAATTGTTCTCAACTCCAATACTCTCCTTACCCGATATTTAGAAACCATTTGAAATTGATACTAATCAATTTGAATATGCTATGGGCGCAGTTCTCACTCAGCATGGTCATCTGGTGGCATACCATAGTGAGACACTCTCAAATACTGTCTGAAAATACCCCACCTATGACAAGTAAATGTATTCCATTGTACAATCATGTCGTCAATGGAAACATTACATTCTGGGAAAGGAGATGATCATACACACTGATCACAAGCCTTTGTAGTTCATATAGACATAGGGGAAATGGTAGAATGACTGCCATCAGAAGTGGTCCACCTACCTACAACAATTCCATCTCAACATCAAGTATAATGCATGTATCTCAAATCATGTCACTGACTCCCTCAATCAACATCCTGTGGTTACACTCACCACTGTGCTCCATTCCTGTGGACATGAAGCATATGAGTGGCCCCAACTTTATCAGCACGATTTGGACTTCGCCACCACCTATCAKCTCTTGGGTACATGYGCGACTATCACYGATTTTCACATTTAGGACGAACTATTATGCCACCTRGGCCATTTTTGTGTTCCTACAAGCAAAYGTGCAAAGATGATTTGGGAAGCCCACTACAGTCGGATGGCAGGACATTTTGGTGTGGAGAAAACTRTGGTCATTCTTCAGAAACATTTTTATTKSCCCAAACTTCGACAAGACGTCAACAAGTATATCAKATATTTCATTTCTTGTGCCATTTCCAAGCCAACCATCAAGAAGCAAGGCTTATACACCCCTCTTCCTACTCCTGATAATCCTTGGGAATCCATTTCAATGGATTACATGCATGGCCTTCYATCCACCAAGCAAGGAAATGACTRTGTATTTGTGTTCGTTGATCGATTTTCRAAGATGGCCATCCTCATAGCCTGCAAGAAGAATATCAYAGTGACAKATACTACCAATMTCTTMTTCGAATGAGTGTGGGTCCACTTTGGGATACCATAGACCATCATCTCTGACCGGGATAGCAGGTTCCTCATCACATTTTGGTCAAGTCTCTGGTCATTGTTGSACACAAAGCTCACAAAATCCACTGCTTTCCACCCCYAAACAGACGACCAAACAAAGGTCATCAATCAGATGATTGTRCACATCCTGTGCATGTACAACCCTAAGMATCCATGTACATGGGATGAGATTCTCCCCTATGTTCAACAMAGTTACAAYAGGGCTCTCCATAGGTCCATTGACCATAGCCCATTTCAGGTGGGGATGGGATTCCAACCCTTGGGACCCATTGATGTTGCACTTCCTCTAGCCACCACACAAACAAAATCTTCCCATGATCAGTCTACGATCGCCAAAGCCGCCAGATTCATTGATCGGATTCAGCACATCCGCCAACAGGTCAAGGAGATTTTGCATAAATCCAATGCTAATTATAAGCAACACCATGATCAACATAGGGTACCACACCAATTTCAGGTTAGCGACAAAGTCTGGTTACATTTGAAGAAGAAGCATCTCACAGGCCACATAGAAATCTCCACCCACTTTTCTATAGACCTTACACTATCACCAAGGTCGTGGGTAGCAATGATTTTGAGCTCAAAATCCACCCTTCCTTGGCCTGCACCCAGTGTTCAATGTGGACCTTGTTCAACCATATTTTCCACCATTATTGGACACCTTAGAGATCACATAACAACTAACACCCATAGAGATAAACCCTAACTGCATGGAACAAGAATCCACTAATCAGATAGTGGACACATAGGTCAAGGGAACTTTCCAGCAGAGGATCCAACTTTATCGAGTTGTCAAGGCAGGGAAACTCCTACACCAAGGCAAGTGTCTCACCTGGGGCCAAATCCAATAGAAGTTTCCTCACATTATGGGGGAAATCAATGCAATGGATACCATTGCTTCCTAAGGGGGGAGGTTTGATCCAGTTGACTACTGGGGGCCACCCACCTATTCCAATTGGCTCCTCTTATTCGTTTTTAGTTCAACATGTTCTTCTGTACTTCTTTGTAATTGTGGGTTCTACACTTCTAGGGCTATCTGAATCCCTACACATCTTCTAGGTGGATATTGGTGGCCTCTCACCTAATCCAACTGCCTTATTTTGTATGTTTTCATGTTATCACATCTTGTTGTACTTCCAGGTCTGTTTTGGAGGCCTAAATAGTGTCTTTTTGTCTCACCATAGTCAAACTATAAATAGAGTCAGAGTTTGATGGTGTAATTTGTAGTTCTCTAAAATACCTTTTCAACGGGCTATCACGCACTTAAAACGGAGGTTGTATGCAAAAGTTACGACCCAGGGAAGTTGAAGTACATACTTACCCATAGGGGCCCACATGAATTTTGATGTTTTGCCTCCTAGGGTTAGGTTTTTGGATTTATAGGGTTTTGGAATTCATGAGTAATATCAAAAAGGCTTCTAGAGCCTCATTGTAATTCATTCTTCTCAGACGGATGCACATAGAATCCACATCTCTTCTTAGAGATAGCTACTACCATTCAAGCAAGTGTTTCATTTATGCAGCTTTACAGTTTCATACCATTTCATTATTCAATATAAGATATTGTTCATTGGATATCTGTGTTATTATTTATATCTCTATATTTATNTTTAGTTCAACATGTTCTTCTGTACTTCTTTGTAATTGTGGGTTCTACACTTCTAGGGCTGTCTGAATCCCTACACATCTTCTAGGTGGATATTGGTGGCCTCTCACCTAATCCATCTGCCTTATTTTGTATGTTTTCATGTTATCACATCTTGTTGTACTTCCAGGGATGTTTTGGAGGCCTAAATAGTGTCTTTTTGGCTCACCATAGTCAAACTATCAACAGAGTCAGAGTTTGATGGCGTAATTTGTAGTTCTCTAAAATACCTTTTCAGCGGGCTATCACGCACTTAAAACGGAGGTTGTATGCAAAAGTTACGACCCAAGGAAGTTGAAGTACATACTTACCCATAGGGGCCCACATGAATTTTGATGTTTTGCCTCCTAGGGTTAGGTTTTTGGATTTATAGGGTTTTGGAATTCATGAGTAATATCAAAAAGGCTTCTAGAGCCTCATTGTAATTCATTCTTCTCAGATGGATGCACATAGAATCCACATCTCTTCTTAGAGATAGCTACCACCATTCAAGCAAGTGTTTCATTTATGCAGCTTTACAGTTTCATACCATTTCATTATTCAATATAAGATATTGTTCATTGGATATCTGTGTTATTATTTATATCTCTATATTTATTGTATTTAGTTTGTTAATCAGTTTGTTCTGCTCCTAAATACGGATCATATGCACGAGTACTTTCATAGTCACTCATCATCCTCGTTTATCATCTTGGACTGAAAATTCTACCAACAGCTTCTTGCACCTAGAACAAGATTATTTCTAATTTCTTCCTTGAGCCAGAGAGATGCAAGCACTCTTTTCTCTTCTCGAGATTGGTCTTTCGACTCTGCTTCCTTCGTACAGATCTGTCTCTGCCCATGAATTACCTCTTTTATTTCTGTTCTCAACAATGTTGCATGGATCTGAATCCCTAGCTCGTGGTTAGGTCTGGAAGTATTGCAAATGGGTACTCTACCCCATCTCTTCATTATCTCTTGAGGATGACTCTTCTAGCTATTAGTCTGACTTGGTAATTCATTTTTGGGCCAGAGGACTTTTTTGGGACTAATCCATTAAATCTAGTAAGGTACTGGTTTGGTGGGGGGTCATCTCAACCATTTTCGGTTCCCCTCACCATCTCTCTCATAACACCATGGTATATCTTGGAAAACCTCCTTTCAATAGTTATGTAACACTTATCTATTTTCTATTAATAACAAAAAATATATTCATTGACCTTTTATAACAAAAAGGTTCATCGAATCCAACATTCAAACATATCTAGTATGCCATAGTCTCTTGGCCAACTATAGTTATAATTACAAACTGGGGGAAACAGGGGTATTACAATCCCCTCCCCCTTAAAGGAACATCCTCCTCAATGTTCTACCTGCTGATGTGCTCTGTATGTACAGAAGTAAACAAAAATGGATATGCTTGTTTCATGGTATCCTCCATTTCCCATTTAGCTTCATCTGGACCAAAGTGTTTCCTATGCACCTTAACCTATGAAATGGTTCTATTCCTAAGTGGGGTTTCCTTCGTGTCTATTATGCATTGTGGTTCTGGTAGGAATTTTCCCTTTGGTTCCACCTGAATCACAGACCAATCAATTATATAATTATAATCATGTACATATTTCTTCAATAGAGAAACATGGAAAACATTATGTGCCTTCATTATGGGAGGAAGTGTTATCCTATATGCTACAGGCCCCAGTCCATCCAAGATTTCAAAGGGTCCACAATACCGAGGTTCCATCTTGGCACAAGCTCCCATTCTCAAGGAGATTTTCCTGGNGAAGTATTGCAAATGGGTACTCTACCCCATCTCTTCATTATCTCTTGAGGATGACTCTTCTAGCTACTAGTCTGACTTGGTAATTCATTTTTGGGTCAGAGGACTTTTTTGGGACTGATCCATTAAATCTAGTAAGGTACTGGTTTGGTGGGGGGTCATCTCAACCATTTTCGGTTCCCCTCACCATCTCTCTCATAACACCATGGTCTATCTTGGAAAACCTCCTTTCAATAGTTATGTAACACTTATCTATTTTCTATTAATAACAAAAAATATATTCATTGACCTTTTATAACAAAAAGGTTCATCRAATCCAACATTCAAACATATCTAGTATGCCATAGTCTCTTGGCCAACTATAGTTATAATTACAAACTGGGGGAAACAGGGGTATTACAATCCCCTCCCCCTTAAAGGAACATCCTCCTCAATGTTCTACCTGCTTATGTGCTCTGTATGTACAGAAGTAAACAAAAATGGATATGCTTGTTTCATGGCATCCTCCATTTCCCATTTAGCTTCATCTGGACCAAAGTGTTTCCTATGCACCTTAAACTATGAAATGGTTCTATTCCTAAGTGGGGTTTCCTTCGTGTCTATTATGCATTGTGGTTCTGGTAGGAATTTTCCCTTTGGTTCCACCTGAATCACAGACCAATCAATTATACAATTATAATCATGTACATATTTCTTCAATAGAGAAACATGGAAAACATTATGTGCCTTCATTAGGGGAGGAAGTGTTATCCTATATGCTACAGGCCCCTGTCCATCCAAGATTTCAAAGGGTCCACAATACCGAGGTTCCATCTTGGCACAAGCTCCCATTCTCAAGGAGATTTTCCTAGGTCTAACTCTGAGATACACATGATCCCCTGTTTTGAACACTCTAGGAGTCCTCTTTTGGTATGCATAGATTTTCTGTCTATCATGAGATATGTTAAGATTATTCTTTATCTGAATTACTTGTTGTTCCATTTCTTTCATCATGTCTAGCTTGATTGTAATTATATCTACTGGATTATCCCAACTGATTGGAATCTTTCACTGTCTACCATAAAGGGCCTCAAAAGGGATCATATTCAATGACTCTTGATAACAATTGTTGTAGGAAAAATATACTAGTGGTAGGTAGTCTTCCCACTTATTAGGATGATGCATTACATGCATGCTTAACATGTCCTGTAACACTTGGTTTACCCTCTCTATTTTTCCATCATTTTGAGGGTGATAGGTTGTACTCAATAGCAATTTAATTTCAAAACCAACAAACAAAGATCTCAAGAAGATTAGAGTAAATTTTGTATCTATGTAAGATATGATTTCCTTAGGCATGCCATGTAGTCTAAATATTTATTTCATGAAAATACTGGCAATATCTATTTCCTTGCAAGTTGACTTGACGAGAATGAAGTGAGCAACCTTGCTCAATTTGTCCATCACTACCATGATGGTGTCATTCTGTTTGGCCGATTTTGGTAGTCATGTAATGAAATCCATGGAGATGGTTTCCCATTTCCATTATGGGATTGGTAGGGGTTGCAACAACCTTGTTGGATGTCGGTGTTCTTCCTTAAAAAGATGACATTCTAGACATTTATCTAAGTAATCATCTATGTCCTTCTTCAGTCCTAACCAGTAAAACAGTTTCCTAGTGGATATGATCATCTTCTGATAACCAGGATGACCAATATATGGTATTTTGTGTAGTTCATCCATCATGAACCTCCTCAATTCGTCACAATTTGGGATATACAACCTACCTTTGTAAGTTAACAAGCCATCATTCAACAATTGATAACCTTCATGCTTCATCCCTATGGGCTCTTGTTCCAAGTATGATTTTACAGTCTTGAAAAATGCATCTGTTTCTTGTGCATTTTTTACTATTTCCATGACATTCGTTTCACAAGTTCTTACAAATGCCAAGTGACTCAGTTTCATACTTATGCTAAGGGCATCAACCACCCTATTTTCTTTTCCTTTGATATGTTTGATTTCAAAATCAAAATCACTAAGGAGATCCATCCATCTAGATTGTCTAACATTAAGTTTTGTTTGATCAAACATGTACCTCAACCCACAATGGTCTGTCATAAGCACAAATATTCTACCCAAGAGGTAATGCCTCCACATTTTTAAATCATGCACTATGGCAGCCAATTCTAGATCATGGKTCACATAATTGATTTCGTTCTCATTCAATTTTTTGGATTYGTAGAAAATTACATGTTATTCTTGTGTAAGGACTCCTCTGAGTCCTTCCTTGCAGGMATTTGTACACATAAGGACGTCCTTGTTTGGATATGAAATCTTCAACATAGGTGCATTGGTTAGAATGGATTTCATCTCTTGGAATCTCTCCTCACTTTTTGATGTCCAAAGGAATTTAACTCCCTTTTTCTGAAGGGAAGTGATTGGGAAACCAATCTTGGAAAGTACTTTTATGAACCTCCTATAGTATCATGCTAGGCCCATAAAGGTCCTGCTATCAGATACATCCTTTGGGGTAGTCCAATCCATAATGTCTTTGATCTTGTTAGGATCAACTGCCACTCCCTCTTCAGAAATAACATGGCCTAATTAATGGACTTGTTTCTAGAAATAGTTACACTTACTGAGTACATTATTCATTAAGCACATAAAAGTGGTTGGTGCATTGGTGTAACATCCCCAGCTGTTACACCTCAAAATTACTCACTTCAATAGTGTCTTCATTATAAGTGTTGTAAGTGTCGCATCTTGTACGCAAGTGTCGCATCTTGACCACAAGTGTTGCAAGTGTCACAAACATCATACTGCCATCTTGCCTACATCGTGCCTCTAATAACATCATAAGGACACTTATGACACCTCAAAGACTAGTTTTGAAGAAGAGAAATCACTTGACAGGGAGTACAAACCTTTTGCCACTGAAATAACCACTCAAAAATGGATTTTGGAGAGGAGCGCTCCCCTACCCACTGTCAAGGAGTTCTAGCTCTCCCTGGGCCTCTTTGGGGGGGTGTTTGAGCACTCTGTGCACCCTTTGGGGGGAGTGCTACACTTTCTGAGCGAATTTTTGGTTTGTTGGAGGAAATCAGGGGACAATCCCCTCAATATATAAAGGTAGTTGGGTTAGAATCTTGGGTCGAGGCATGATCTTAGAATAGATCCACAACTGAAGGAGAGGAATCCTCAACTTATCCCAAAGATATCTCAAGTGGTTAGGCCTCTCCAAGCCTATATAAGGAGGCCTCCTCATGGTAGAAGGATATGGAGATTGATAATTACATCAAACTTATGATCTCATGGGTGATATGTCATCAAAGCAATCAATGTAGATTACTTGAGCAAAGGGGTTGGACAAGGAGAACTGGAAGAAGTTGTTGCACCCTCATCAAAGGTTTGTAAGTACTTTTATTTTTTCTCATCAATATATCAATGCTTGGTCTGTTTCTTTAGAACTTATGTTTGTTCCACATGAGTTTGTCTTTAGTATATGGATCTATATTTGAGCTAATCTCAGTAGAATAGGAATTTCATTGTATCTTTGTTTGTTCTACAGGATCTATCCAGGAGCTCAGGATCAAAGCTCAGCCTGGACTTTGCAAGGACAAACAACATTAACACGGTACATATATTTCTTCTTCTCTTTCATATATTATATTGATTAGACCTAAAAGGATGTCAGTGTCCATGTTAAGAACTTTTATGTCTTGGCCTTAGGAGTCTAGATACTAAGAGGGAATCCACTTGTCTGCAGGAGGATTCACCTATAACAGGAATTGGCGACTCCACTGGGGAGGAGCTCTAACTTTTGTTTCCATTCCCAGATATTGTTTTGGTCCTTTTCCCACTCATTTGACATTCTCCATACTGTCTTTGATTCTTAGATTTGTTTGATTGCCTCTTTGTTTCATCATGATCACCCTGATTTGCTGAATCTACTTGATTTTTTGAGTTTTTGGGCATTTTTCTGAACTTTTGAAGCAGAGCGCTCCCCTGACCTTGCTATCATAGCACCAACACTCCCTGGTGGTATTACACAAAGCATTGGAATGCTCTGGTGCCCATTACACCAGAGTGATACCCCCTTTTTTGTGAAAAATCCTCTAGGTTTTCAGTTTTTGAGTTTAGTTTTTTCCTTTTGCACTTGCTCAGAGTCTCATAATCTCAATTCATCTTGGTATTGGCCTTCAACACCTTGTTTTCTAAGAATTGATCCTCTTTTTTTTGGAAACTTGACATTTTCTTTCCTTGCCTTGAAGTCACTCTTTGTCTTTGTTGACCTAGAGTTAACTTGTTGTTTTCTTCTCATTTATCTGACTGAGTGAAATCTTTTGTGAGGAAATACAAAGGTCTGTGAACCTTTGCATATGATCTTTGAGGTCATTTTTCCAACATTTCTCTTTTGTTTGAGGTTTTTGGGTCTTGTTTGCAAATTTGGTTATCTTTGTCCTTCTTGTTTATTCACAACGAGAGTGTATTTTTGTTTGTGTGACGTTTTCTTCTGATTGTTTAATCCTGAAGTCTGATTGACATTATAAGATTTACATCTAATTATCATTCACATATAAGCAAAAGGACATATTTTAGTGATTGGTTTGGATATTAGAAGGCATTTCTGAAATTTTTTAGCATTACATTGGATTTGATTGAGAAACAATTGTATGA
>JZKD02S1807860.1:69239-79729 GCA_000966675.3 Picea glauca | reverse complement strand
TTTTCTATCATAAAGATAAGGACTCCCCAACACTATGCCACATATATCAAGTGATACAACATCCAAATTCACTTCATCAATAAACTTTGAAGCAATAGAAAATATAAACCTACATTGCTTGGTGACATTAAGTTTTTCTTTATCACATACCCAACCAAGACGATACGGCTTTGGATGTGGTTTAGTTTCAAGACCCATATTTTTGACAAGTGCTTCAGATATCAAGTTTACTTGGGAACCTGGATCAAATAATGTATCTATCGTAGTATGTTTAGATAGAACTCTTATATGAAATAATTCATTCCTCTTTCTTTTATCACCATGAGATTCATTATTGAAATTTGAACTAGCATTAAGGGAATATTTACCTTGTACTCCAACCGCTGTGATCTTTGCTTCGTCTCTTGAATTGGAACCAAGATCTTGTTGCACTGTAGCAACGGTCTTTGTCTTCCCCTTTCCACCGAACTTCTTTAGTCTCTTCTCTGGATGTAGTTTCCAACAATGTTCATCATTGTGACCACTTTTCTTGCAATGAGTGTAAGATAGTTTTCCTTCTTCTTTCTTTACAGTGGTAGTTTTTTTGTCCTTCCTTTTAAACTTCTTAAACTACTCATGTGGGAGATTGGAAGGTTTATTTGTGGGATATTTGTAGCATCCCCAACCATCAACCCCATTGTCGGGCAACACTACTATGAAAAATAACACTTATATAGTATGCATTTAAATGAAGTTAAATGAATTAACAAAGTAAACATATAATTACTACTAAGATACAAAATTAATGGAATTAACAGTAAATATCATTGCAACAGAATACATGATAATATTGCAAGCATCACAGACATGCATTTTAATTGAAATTAAAGAAATGCATATACTTATCTTTGGAACTCTAATAACTCCACCAACTACGTCCAAACCTTCCAAAAACCTCCCAAACTTAGACCTCACTGCTCATCACACTCAACAGTGGGTCACCCCCAAGCTGGGACTAAGATCCACCTAAGGTAAGAGAATACTAGACTAGGTTGAGGTTATAGGAAACACTACACAGAGCGATCAGATGGGTTCTCCCCAGAAGCCTTATTACACCCACTACTCACAGAATCTCATTCCCCACATGCATGTTCTACCTGAGAGTATACACCTTCACAAGCACAGTCCATCAGTGCTTCACCTCCCTTCTGGGCCTCGACAACAGGCTGGATCAGGAATTCTCAGAGATCCAGAGGTGGTGCTGGATTCTCTCTGGGATAAAACCACTCCCCAATAGACTCCCTCACCTAGAGAGAGTTTCTTGTAGGTCTGAAAACCTGCCTCTTCTACCACGGTCCTGACAACCTGGCTATTCAATCTTTTTTCAACTCAATTACCGCAAGTTCAAGATAACAATAGAAGCAACATGAAAATTGGGTGTGGAATCAGGAAATGACAACAAGCCACTAAGATAGAACACTGTTAAGGTAACACCCATTTGCAGGATGCATGACAAGCAATTCATACATATGTTGAACATAGACTCAACAGTTCGGGCAAAGGGTGTATCGACTTCTCAAGAAAACATCACAGGCTTCGGGTTTTAGAGCTGTGTGAGGTTTACAGAACTTAGACGCAGAGATCCTTGGTTCAGACAGCGGACGACAGAATGGGGAATGAACCCCCATCATGAATTAATTCTTTGGTTAAATTGCATGTTCCTGAGCCAACACATGTCTCCCATGAGGCTTCATGCACTCCATCAACATGCGTTCCCTTTTGCACATGTTCCCCCTTCCAGGAATGTAGGATAAAACCATACATTTCACATAGCTTTTGGAATAATAATAAATTATTATTAATAAGGACATAAGTCCTCAATATTAGCCCCTTTTCCTACCTCTCAGCCCCCTCTCCCTTACCCATATTGTGGAATATTAGTCCCCCATCACTCTTTCTTCATGGTCGGTTGACACGCAACAATGTTTATATATTATATTAATGATCTGCATAATTACATATACAAAATTAGGCTCCTGGCCTTATCAGTTAGGCTTTCTAGCCTAATAAACACATAATCCCACCAACTTATCAATACTCAACTCACCAGCCTACAAAACATGATTACAATTCATAATATAATTGGGGCACTACCGGGGGATATTACAATCCCCTCCCCTTATTTTTGCACTGTCCTCAGTGAAACTCTTTACACAACATCAACAAGATTTTCAAAATCTTCAAAAATATAGGGGTATTCTTCTCGCATAACATCCTCATGCTCCCATGTCGCGTCCTCAGGACCGTACCAGTTCCACTAGACCTTTACATGCCCTATGGCTCGATTCCAGAGTTGTTTTCTTTTCCGGTCCAATATGTGAATAGGATGCACTTGCAGGACACCTTGTTGTTCCACCTGAATCACATTCCAATCAATTACATGATTAGCATCAAGTATATATTTCTTAAGCAATGAAACATGAAACACATTATGTATAGTCATGGATGCAGGTAATAAAAGCATATATGCAACCGACCCAATCCTTTCTAGGATTTCAAATGGCCCACAAAATCTGGCTTCCAACTTGGCATAGTTTCCCAGCTTCAGGGAACTTCTATTGGCTTTCACATTCATGAAGACATGCTCTCCCACTTTAAACTCTCTGTGGGTTCTATTTTTATCAACATAACTTTTTTTCCTGTCTTGGGAAGCTTTCAAATTCTGCTTAATTTTTAGCATTTGTTCTTCCATTTCCTTGAGAAATTCTGGCCCAACTATTGCCCAGTCAGCTGGATTATCCCAACTTACTGGAGTATTGCACTTTCTTCCATAAAGAGCTTCAAATGGGCTCATATTCAATGATGCTTGATACCCATTATTGTAGGCGAATTCTACCAAATGTAGGTAGTCTTCCCATTTCGATGGTTTTTCCATCACATACATCCTTAATATGTCTTTTATTACTTGATTCACCCTCTCTGTCTTCCCATCAGACTTAGGATGATAGGTTGTACTAAAGTTTAGATTCATTCCCAACCCCTTGAATAATCCCTTCAAAATATTTGAGGTAAATTTTGGGTCTCTGTCCGACACAATTGTCTAGGGAATACCGTGCAATTGTGCTACTTCCCTCATAAAAATATCAGCAACATCCACTGCCTTGTGAGTAGTCTTTAGTGGAATAAAATGGGCAGCTTTCGTAAGCTTGTCCACCACCACTAGGATTGAATCATGTTGCTTGCCTGTTATGGGCAATCCAATGATGAAATCCATTGTCACCACTTCCTACTTCCACTCAGGAATGGGTAAGGGTTGCCACAACCCTGCTAGGTGCATGTGCTAAGTTTTAACCTTCTGACACTCCATACATATGGTGATGTATTCATCAATCTCTTTCTTCATACCTGGCCAAAAGTAATGGATCTTGGTTGTTGCTACAGTTTTCTGATATCCAGAGTGCCTAACATAAGGTACATTATGCATTTCATGAAAAATCATAAGTTTTAAGTCCTAGACATCAGGTATATAAATTTTGTTCTTGTACAGAAGTGTTCTGTCAGTTTCCAATTTATAATTTTCCACTTTCTGTGGCATATTACCTTACTGTAGCTTTGCTACCAAATCCCTGTACTGCAAATCTTCATTTGCAACTTTCGAAATTATACCTTTAATATTAGTTCGGTACATACTAATGGTTGTAGCATGTAATTCATGCACTCTCTTACTGAGTGCATCAATCACTTTGTTCTCCTTCCCTTTGATATGCTTGATATCAAAGTCATACTCACAGAGAAACTCCAACCACCTACTCTGTCTAGAGTTCATGGTTGGTTGATCAAACAAATACTTCAGACTATTCTGGTCTGTTCTCAGTTCGAACCTCCTTCCCATGAGGTAATGTCTCCATTTCTTTAGAGCATGCACTATGGCTGCCAACTCCAAACCATGAGTGGCATAGTTCCTTTCATGCTCTTTCAAATTTCCAGATTCATAACAAATCATGAATCCATTCTGACTGAGGACTCATCCCATTCCTTATTTTCATGCATCTATGCACACCACAAAGTATTCATTCAGATATACAATCCTCAGGATGGGAGCATTGGTTAACAGTTGCTTCAATTGCTGAAATCGTTTTTCACAATCTTCTGTCCACTAAAACTTCTTCTCCTTCCTTTGCAAGGAAGTGATAGGGTGAGCTATCCTCGAGAACCCTGCGATAAACCTCCTATAATAACCAACTAATACCATAAAGGATCTGACTTCTGTCACATTCTTTGGCGCTAACCATTCTCTAATGGCCTCAATCTTCTCAGGATCTACGACTATCCCATCCTTTGAAATAATATGCCCTAGGTAATGGATCTGCTTTTGATAAAACAAACACTTTCTCAACTTGGCATACAGTTGGTGCTCTCTTAGCACCTGCAACACCATCCTAAGATGTTGTTCATGCTCTTCCTATGAATTGGAATAAAACAAAATGTCATCCAGGAAGACAATGACGAACTTGTCTAGATAGTCCCTGAATACGCCATTCATCAGGCACATAAAAACAACGGGTGCGTTTGACAGCCCAAACAAAACCACTGTGAACTCGTAATGGCCATACCTTTTTCTAAAGGTGGTCTTGTTGATGCCTTCATATTTTATCCTTACCTGGTGATATCCCTACTTGAGGTCTATCTTCGAAAATATCTTCGCATCCCTCAACTGATCGAAGAGGTCATCAATCCTCGGCAGAGGATATTTGTTCTTTACAGTTACTTTGTTCAATTGTCTAAAATTGATACACAATCTCAGCGTCCCATCCTTCTTCTTCACGAATAGGATCGGGGAACCCCAAGGTGATGCACTTGGGCATATATACCCCTTCTTCAAAATCTCTTCAAGCTGCAATTGTAGTTCTTTTAGCTTCGACATACTCATTCTGTAAGGAGCTTTCGAAATTGGAGTTTCTCCAGGCATCAAGTTTACAGAGAAGTCAATATATGTTTTCAAAGGTAGTTCGAGTACCTCTTGAAATACATATTCAAACTCCTTTAGTACTGCATGATATCCAATATTTGAGATCTCATCCATAGATGCTTCCTCCACATGGGCTGCAAATAATTGACAACCTTTTCTGTAGCACTTCTTCAGCTTCATTGCTGAGATTTCTCTAATAGAAACAAATCTAGGAATTCCTTAGACTATTTTCTGATTCCCTTCCTCATCTAGGCAAGTGAATGCCTTGTTACGACAATCCAAGATGGCATGGTGCTGGTCCAACTAGTCCATCCCAATTATACAGTCATAAGAACCTAAGGGAAACATATTCAATTCAGCCTTTGTGCTCAATCCCTTCATATCCACTAGGCATGACTTAACTAACTCAGTGAATTTTCTCTTGGTTCCTATAGCCATCTCCACTAACCAAGACTTTTCATGTTTGCTTCTTGAAAAATGAAAAATTTCCACCACTCTAGGATCTACATAACTATGTCTAGCCCCTAAATCAATTAAAATAGTAATTGGTTGGTTGTTAATCATACCTTCTACTTCAATCATGTGAAATCCTTGGCATTCTACTGCCCATGTCCTCTGTTGTTTCAACTTGTTGTACATTATGGACAACTCTCACTTTGCCATTTTTGTGGGGACAATATCTGTACTTATGGTTTCCCTGACATCCCCAACATTGAATGGGCATCTGTCTTGGCCTTTGTTCCCCTACTTCAGCCATTCTTGACTCTCTAAACGATGGTTTTCCTTGAGTATTTTTTTTGAAAAAGGGAGGTGTGTTTCCCTTCTGCCTCTGTTCTTTCTTGAACTTCCTCTGGTCGTCCCAAGCCTTTCGAAAGGTAGGCTATTCTCTTTTCTTCTCGTATAAGGATTTCGCTCTTCTTATCATTTCTTCCATGGTTTTTGGGTCATCATACTAGATCTTGTCACCAATGGAAGGTGGCAGTCCACTCAGATACCTTTGAATCTTGACAGTTTCTTCTTTGATGAACATAACATACTTCAACAATTCCAAAAACCTACTTCATACTCATGAATGGTCATGTTGCATAGCTTGAGTTCAAAGAACTCCTTCATATTTCTATCATAATATCTCTTAGTCAAATACTTCTTCTCGAAATACCTCTTGAATTATTTCTAAGTGATATATTTCTTTCTAATGTGCTACACCTGCACAAGTTGATCCCACCACATGGATGATTTTCCTTGCAGTTGATACATTACAATTCTTCCTTCCACATGAGAGGAATAATTCTATAGTTTGAAGTATTTCCTCATACCAAGCAACCATGTTTCAACGTCTTCCTCCTTCTAATGTTCTCCATCAAACGTAGGAGGCTTAATCTTGTTCATCTCTCCCTTAAATTCATCCACTCCAGATCTCCTATGCTTTCTGGTAGGGGATGGGCTTGATCTACTGTGTGTCCTTCTCTTGGAGTGACCTTGGGAGTGATGATGGTGTCTACCCACACTCCTTGACATTCTTCCCTCAGAAGTCTGGTGACTCCCTATTCTGCTCGATTCACTCTCCTTATCCAACTTCTTTTCTATTCTCTCCAAACTCTTTAACAACTTTATGTTGAATTCACCTTGTTTTTCCTGATCTTTTCTGAGCTTTCTGCTATCTGCTCAACATGTTTGGGCATATTTTTGCAATCCTTCAATGATCTTATCATGTTTCCTTCCTTATCTATCTCTTCTCCATGGAAATTGGAGTTTGATCCTTCAACTCCCAAATGAACATCCATTCCTTTTGCTTCATCCTCAAAACTGGAAGCAATCCATGCCCTTTCCATTTGTTTTGCACTCAGTGGCAATTCTATTTGGTTTTGGTGCTCACTAAACTTATGCAAACACAACGTGTAGACAACCATAATTGTTAGGTCATTATTTCTTAACAAATCCCACAAAATTCATAAACAAATTGATTCAAGAAAATGCTCAGTTTCCATGAAATTTCCAAGCTCTCCTCGGCTCTGTAGTGCGCTCAGGCCTTAGCCCCTTTTTCTCTCATTTTTCCAACCCTCGTGACCATGGTCCATGACCAAGCACTAGGTATCAAAGTTCTTTAATTGGGACTTCGGGGTTTTGGGTTTTGATATTTCGGTCCTAGAGGCTCTCACACTCACTTCCCTCTCCAACTCTCGACTTTCAAACTTCCAACCTTTCTAGCCACCGGGCCCTCTACACAGCTGTCACCAACCATGGTGGTGACACTGGTGTACTTAAGAAGTTCCACGTTACCTCAAGTGATGCCATCTGGCCCCACTACATCTATTTTTACTTCGGGGCCCACTAGAACATGGCACACATCCCATGTGTCCACACCCATCCAAGTGGCGTCAACATGACCCACTACTTCATCTTTTCGGGACTTTGCGATTTTGGGCTTTGGGATTTTGTGCATCAACACATCCCACTTCTCCTGACAACTGAACTCTAGAAATTACTCTCTACTCTTCTGCTCGATCCAAAAGATGAAATATTTTCCCTAGATCTATGGTGTATATCTTCTCGAGACTTTAGAGTTTCGGGTTTCGGGGGGTTTGTGCCTTAGCGCACCCCGCTTTTCCCGACAACCGAACTCTTGAAAGGCTTCTTGGATATCCTCCTGGCACCTTCTTCAAATCTAACAGTCGTAAAGGTTTTTCCTTTCTTTCTTAATAGATCCTATAGATCCAACACCCCAAGTGTTGAGTGCCCTCTCTCTCTGTGGTCAAATACCACACCGACTGGGGTTTTATTCTACCACTACTTTTCCTAAGCTTTGTACACGAACCAGTAACCCATTGGCACTCAAAAACATTCTCAGGTTTGAAATTAGTCCTCCAGACACAATTTACTTTCGAAACCTTGGGTCCAAAGACCACTTATCCAGCCCATCTAGGCTTAGTGTTGAGACCTTGGGCTCTGATACCATATTGTAGTATCCCCGACCATCAACCCCACTGTCGGGCAACGCTACTACGTAGAATAACACTTATATAGTATGCATTTGAATGAAGTTAAATGACTTAACATAGTAAAAATATAATGACTGTTAAGATACATAATTAATGAAATTAACAGTAAATATCATTGCAACGGAATACATGATAATATTGCAAGCATCACAGACATGCATTTTAATTGAAATTAAACAAATGCATATAATTATATTTGGAACTGTAGTAACTCCACCAATTACATGCAGACCTTCCACGAACCTCCCAGCCTTACACCTCACTTCTCATCACACTCAATAGTGGGTCACCCCCGAGTTGGGACTAAGCTCCACCCAAGGTAAGGGAATACTAGACTAGGCTGAGGCTATAGGAAAAACTGCACAGAGTGATAGGATGGGTTCTCCCCAGAAGCCTTCTTATGCCCACTACTCGTAGACTCTCAATCCCCACATGCCTGTTCCACCCGAGAGTATACACCTTCACAAGATCAATCCATCGATGTTTCACCTCCCTTATGGGCCTCAACAACATGCCCAATCAAGATATCTCAGAGCTCTAGAGCTGGTGCAAGACTCTCTCTAGGAGAAATCTACTCCTCAGCAGACTCCCTCACCTAGAGAGAGTTGCTCGTAGGCTTGACAACCCACCTCTTCTACCACAGGCTTGACAACCCGGTTCTTCAATACATTTTCAAATCAATTACCACAAGTTCAAGATAAAAACAACATCAACAAGAAAATTGGGTGTGGAACTAGGAAATGACAACAGGACACTAAGACATAGCACGGTTCAGGTAACACCCGTTTGCAGGATGCGTGATAATAAATTCACACAGAGTTCGAACACAAACTCAACAGTTTGGGCAGAGGGTGTATCAACGTCTCAAGAAAAAATCACAGGCTTCGGGTTTCAGAGCTAGGTGAGGCTTACAAAACTTAGACATAGATATCCTCGGTTCAAAGAACACACGACAAAATGGGGAATGAGCCCCCATCACGGCTCAATTCTTGGGTTAAATTGCATGTGCCTGGGCCGACACATGTCGCCCATGAGGCTGCATGCACTCCATCAACATGCATTCACTTTTGCACATGTTCCCCCTTCCAGGAACTTAGGATAAAAACATACATTTCACATAGATTTTGGAATAATAATAAATTATTATTCCTAAGGACTTAAGACCTCAATCTTAGCCCCTCATCCTACCTCTTAGCCCCATCTCCCTTACCCACACTGTGGAAGCTTAGTCCCCCATCACTCTTTCTTCATGGTCGGTTGGCACACAACAATGTTTATATATTATATTAATGATCTGCATAGTTACATATACAAAATTAGGCTCCTGGACTTACCACTTAGGCTTTCTGGCCTAATAAACACATAAGCCCAACAACTTATCAATACTCAGCTCACCAGCCTACAAAACATGATTACAATTCATAATATAATTGGGGCATTACCAGGGGATATTAGAATCTTCTTGAACATGCTTTCCCATGTTCTCAAGGTGAGTGACTTGCACACAAAATTCATCAAGACTGGTGGGGTTAAACAATAGCAAAGCATGACAAATATAACTGTGAAGTGCACCAATATACTTCATTAAAGTTTCATAAGAATCCAAAGGAATGTTTAATGTAATATATTTCTTCCTAAATTCTTTCATGAAACTTTGTACAATTTAACCTTTACTTTGTCTTAAAGTTTGCCATTCCATCATTGCTTTATGTAAATAACCCAATGGATAAAATTGCTTCCTTATCGCTGATTTAAATTCCGACCATGAGGAAATAATATTACCACACTTACTTCTGTCCTGAAGTTTTCTCTCCCACCATATGAGAGCGGTGCCTTCTAGCCGAAGAGAAGCCAATTGAAATTTAGCTTCCTCTTCATCAATCTGTTGGACATGACAATATACTTCAACCTGTCGGATCCAATTATCTATCTTTTCAGGATTAACATCTCCATTAAACATAGGTAAAGAAAATTTTACATCAAGCTTTAATAATGGTTTCTTAAAAGAATATTTATGGATAGAATGATGAGAATGATGAGAATGCTCAGAAGAAGAAGAGATAGAACTTTATGGTGAAGATGAAGGCTCAATAGGGTCTCCTCCAACCCTTAGATTCACTGAATCATTATCATCATCTTGTGCTTCCTTTTTATTCCTTTTCTTCTTCATCCTCTTCACATAGTCTCCATACATTTGCTCGACCATTTCTAACATGCGATAAAAGACCATATGGAAGTTTTTCTCCTATTCATCATGCTTGTCCTTTTCTTCCATTTTCTTCCTTCGAGATGCATGACCAACTTCGGGATTGAAGTCTTAAGAGTTCCTTCACCCTGTTTATGCTTGGCCCTAGTAAGCATTCACACTCAACAATTCAATTCAAATATGAATTCTCTAATACCAACATGATCCAAGATCTTTTAATTGAAGTGGTTTATAAAGAATTGTATTAAATGAGCATAAATTAAAGTGCACCATAAAGAAGGAAAAGCTCAATAATGAAGAGACATAAGCATCAAATCTGAACACAAAAACTTGATAA
>JZKD02S1807860.1:11517-22108 GCA_000966675.3 Picea glauca | reverse complement strand
GAAGATGACGAAGAGAAAATGTTTTCTACAGTAGATGTTTCTCTAGAGTATGGAGCTGAGATAGATGATAAGTTGGTTAAGAGAACTAGGGAATATTTCTCTTTATTTTTTCCTATCTTTTCAGAAGTAAAAGAAAATGTTTTTTGTAGCCTCACTTATGAGGAAGGAGATGCCTTGGATGAGAAATCATTTTTTTCTTTTCCCTATTCATCTGCATCTGATGAAAGCCGATTTTGTTGTCTTAGTAAGGAAAGTGATGAAATTGAGTCTATTCTGGAAACTGATATTCTTTGTGGCCCTATCTATAAAAATCCTAGATATGAGCATCCTACTTTTGACCCATATGATAATGATGAGATATTGATTCCTGGATTGGATCTTGATAGGCAGTCTATGTTCAGTAATGAAGATGCTGAGGTGTTTTATTAGGAGAAAGGAATTATCCTCCAACCTTCTAATGAAAGTGAAAGATCTTACCAAGAACATCATGATAAAGATAAAGAACCATCTATTGATATACATGAGGTTATCAGAGCATACAAAGGAGAAGTGGACCAGCAGTCTGCATCAACCTTTCACTCACTTGCACTTTCCACAAACATTCAACCAGAGGTGAGCAATTGTAAAGAAGAGAAGGCTTTATGTTATCAATCTAGTAGGTTTTATCTCCTATTTTATGATCCTGTAGGGAAGTACATGGAATTGCATTTTCTCCATGTATTGAATCCTCCAAGCTTTATCTTACCTTCAACATTGGGAGGAAATCTGAAAAATGTAATTATTTTACTGTCACATTTTCATTATCCTTTACTGATCAATGACAAAGTAAGAAAATTTTCGTTAGGAAGTTGCTTGGGTGGATATGGTGGAAGTTTGTCTTCACCTAGCCCATTGTAAAAATCAGTTAGCATAGGGTTGTACATAAATAAGATCCTTCTGGAGAATGTGTGTTTTGTTTATGTTTGTAAGAAGAATTGTACAGGTTGTCAGTGTGTTATCTTTGGCATGATATCTCAAAGAATGACTCCACAACTCAACACTAAGGCACTAGAGCTGCAAAAGAGTTCTTAGAACCTTGTAGGGAGGTCTCTATCCCCCATGGAGACTAATGTTAGCACATATCTTTGATAATGGGGTTATTTCCTTAGGAAATGACCCCTTGGTGAATAAATGTAGGAAAGGGGTGCTTGCATGACCCACTATTGTTATCCTAAGTTTGGGCATGTTGGGCTAAGGAGCGCACTCATATTTTCGACTGAGCAACAAACGCTCAGATCTATGGCTGAAAACCAATATCAGACCCCCCCCAACCTTCTGCCTTTAATGTTGGGGGGGGGGGGCGGTCCGAGTTGGTGGTTTTCTGTCACGGTCCCCCCACTAACGTGCCACATACACATCAACTCGGACACACACCCCCCCGCGCGCGTTACCGCTTACCACCTACCCCCCCCTTCGAGTAAATCATCAATTCGTTTCCCCATACCGCCCTCTCTCCCGCTCAACACCTGTCCTCCACTCACCAGACCACACATCGGTCCCTTTCCTATTGTCTTTTCTTCCCCTTCACCTCCTGATTTCTGTTTCTCACTCCCATTCCATGTCCCCTACACTGTTATCATCGTTTACCCATGACCTGCCACTCCCCTTTGCCTCCACGTCCTCTCCATTTTCCACATCACCCTCGCACCTTTACACCACATCTCCTGCTTACTAGTGCCCACACATGCCCAGTCACTGCCACCCACTTCCTTCCACCTGACCATCGTTCACTCATTTGTTTATGCGAGTTTGTGCCATCACATCTCCCGCTCACCCTCCCCTTCCTCCATGTCTTCTTGCCATTTCTCTTTGCAAAGGTCCAGCAAAGCACAGGTGGTAGATATTCAGAGTGCAGCTGCCATGTCTTCCAGGTGCATAGTTGACTCAACGCTCGGTCCTGGTTCCGATGAAACCGTTAATGAAAGTGGGGATGGTGGTTGAAACATGGTCTCCCCCCATAAATGGAAAGACAGAAAAGGACCAGTTGTGGAAGTAGATTGTCAGCCCAGACTGACCAAAGATCGCATTTGACAGAAGACTGCATTGACAGTCTGAATAAAGACTGCATGCATAGTCTGACAGAGAACTCGTCGATGTAAATCCATAAAAGCTTTGACTTGATCGCACCTCTCACGGTTGGAGGCAGTTTTGAGTATAAACAGTCATTTTTTTTATTTTGTTAGGGTCCATGGTTGAGAAAGGATCCCATATTGTAAAGTTTTGATGAAGCTCTGGTTCTATGGTTATGTATTTTGATTTGAGACTTCTTGTTTAATACAAGTCAGCTTCTATTTCCATCTTATTCACCTCTGATACTGAAGTATCCATGTTTGATTGATTCAAGTGGATTGTTATAGCTGCATTGTGATGGATGTTTGATTACATTCCTATTATAACATTCTTTAGTTTCCTGAAACTCTAAATCCAAGAGGATCTTGTTTCCTGATTTTTTCCTTCTTAGGTTGCCTGAAGACCTTATGTCCATAGAAAACCTCTATATCCTTCTCACCAATTCTTCCTCCTATTCACCTTCACTACAACTTACTAACTGAAGTTGATCAAGACCTCAACTACTCGTGAATGCTGGTCCAATTTTCTGAGTTAAAGAGATATTATCTTGAGTTTGCGCCCATTTGACCCCTTTAAATTCATTCATAGTGACATATAACCTAATGGGTATTGGGATTACCTTCAATGCAATATGAATGTCAATTCTAGTGCTAACAGATTGTAACATTAACTTAGTTGACTTCATGACAAGTGTAAACATGTATGTTACAATCTTGGGATCTTATGATATAGTGATCAAAATGGATTGGTTAGAATCGCATGATGCGATACTTAACTGCAATACAAAGCGGTTAAGTTTGATTGATGATTTGGGATGGAGTAGAGTAATTTGAGGAAGAAAACATGGAGTGTCGTTGAGGGTTATTTCTTCCATACAATTACAAAAAATTATGTGCAAGGGATGTAGGCTATACACCATATTAGTGCTTAATGAAAAGGGGGACACGTAAGGATTAGAAAATATTCTTGTAGTATCAGAGTTAAGATGATGTATTTCTTGAGGAATTACCAGGGTTTCTGACACAAAAAGAATTGGAGTTTACAATAGATATGAATCTTGGAATTGAACCTATTGCAAGAACTCCATACTGGATATTGACATGCGAATTGTAGGAGTTGAAAATGCAATTTAAGGAATTGTTGGATTTGGGAATTATACATCCAAGCATATCATCGTGGGGTGCATCAGTTATTTTTGTGAGAAAGAAGGATAAATCATGGAGGATTTACATTGACCACCATCAATTGAACAAAGCTATGATCAAGAATCAATATCCGTTGCAAATAATTGATAATTTCTTTGACCAGATGAAAGAAGAAACGATGTTTTCAAAGATTGACTTGAGATCGAGATATCATAATTTGTGAATTAAGGAGGAATATATCCCCAATACCTCATTTAATACAATATTTGGACACTATGAGTTTATTGTTTTCCCGTTTGGATTGACGAATGCCCCAGGCGTATTCATGAGTTTGATGAATGGGGTATTTTGTGAATACTTGGGCAAGTTTCTACAAGTATCTATCAATGACATATTGATTTATTCTCGGATGAGAGAAGAGCACGATGAACACTTGAGATTGTTTTTACAGTGTCTAAGAGAAAAAAAAAATGTACGTGAAAGTGTCGAAGTGTTCTTTTTACTAGACAAAGATTCATTATTTAGGACATATCATATTTGGAGAAGGTATAATTGTGGATCCAAAACAATTAGAGGGTATCATGGAATGGAAAACACCGATGAATGTACAATAAGTACATATCTTTATGGGGTTAGTAGGTTATTATCGACGCTTCATCGATCGTTTTTCAAAGATCAAAAATCCAATTAAGGAATTGCACAAGAAAAATAAGAAATTTGTATGGTCGGAGAAATGCATAGAAGCATTTCAAAAGCTTAAAGAGTTGTTAACGAAAACAATAATATTGAAAGTACCTGATATGGACAAGGAATTCTTGGTATGCATAGATGCATCCAAGGAAGGTTTAGGTGGAGTATTAATGCAATATGATCAAGTGATCACTTACATCTCAAGGAAATTGAGAAGGCATGAAAAGAACTACACAACACA
Organism: Picea glauca; assembly: GCA_000966675.3. Classification (NCBI taxonomy): domain Eukaryota; kingdom Viridiplantae; phylum Streptophyta; class Pinopsida; order Pinales; family Pinaceae; genus Picea; species Picea glauca. The sequence continues at coordinate 17,923 of JZKD02S1807860.1, read as the reverse complement.
TGATTTGGAGTGATTAGTTATTGTATATTCCTTATGAGTTTGGAGACATTACCTGATTGAACGGAAATTCGAGTTAAAGACTGATCACCGTGGATTACAACACATTTTTTCCCTGAGTGACTTGAACGTGCGACAAAGGCATTGGTCATATTGTTGAGGTATAACGAAGGAATTTATGTATCACCTAATGAAAAATTAATAAGTTTGATTTTGAGTGAAGTTCATCGAGTATTATATATGGCTCATCCAGGATTCACAAAGATGAAGGCATGCCTTAAGACTTTATTCTTCTGGAAAGGAATGGAAATGGATATAGTTAATTTCATGGAGAGATGTTTATAATGTCAGCAAGTGAAGGTTGAACATAGAGATCCAGTTGGATTGTTATAGCCACACACAATTCTTGAATTGAAATGGGCAGTCATTTCGATGGATTTTATTGTTGGATTGCCACTAACGACTAGTAGACACGATTTGATTTTTGTGGTAGTTGACACTCTAGCGAAGATCACACACTTTATTCCAGTATGTACGATGTATTAGGCACCAGACATAGCTAGAGTTGTTTTTAGAGATATTGTGAGGTTGCACGGTGTACCAAGAAAGATCATATCTGATCGAGGATCAATGTTTATAGGATGATTTTGGACTAGTTTCCAAGAGGCTTTGGAAAACAATTGAATTTTAGTACAACATATCACCCCGAAATAGATGGACAAATAGAAATAATGAGCCATATCTTAGAGGATATTCTTCCGATGCATGTGATGGATCGGAAAAAGAGTTGGGGAGACTTATTTCCATTGGTATAGTTTTCTTACAACAAAAATTATCAGAATACGATAAAGATGGAACCGTTTGAGTTTCTTTATGGACGATCATGTCAAACGCCTCTGTTTTGTGATCGAATAGAGGATAGTGTTCTAGTGGGATTGGAAGTGATCCAAGAAATGGAAGAACATATGCGAACGATAAGAAAAAGGATTAAAGAAGAGAAAGATTGACAAAAGAGTTATGTTGATGTGCATCACATTGACCGCAGTTATGAAGTTGGCGAAAGTGTTTTCTTGCGAGTAAAACTACACAAGAGTTTGATCAAGTTTTGAAAGGGTTCCAAACTCTCTCGTAGGTTTGTGGGGGCCTTCTAAGTTGTGTAAAGGAAGGACCTGTGGCTTACCGAATAGACTTACCTGATTATTTTAGGCACATGCACGATGTATTTCATGTATCTGTTTTGTGACATTATATTTCAGAACTATCACATGTTATTGACATGATTTCCTCCCAGGTGTCAGACGAGGGTGCTCTCATGGTGGAGCCATTCTGCATACTGGACCATCGCACTTAGAAACTATGACGTCGAATATTCGATTAGGTCAATGTCCAATGGGACAACTATAGTCCACATTTTGCTACATGGGAGGACGCATCCAAGATACGTCAATCATTTCCTTATTTATTTGATAGATTAGACATATAGATTTGTATCAGATACATTTTATTTCTTTCATCGTTAGATTGTACAAAACTTCATGACAAATTTTAAAACAAGAGGGGGTGTATATAACATCTAGTTCCACTGAGAACATTTATATTGACTTATTCTTTGAGGACACTTGCGAGCAAGTGATCCGATTATGATACATTATGATTATGTTTTTCTTATGAGTTATATATTTTGATGTCATTGTTATTATATTTTAAATTCTAGATGTATATATGTATCTATGAGTGTGCAGGATACATGACAGGTTGATAATGTTGATGGCATCAATGAACTTCCTTGGACTCTGGATTGAGTCAGGGAGTGGACATGTATTTGGTTTGAGTTTTGGGTATTTATTTACATGTATATATGATGATTTTAGTATGGATGTTATGTATATGGATTATTGGCAGTGTTCTTGTTAGTGGATGCAGACTTGATGATGCTTGCTAATCCAACTCACATTAGGAATAAATGGATCATGCAAATAAAATCAGAAACTTGAGGGAGAGGTGTGGCAACATCTCTATCACATCCTACTAGCACTCACGTTGTGACCTGAACTATAGGTTAACGATTACCTAGTTCAATAGGTCCAAGATGCCATGAGGGAAGACTGAGACATTCACTCACGAAGAATTCTAAGGGGCACGCAATAAGGAAGAATCCTTAATCCTTAGAATCCCTTAGTCTCTCACAAGGTCGACCAAGTGGAGTGTTAACTCCAAGTGTCAGAGAAACTTCCAAAACTAGTCAAAGGCAAGTGGCACCCTTGGAGCATGGAGGTGCGTCTTGAAGGGAACGTTGCATAATCAAATGTGAGTAATAAAAATCTATAAGGCTTAGAAAATAAAAATAAAATACTTAGATTTTGTTAGAAAGAGAATTCAAATGATTATTAAATTAAAAACAAGAAAATAACAAAGAGTCTAAGTCTAAAGATGTTTGTTTAAATAAACCATAAAAAGAGAATAAAAGAATTAGACTAGCATTTAATTGAATGAAGAAATAAGGATAAACTTGGGTAAATTCACATGTGTGCGTGAAAATACTAAAAAGGATTTATAAATAATAATAATAATAAAGCATGAGAGAATAGGTAGTCCACATAGAGTAGCATCTTGAGTCAATCTACCACTAATCGTAACTAAAAGAAGACTCATAATTCAACTCAAACTAAAAAAATCTGGTTAGGGGACACAAATTAAATGAGAGATTGAGGAAGTAAGAGACAACTAAGAGGAAAAATAAGAACACATTGGGGAATGTGAGGGAAAAGAATTTTAAATAAAATAAAAAGAGAAATTACTTGTGCAACTTTGGGAGAGTACCACACATGTAGTGGGTGAATAATCCTTTAATTAAATTATCAAAAACTAATTATGTGTGCATGAGGACATGTGTCATTGGGAATTTTTCTATAAAAGAAATGGAGAGAAAGGGAAAGGGGGCTCACTTTTGTTAATACTGTTATGCTACCAATTTTTTTCTTGAACTAGATTACTTGTTGAGAGTTGGGTTCCAAAACTTGGTATGGAATGAAGCTCTTCCTTGCGAGGCAAGTTTTGGGTGTTATTGAATTTATGGATTTTGTGTGTGGATTCTTTGTGGCTTGAGGAGCTAAGGGGGAAGAACAATACCCTTAGCATTGTTTGGGATGTACCGGTGAATTTCGTATAGGGGGGAAATGATTTAAAGTTGTGCAATATTTCAAATTGAGAATCGACTTCAAATATATCATCATCAACCAGTTGTGGTATTGGTAATTCTTATCTAAAATTTTAATGTTAGATTATTCAAATTGGGTCATAATAGATCTATGTAAATATGTAAGAATCGATGTCTGGCTCTCATATTAGATATTTTAGTAATATGAAATTGGAAATGTGTCTTCATGTTATTTCCTTCCAGATCTATCTCCTCATACTAGTTTTCTACTAACATCGAGACCAAATACAAAAAGGCGATATTTTGACACTATGAATTCTTGACATTTACGAGGTTTTCCGTTCTTGTTTCCTTATTCTCCTTTTTTTTGTTCTTGTGCTATGTAGGTGAAAGTAGGTCAAGACCTTCCTAAATTTATCCTCAACAATTCTGGCGGTGTGATATATTATCCTTAGAGAATTCAAGGATATCGCTTAGATTTGTGCTCGATTTGAGTCGTTTAAGCCTTAATTTATTTTATTTGGTTGTTTTAAAAACCTGTTAACAAGAGATTAAAGTATATTGAATAATGATATTCTCTTTCTTACACCTCAGTCAACATCTGTACACTTTTCTCTTCCTCTTGCAAGTCTTTTCTTGATAGATGGTAGGCAAGATTTTCGTCCTCCTCTTTTCTTTAAGGATAGTAGGAAGAAGTTGGAGCTAGCAAGATTTATTCTTTTAGCTAAGAAATCGTTCTTGTGTTATTGAATGATGACTTAAGGTAGATACTCCTCGGCATATTTCATGTATCACTCTCTTCTTAATTACCACAGAGTTCTGGAAACTTTCCTAGCAATAATAACATCATCTATCCTTTAATTTTTGCTATTGTTATCGTTTGGATATCCTTCCCATTTATTTTTGGTATAAAGCATGAAGTGTCTAAAATATATGGTACCCTACCAACGCCCTTTTACTTTGGTAATTTTATTTTTAGGATATCTAATTTCATCGGAGAAGTAAATAAAGATTTGTGTGATATCTAGTCCCTTGTTTCACCTCTAATCTTTAGCTAGCCCTTCTTCTTTTAAAATAATATTTCATCTTTGATCGTCATATTTTTATTGTATCAAATCAAATATCTATTTTTTTTAATAATGGTATTACAACGATATTGCAATTCTTATCTCTTTTATTTTATCTCCAAATGCACGACTTGAATTCAGTGGGAAACAATCCTTTTTTTTTGTATCTCCCAATATCTCTAGTTGTACATTTTCCCAAAAATGAGCTGGTTCTTCAGTGTGTATGAGAATTTTGGTGATTGACGCAGTTATCAACTCTCCCAATCTTCTCCTTATCTACACGTAATCTTGATAAGGAAGACAATCGTATACTTTTAAGAGAAGGAAATTTTCGTCTAGATGATGAGTAATAAATTATACGATTCTATTCTTCAAGATAGGTAAAATTTAGTTTGACTAGTAGTTTGGGTATTATATATCTTCATGCTCCTTATAACGACTCCCAGTCCTGAGACCTCAAATTGTCAAGATCGATCGGATGAATCCTGGACTTGAGCTCTGATTTTGTGACTTGAAGGTCCTAACCTTGCAAGGTAGGATTGGGTGGAAAGACATTGTTTCCTTGAAATGTTGTGTAATTTGATGATGGATATGTTAATTCCTTATTGATATTATATATTGACCTTATTATGAAGTTGACGTTGAGTAAGAATAATGTCATTAATTAATCATAGATAATTTACCTGATTGAATATTTATGAAAAGTTCATAATCAATGTCTTAACATGATTTATAAAGTTTTTTTTTTTTTTTCTATTGGTTGTAGTCACTTACATTTGGGTTGTGTACAGAGGGGATGTTTCATGACTACAAACTCAAAATACAAAATATTTCAAGAAAGAGATTGTGATAGCACAAGTATCTCCTTGCCTAAGACCAACCTTTCTCCATTATTTCATCCTCCAACCGCCTTTTAGGCTTTCAATATATGATATTTAAACATTACAATAATCCTTCTAGATCCAAAATCATGTGCCTAATTTTGTCTATGTTGAGTGCAACCATACATATGGATGAAAAATTTAGAAACCGATTGCTACATGATTTATGAGAAAATTCCTTTTGAATAATCGATCATAACTCTCATAACATTCCATTTTTTAGGAAATGACTTAGGTGAGAGGTAAATTAGCCTATTATGCAAGTGGTTTTTTTGTTTTTTTACGAGATTCATCACCATCGGCTTGAAACTAAAGTAAGAAGTTCACCTCCTGAAGACTGGTCGAAAAATCAAATATGGAAAATGTAGTTTCAATTAGATATGATTTATCTCAAATGATTCACCGTATGAGAAAATGACCTACGTGAAAGGTAAATAGACTTATTTTACAAGTGAGTTGTTGGCCCTGTTTCAATATGCCTCATCGTTTGCTCGTATTTGAAGATGGAAGTTCGCCTCCTGTGAACTAATGAGAATTCTCAACTTTTACTCGCCTAAGTTTTTCAACCTATGTAGATAAGAAATTCCAATTGAATGGATTATTTTGGAATATTTGGAAACTGAAGTTCAGTGGCATCTCTGTAATGGACACTTGTAACAAAAAAAAATTAAATTAATAACTAATATTTATTAAAAAAGTATCTACATAATCTTCAAGTCTTAGTTAATAAAAATCAATCAATAGAATCAAATCCAATTCATATCACACATTCTAAATAATCATAACTGAATACCAAAATGGACATTATATTTTGGGATTTGGGGATATTTTTCAAATTTGAGGAAATTAACTCCATAATATTTAATAATCACTCAATTGTCGGCAAATTTAAATCAACCAATTGAAAGCACAACATTGACTCATAATAAAAATATAATCTTTAAGGTAATCCTTAGATGATATGGCTAAGATGATTATATTTCTAAGAGAAAGAATAGATATGGGGTATATTAAATATAGAGAGTCAATTTTACTCAAAATAAAATTGAAACACCTACGCTTAAAAATCTTGATAATAATTGTGATTAAGAACAAGACTAGATTTCATGTAGTCAAACCATATTTTAGAATCATATGTTAATTATTAAATGATATAACAATATTCCTCATAATTATGTTTCGAATCAAAGTGAAATGTGAGGAATTCACATTAAAACTAATTTCAATTATTAATCAATTTGTGGTGATATAATAATGTCTAGTGGAAACCAATCCAATCACCTAAATAACAAAACATTTACATC
>JZKD02S1807849.1:4725-15676 GCA_000966675.3 Picea glauca | reverse complement strand
ATGATTCCAGTGACAATGAAAAAGACGACCTGAACACCAAATATAAGATCGTCGTCCAAGATGGAATGCATAAAGTAGCGGACATGCCACAACTTCTCCCTTACTATGATATGGTTTGGTGGGCATTAGACCATGTGGATATACCAACCAGAACCATCATCAACGAGCAGAAGGTCACTATTGGCACTTTCAGACCCGAACAACTTCAGGCTATGTACAAGTTGCCAACCATGTCATACCTTACATACAATGCTGATTTCTTGGAGAATTTCAAACAAAAGGACTGTGTGCAATATGACAAGACTATGTCCAGTTTAATCAAAGATTGGGTCTCACACCCTGCGAAGTTTAGGGCGGACAGTAACGGTATATATTCAATAGCTTCTCTGGAACCACAGTTCAAATATGTAGCTATGATGACCTGCAAATTATATAGGAGAGAGGACACCACACATTTTTTCCTTTAGTGGGTGCCTCTAATACATTAAGTCGCCGAAGGCTATTCCTTCAACTGGGATAAAATACTGTTTGATAGCTTGACCAGTCGAGTTACAGAGTATCGAGCACAAAGGGAGAGCGGAAAGACTGCTTCATTCTTTATGTCCGCATACATTATGGAAGCCGTATGTTTTCTAACACCCTTTCCCTTAATGAGCTGGAGTTGGACTCCATCAGAGGCCGAGCCCATCCACGTCTACCATTCAAAACTGTGGGAAAACAAAGCAGCAGATTTTGTGTATGAAATCTTTAACTGTGTAATGGTACCGCTGCATGTCACTATTTTCAGCCACCCACCACCCAGGATCTCAGACAGTATAGTGATGAATCTGAGCAATATAGTCGACTGGTATGTAGAAGCAGAATTCTCATATCTCAGGGTTTTTGAGGCTTCTGTTCCCCAGCATGCATTACCATTATTCATACCCGATAAGTTGTTTTGTCGTGAGATTACTAGGAAAATCGTAATCGGTGGCATAAGTAAGGAGCTTAAGGGATATTCAAAGAAGGTATGGCCACCTTTTCCTATTCATTTAAATTCATATTCTTTGTTAGATTTCGGGCATGCTAAAGCTGAGGCAACAACCCTAGAAGACCTATAATTGGTTCATGTTGAATTCAAGAAGCACGATCCGCAAAGGGTCGTAAGTAATCACTTGGCCAGTTGTGGACTTAAGAGGTTCGAACACGAAAATTCTCCCTTGGATGACATTTTTCGAGGCGCAAGATCTTATGCCGAGATTTTGGCTCAGATAGAAGCCCTGGCACCCGAAGAGAGGGCCGATGTTCTAAAATTCCAAGAACATCAACACATTTGTCTTCCCTCAGTATTGTGGGGTGAGAATCCAAGTACAACAGAGGGGCAACAAAAAGAAGCCGAAGGCTCCAAATATGCTGCACCCAACCAAGAAAAACACCAGGACGGGGGAGAGGAAACTAGAAGTCCGAAACCAGAGATAAAGACTCCTGAGTCACCGAAAAAGAAGACTCCAGTTATGACTCCAGGACAGCCAGCTAAGCATATCGGAGATCCCATCGCCTCCATTACTCCCTTGCAATCAACTCAGGGAAACATAGACGCAGGATGGATTTTAAATGAAGAATTGAGACCTAAAAGGATGGAAGAGATCCCTCCAAATGAGTTCTTTTTCGATAAGAAGAGAAAGGCTGTAGTAAAAGGAGAATTCTATCAGGAAGAGGGATCAACAGCCAAGAAGTTCAAAGTGTTGACCAATGGGAAATACAAGAAGAAAGAAGAGTTTGCGACAGAAATAGTTGGGACATTAGGGGCGTATGCTACAACAAACAAATTTTCAGTCAGGGTTTTGAAAAATCAGCTGAAGCGAAAAAATCACCTCATCAAAACCTTAGAAGCTAAAGTAGCCATAGCAAAGGAGGCTGCCAAGGACCAGGCAAGTGCAAGAATAGAACAAGCAAGGCTGGTCGATAAAAAGGAGATAGAGCTGCTCAAAACTAAGCTTGAACAAGCAGAGCTGGTAGTTCAGACCGGTCAGATACAAGTGGGCCAGCAAAAAGACTTGATTGAGCAGCTACAGGCTAGAGTGGAAATCACCGAAAGTAAAGTTATAAATATCGGGATATTCCAGTCCTAGGAGATGGAGATTCGGAGTAGAGTTTCTGCAGCCCAGCGAAGTTTACTCGCCAAGGTAGAGATAATTCTAGACAACTACTTACTCGTTGATCAAGTATTGGAAAATTTATCTGTCAGAGAAAGAGAAGCTAGAGCAGCTCGGGTCGCATTTCAAGAGGTTGTAATAGCTATAAACAATAGGGAATCGGGAAGTACTCCCAGGTTTTCCATTTCGGAGCAGACCAGAGGAAATATTTTATTGAAAGAATGGGAGCACAGTATATCAGAAGGTAAACTACAAGCCAAGAAGGTAATGAAATCCTTTTAAGAATATTTTGGTTCTATAGATGGTATTCTGTTAGGTATTGATAGCGAAGGCAATGCTGAGACATTGAGTCAAATGAATATAGCGAAAATCTTGCTTGATATAAACAAGAAAGAAGAAAGAGATTCGGCCGAAATATCACAAGTAACTATGGCAGACATAGTTCAAATAGATAAATGTATGATTAAGCCAAGTGTGCAATTGTGCGCTATTGACATCCTAGACTGACAGATGGAAGAAAGGTTTCCACAATTAGCTCGAGATTGTTACTCTTTTGAGGCCAATTGTCAAGCGGAACCATCAAGGTTGATATCGCGGCTAGTGGAAAGATGTGTCACTTGTACCGAGCATGTGAGAGGGCAAGTTTCTGGTACCAAATAAAGACAAAGATAAAGAAATGAAACGATTGATCTCCTTCTTGTTGTAACTGAAAATCCTAGAACGATTGAGAGTCCATTATATGTAAATCTGTATAAATATACAATAGAAGGAAGGAACAAGGGCTGGACCTTTTTGGGTCGATTGTAATAGAATTTTTCTATCTTGAGAGTTAATATAAAGAAAATCCGAAGATTCTCAATTGCGTCATGACTGTGTTATAAGTTTGTTTCCTTGTATCTCATATTTCATTTCATTTCATATATGTATCTGATGAATGCTTCGCTATAATTTAGTACAACCTCTACTATAGTGAATGAATTCTAGTTCTCTATATTGTTTACTATTTTTCCTCTGTACCATCTATTAGTGGGTATAAGACCAGTCAACACTTTAGATTTCTATATATATATTTTATGCTTCATCGGGTTATTTCTTTACCTTTTTCTTCTTCTGTTTATAAGTGAGATTCTCCCTTGATAGGAGCCTTACATGATAGACAGCTTAACGTTTTCTCCCACCTCATACATATCTATTTAAAATATAACTCAGTTACGAGAAAGGGCCTTTGGTTTGCACCCTATTTTCACTACTAGAACTATAAACTCTCCTTTATACGACCGAAATTGAGACAACACCTAAAATTCCTTTGAGATTTTCTTATCTTTATGTTCCTCTATGACTCTCCCTGTAACAAGACAGCCTAATATCGAACCCGGACTATTAGATCAAACACATATTGCCTTAAATATTTTTGATACTATTCTTAAAATAGCCACTACCCGGGTTGATCTCGAACGTTCATGGGCAGCGATTGAACGGGATATAAACATCCAGGAACAGTTGGAAGCTAGACAATGTCAACCCAGAAATCATCCCTAGCTTCCCTTGCCGAAGGTTGACATTTCTTCCTTCTTTACCCCTTACTCACTTTCGGATGACTGGACACTGTACTTCCAAGCCTTAAGTACAGACTCTGGAACAACATCTTGTTTGAATGAGTTTTGCATCAAGTTATTTTCTTAGGTGAATTAATTATGCCTCCATTCTTTCAGAAGTTATTTATTTCTCTTTAAGATACTTTTCCAGACTTTCTTCCATCCTATTTGCTTCTAGGATTTGGTTTTTCAGGTTGCTCATGAGTTTCTCCATATCCTTTTCTTTATATTCATGTTTTTCCTTTTTTTCAACTACAAAACTTTTTAGTTGTCTATATCTGTTTTTGTATCTTCTTAATTCATCCAAGGCACTCATAAGTTCTTCTTCCATATTAACCTCTGCTTCATCTTTTGATTCTTCCTCATGCTCAATTTCTTCTATCTCAATAGGCTCTTCAATACCTAGAAAAAGGACTTCATCATCATCACTGTGACTAGACTCTGATGAATTGTTGTTTTCTTCTTTTGAGTAAAAAAAATTTTTCCCTTTGTAAAATTTCTTCTTGTAGTTGGGTTTTCCCTTCTTCTTGTATTGTTTATTTTTGTCTTATTCATCTTCAGGGTCCTCCTTGGGATAGGGACACTTGGCTGCAAAGTGGCCAACCTTGCCACAATTAAAACATTTGAAAGGCAACTTGCCTTTGTACCTCCTTGATCCTTTCTGAAGTTTTTTAATAAAATTGGCTTCTTCTACATCAGATTCTTCAAGATGGTTGGGTTGAGTTTTTTGCTTCTAATTTTTTGTTTTCTTGATCACTTTGAACGCTGCCTCTCCTTTTGGGAGGCTCTCAGGACCTAATATTAACTCACTGGCAGTGAGGATTCGATATAGTTCATCCATGGTGAGTTGATCTAGATTTTCTCGATCTTCGAGAGAGGACACTTTAGGATTATATAGCATAGGAAGTGTTCTTAGTATCTTTTCAACTAACTCATTGTATGAAACTTCTTCTCCCAAACCTCTGATTGCATTAACAATATTATCAACTCTTTCGAAGTACTCTAAGATATTTTCTTCATCCTTCATTTTTATACCTTCATATTGTACTTTGAGAGTCTGAAGTTTGGCCCTCTTTACCTTGGAATATCTTGCATATATAGTTTCCAATTTATCTCAGAGTTGCTTTGCAGTTTTACAGTTTAGTACTTTAGCAAGGATCTTCTTACTCAGTCTAGCTTGTAGTGTGTTTAAAGCCTTTGCATGTTCCCAAAATGTCTTCTTGTCTTCTTCTTCTGTGGGAGTGAATTTGGGAACATCATATCCTTTTTCAACTAATTTCCATACTTCCAATCCAATGGAAATCAAATAGATTTTCATTCTAACACTCCAGAAGACATAGTCTTCACCATCAAATAAGGGGAATTTTGATGACATCTTAAAACTTTTGATCCATCATGATGTATATTTCTCTTCAAGTGATTTAAACCTTTAGCGAAGAACCTCGCTTTGATACCAATTTAAGGATTAGACCTTGTCACTGAGAAGGGGGGGGGGGTGAATCAGTGACATGATTAATTTATCAATTTTTATTTTGTTAACGCAATCAATATTTTAACACAATATTTATGATGGAACCCAATTGGGAAAACCACAAACACTTCTCTTATTAACTGCAAAATTCTATTTTTACATGTTACATAGAAGGAAGATATTCTTCCTCTTAGATCAACACCCATTGATCAAGATGCACCCACACTCTTGTTCACCAGTTCCAGCTAATAGAAGGGTTCAACCCCCTATTTAGTCAGCTACAACTAACAAGGAAGCACCTACTCCCTTACAGGAACCAATCTGCCCTTGCACCTCCCTACCTCCCTTAATTTAACAATCTGACAATGATATATGAAGTCCTCTGGTAATATTCTCTATTAGGCACTGGACTTCATCTTCTTTTGCTCTATCTCCTTTTTATTTAATCTTATATATTCAACAAGAGACACCCCCTGCCGCTTTTGATCTTTGGCAATTAAATAGGCCTGCCATCACACCTTTTCACCAAACATGGCACATTTTCACCAAACAATATGTATGTTCTATATAAATGTTTATAACTATCACACCTCTTCATTTTCCAGACTAATAACTTTGATTTTATTTTTCTTTTGATGTCTTGTTAAAAACACAATAAAATTCCTCCCTTTATTAAAAATAAAATAAAATAATACTCCAGTCTTTTCATAACCACCCACTTTGATCTATTTCAAATCTAGTGATTGTGTGTAATACAAGTGATTACCATTATCATAATTCTTTCTTATTGATTCTTTCAAGATTTAACATTTAAAATATCCTCTGTCTATGTGTTTATGCAGGGTTTTATCGACTTTTGGTGGACATATGAAAATGCAGTATGTGGCCTTCTTGACAGGCATTTTGGATCTTCAACAACCTTTGTTACATTTCATACTAGTATCTCCTAGTAGACCATCCTCCTCACATTTTTTTTCTTGATCAACTACCAAATTTGAACCAGCATTATATATTTTTGTTAATGCATCGAGCTCTTCCCTAGTTGAGCATCCCTTCAAAGAAGTGTTACTACAATCTATTTTAGTATTCCCCGATTGTGTAAGCTCCATACAGTCTGACATATTTGGTGGTTTTTGACATCTGGATTTTAAATCGACTAGCAGTGGACTTGGCAATCCACCAGACTTGGCATTATGCCAAAGGCTACGATAAAAATGACAATTTCATTTTTAACTAACGTAACAAAATTTCCTAGCCTGTGGTCACTCATATGACCGTCGCGCCTAGTGGGGTATAAAAAAATATGTTTCCAACATCTTAGTCACTTTGCCCAAAAGGTAGGGGGCCTGACAAGTCATCCTGGGCTCTAGGCTGGTGAGATTCTTATGGAGTCCAAGCACCTAGAGCCCCCACCATACCCTTTCTCTATGTGTCGATATAGCTTAGTGATTGTTTTGTATATAACCCATACAAATCGTTTTACACTATCAATGTGGGATAAATCTCAATTTCCAAGTTAATCACCACCGTCAATCATTAGATCAGAAGGTTGTTGAGACTCCACCTGCAACTCTTCAATTTTAACCATCACACTCTTCTCCTCCCGATCAATATCTTGGCTTTGAACATAGTGTTGGTCAGATTCATGGCCACCTGATTCTTGGCAGCATCACCAATGAACCTCTCCATCTCGGTAAATGTGGTATATGATAGAGTGGTTTGATTCCCTTTTTCGTTGGTGATGGTCTCTACCTAGTCTTGCTTCCATACTCCCAAGCAGCTATATGTGGTGCCCAAATCGATTCTAATGACCTTACCCTCCATCTTTCAGCTATGACTTGGCAACGAATTCACTAGATAATCGCAATAGTACACAACACTCAAAAACTCTCAAATGAAATCTCAACAATGATGTCTGCCAAAGTCAGCCATGATATGGATTACAAATGCACTGGGGTCACCATTCTCTCTAAGCTTTGAGTGCATCATTTTATTCTGTAGTTTAGCATCTTTATCTTCATTACATACATTAAATCGAAAAGTATACAGAGGTTATACACTGTTTAATATAAAGATTCAGTGCAAAGTCCTCTATATAAAAATATAGATAATCAGTCCAGATATTTTGAAAATAGATCTTATTTTCCACATGAAAGGTTATCTTCATCGTTGACTCGTTTAGTGTCTTTCACTAAGAAACATAAGAATCCTACCATGGGATTTAAGGATGGAAATGAAAAAAGAAGTTTAAACTGAATTTTGAGTATGTAAGGATATCCCTTGGCATATTCAACAGTTTGGTCATAACATACTCCTACCCCGGAATTTGAAAAACTAATTTACACACCAGTCCAAGAGTGGAATCCTTGATATTCTCCTTTGAAATGGCTAGTGCTTTATGAACCATGGAAACAGATAAAGCATTCTTGCCTAAATGCCATAATGCTACTGCATTCATTTGCAAACCTTCATTGTCCAGCATACCAGCCTTTTCCAAGTTTTCACACTTATTAACAACATCTTTACTTTCCCTACCTGGAAAAGGGCTTGAGCTAGATTAAATGACACATCATAGTAAGATAACCTGCAATATTTCCATAACCAAGAGTATTTTGATATGTGTGTGGCTCACAAATTATGGTACTTGTTATTTTATAAGCCTCAACTTCTCTTGCTAATTCCCCTTAGCCATGATTACAAGGAATCTTCTTTGACTTGCAACAACTCAATATCTGACTTTGATACATCCACATAGTCATAATGAGCTCTCTCCAAAATCCTCTCTATGATGTCAGAACTATGCAGTATAGTCAATACTGTTAATGCCATTAATGCCTATTATCACCATCACAGATCTATTCTCAATTTCAATTCCAACCAACAACAATGTCTCTCATCTATTTGACATCAGTGAAAATGCCATCAATGCCAACATGTATATCCATATTTCCAACATTACTTAGATCATGGATATTATATGATTGGATTGCATAAATTGATTATGGAAAAGAACAATATTTGTCTCTTTCTCTTTCATAAATAACATTTTTCATTCATTACAAGCCCTCTGCATCCCATATATCATTGATTTTCCCTATTCAAAGTGGTCATCAGTTATGAAATAATTGATAACATAACTAATAGATATAATATTGTTGCATGCTTGATTGTTAGCTAGTCAAAGCCAATCTCTTAAACTATTTTCTTATGCAAAGCAATTTGGTGTATTATTTTCCTTATATTCTAATCTAATCTTTACTACTATGGAAATGAGTTTCTTTAGTAGGGGAAGTCATGGTAGAGGCAGAAATAGAAGTAGAGGAAATAATATATCTTTGCAAAGGTGTAATACATACTAAGGTTCTCATACATTTCGATGGTGATTTTGAAGAATTCAATGAGTTGATGCAAATGGGTTTCCTCGACCTAGCAGGCCAAGGGGCCTTCCATCCATATCCTCAATCTGAGAGACATCCATATCAGCCTCATCCTATCATTTCAAATGTTCATGTCCCATATCATGTGTCCTTACAACCAGAAGTCATTGTCAATGATGGCTGGGAAGATGTTGTCCAACATCCTTCAGTTCATCATGGTGGTTGGCCCACAATGTCACTACCATTACCACCTCCTCCTCCACCTAAACAACATGTTCGATGGATTTCCTCTATTTCATCCCATGCTCATTCATCTCATGCAAGAAGACGGATTAAGATAGATATTCCTGAGCCAAAGACAAGAAAGGGTAAGCAAACTGCCACTAAATTTGAGTCATCTCATGAATCATCCCAGTCAGTAACATCCCATGCCCAACATGCCAATGACCACTCCCATGCTTTCAATGAGGTTCATCCCAAGGCATCCAAGGAACATAAATCTAATAAGGCAAGCTCACATGCAATCAGGGTAGTAAATACAGTAAGCAATGTAAGGAAGNAGATAAACACATTAGCACATAAATATGGAGAAATCACTGATATATATGTAGTCACTAGTGGATGCCAAATAAAAAATTATACATCAAAGTCGATATTGAATGTTGAAGGGCCTCTTCAATACAAAACTACATTACTTATATAATAATAAAATGTATCTCATGATTCATCATCATGATGGAGTGTGTAGATGTCTGATATACAATGAAAAATGAAACAAACCTAGCAGCTAGCTATCTAATATCATTGTCAGCCTCTGTCTCTCCCCCTTTTACGAGAAAAGATAAGGGGTTGCTTGTCAGGCCTGCCCCTGACAGTAGAAGGCCCTGTATCTGATAGTGGATGACCACTGGTGTGTGCAGGAGTAGGTGTATCAATAAGTGTAGAAGGTTGTGCTGATGTTTGCACATCACCCTCCATGATGTCTTCAGGTCGCTCCTCCTATGAATGGAGGGATTTAGATACATATCTATGAATGGAAGGGATTTAGATACATACCTATGAATGGAAGATTCAACACCGGTTGGCAAATGAAATTGAACCCTTGCTCCACTTAGAAATCTTTGATGGTGGTGATGATGGTTGTTAAGTTGCCTCCACAGTGATTGAGGAAGACCACAAACCCTTCTCCTTCCTTCTCCACAAGCAAAAAAACACAAATGACCAAAAAAAATAAAAAAATAAGCCCTTATGCCCGCGGGTTCCCTGCGTCCAGAGACTTTTTGGTAAAAGTCACGATTTTTTCAAGAGTAAAAGTCGACTCAGGGTAAAAGTCGTGACTTTTACAAAAAGTCGCGAAAAATCGGCAATTTTTTCAACACTGGTTACAACTAAGTAATATCATGTTTTTCCTGGTTTTGTATAAAGATGTTACAATCCCAAGATCCTTTTGCAACAGGCTGGCATGTGATTCAGCCTGGTAACTATGGTATGAAGACTAGCTATTTATTAACATTTTTATGGTGAGCTTTTGACGTTGATTAAAAATTATTGTTGCACCATTAGCCTTTTTACATAAGGGCATAAAGGATGAGGCATATGCCAACATTGCCAATAAAAGGGTAAAAGGATGAGGCATGTATATTAGCTAGAAAATATTATGTATCTCATGGAGAGGTTTAATAGAGTGTTTTTAATTCAATGCAAAGGGTTACTGAATTGCCTTGCACTTGCATTAGTTGGTTTGGTGTAAAAAGTAACAAGGAGTTACTTGTTACAGCTAGTGTGTTAGGAGTTGTGAACTATATATAGTATGCACTATTGGAGGTTTGGTTAACCAGTTAGTTAGCCCTTAGTGTGATCATCTTCAGATATATCATATTATCAGTAGTATAGTCCTACTTGTGTCCTATCTCAATAATCAGAGTTGAAATATTTTCTTTGATTCAAGTGTTTAAATTTCAAATTAGTAATTAGATTCTTGTTCATTTATTTATTTTTTGACCTTGGACTATGTTGTCTACGGTACTACCATTTTCAATACCGTTGGCATTTCTTGATCCAGATGGATATCGGTGGCCACCCACCTTTTCCAACTGGCTCAAAACAGTTTTCTAACAATTTTGGCAATTTACTATTTTTAGCAGTTTTAACTTCTAGGGCCATTTTGAGGGCTTAAATGAAGGTTTTTCGGGATCGAGCTCCTCAATGATAGCCGAAGGAATAATTAAGCCCCCAAAATGAATCTCCTCGACGATACATTTCCAACAGGCTATCACACGCCTAAAACGGAGATCGTATGCAAAAGTTACGACCCCGGGAAGTTGATGTACTAACTTACCCAAACGGGGCCCACATGACTTTTGGCGCTTCATC
>JZKD02S1807838.1:73298-96473 GCA_000966675.3 Picea glauca | reverse complement strand
ATATTATAACATATGTTATAACATATTACAATGTAATATGTTATAGGCTCTCCAATAAAAAGTTATAAAATATTTTGATCCCTCTCCAATAAAAAGTTATGTAATAGGCTCAAGTGTTTATGGAAATCAACACCGCATAAACACTAAATTGAATAGAATCTAGCTCCCTATATTTATAAATGGATTTACATTCTATATTTTCAATTGACAACATAAATGAGCATAGTGCCTTTACTTTCATTTTCTTTTCTTAAAGTGTAACTTGCATGCTTCATACTTTGCTTTTAATTGATTATTGTTTATTTTTGTGTTTTAAGAAGTATGGGCTCTCCTATCATCATTTGTAGTATAATATACATCAACGGAGAAATATTGAGTCCATCTAAGTTAATATCAAATTATTCATTCTAATTAATTAATAAATATATAGTTCCAAGTATTATTAATTGCTCTTTGTTCAAGAATCCATTATCACTTGTTTTTCTATGTAATTAAGTAAATGTTGTTCCTTTCTACTTGGTAAACAATTTTCTTTATCCATGATATATATTCAAGTATATCAAGTATTCATAATAAACTCTTTATCATGATTTTGTTTTGTTAATGATGTGATACATCTCTGCTGGTAGATTCCACTCCTGGAAACCAAATAGAGAAACCAAGTAGAGAAGCAGGAAGGACCCAATGAAACTCATTAACCAAATAAAGAAGGTCTTGGAAACCATATGTCCCAACACAATATCCTGTGCTCACACTATAAGAAATGCTATAGTTAAACCAGTGGTATTTACATTTAATCTCACTGTTGAATCTTGTTAACATTTCTCACTTGATATTGTTTGTAAAGACTTTTTAATTTATGACAAAATGATTAGTAGAAGTTGTTCTTTTTTATCTGGTAAAAACATTTCTTCATCCATAATATATATTCAAGTATTTACAATAAGCTCTTTTTCATGGTTTTGTTCTATGCTCTCAAATTTGTTTCATGTGAAGCATCATTAGATTACACTCCTAGAAACCAAGCAGACAAGGAGGCAAGACCCAATGAGACTATGAGGACTCATTTTCATTGACGACATGAATAAGGTCTTCGAAACCGTATGTCCCAACACAATGTCCTGACATTATTGTTGTTGTGATATTGATGAAATTAGCTTATTTGGTGTTGTTGTGGAAACCCCCACCCGTTCAAAGGAATGATATAAACACGTTTGAGTTGGACTAGCGAGTAGTGGATCTCTAGCTTTTCAAAGGCTGATATGGGTAGAGCTTAATGCGTGCTTTTTGCAGGTTCATTGGTACAAACATCCCATATCTGAAATATAGTCTATATCTTAGTTTGAATCTATATATTCTTTTGTGTTCTATAAATAGATATGTGGATATAATAAGAAAGTCAACAAAATATATATACATCTCTGATTGTGTTTGTCTTTTAAAAAAATAGAATTATAGTTATTAATTTTATAATTTGGTTAAATATAAATGTATTAGTCAGTCAATTAGTTGTTCCTTTAGAATTCTTTGAATTCTTTAGCCTTAGTTAAATTTAGTGGGTTGATGGTTTATATTAAGGAAATGAGAGTTTGAGTCCACTTCTAATGGTTTAACCATTATTAAAGAAACGAAACCAAGACACCATTTATCTTTAGATAAGATTGAGATATGTATTTAATTGTTAGTTGTTTGTGTGTATATGAAGGGCTTTTTCGTTGTGGGAGGAATTGTCATTTGCGTTGGCCAAATTATCTAAAACTTGAAATCAAACGAGGTTCCTTTATCACACAAGAAGAGCGAATTGTTATTTGTTTGTCTGCAATTTGAGGAATAGGTAACGAAATACAGAAATGGTTTAATTCTTGGTTTTAATGTTTGTTGGAGGTTTTTAATGGAGTAGTTATAAGGATTAATTATGAAATTTTTCATAAAGTAGTTATAATGATTAATTAATTTTAAAGTTATAAAATAATTTCGTATATATATAAGTAAAATAAGATTTTTTTCTCTTTATTTAGATTTTTTTAAGTACATAGATATATTTTCTTTCTATATTATGGATATCTTATGTGAGAAATACTAATTAAATAATTTATATTGTAACATTTAAAAATGGATTATATAATTATTAAGTTTTTTTACTAATTTTTTCACATATTTAAATGTTTATATGAAATTTTTAATATAATTATTACATTTTCTTTCATATATTTAAATTTAAATGTTTTTTTGTTAGTTAAATATTCTTGACTTGTCACACTAGCTTTTAACATGGCTTGATTTTAGGTGTTTTCAGAGGTTTTGAACAAGTGACTTCATTTAGGGAGTTCTTATATATTTGAATGAAAATTGCTTTATTATTTATCTCTTAAATAGAAATAAAGATAACTAAGAAGATGAATGGCAATTTACTACAAGCTCTCCACTATAAAAAAAAAAAAAAACTAAGAGACCTACCTCTTTGTCTTAACATTGCTCACAAATGCCAATTCATACATACTACAAAGATTTAACACAACATCCAAAAACAAAATATCATGATCTTTAAACAATAGTGTATGTGAGGATGATGATTATATTATGTAAAACATATTATATGATGGTGGGGTGGGGTCCTCGTGATATTATGCAAAACATATGGGGTGGGTGATATTATGCAAAACATAATAGTTTTGCATAATACCACCCCATCACCCCAATATACCCTCACTCTCATGTACCCTCACCCTAATTCACTTCGATGTTTCCTTTCACCGACTCCATGGATATGCTAGTATCCTATAAATATGAAGTGAAATTGGGAGAGCATGACCCACGTGGTCCCTCCCCTTCCATGGTACTACGCATTAAAAAAAAATGGAGTGAAAGGACGTGTTCCCCCAACTCTAAATAAAACATACAACAAACTTCGATTCCCCTTTAGCAATATGACCAACGACCAGATTAACTCGTGTACTTG
Source organism: Picea glauca (assembly GCA_000966675.3). Taxonomy (NCBI): domain Eukaryota; kingdom Viridiplantae; phylum Streptophyta; class Pinopsida; order Pinales; family Pinaceae; genus Picea; species Picea glauca. The sequence goes on along the minus strand of JZKD02S1807838.1, from coordinate 93,514 downwards.
AAGAAGTTAATATCAATTACGTCTATAGTGTTTGGGACAGTTAAGAAAAAGTGCTCCAATAACACTCGGATGAGTTAACAAGAAGTTCTCCCATAGCACTCGGACGAGTTAATAACAAGTGCCCCGATAGCACTCGGAAGAGTTAACAACAAGTGTGTCGACTCACACTCGGCAACGATAAAAGTAACTCCTCCGATAGTTTCAAACTCATGGGTTATCATGTGATTTAAGTGGAAAATCAAGCACGTATATGTATATTTCTTGAAACATATGAACAAGTTTGGTGTTCGTCGTATTTTTTAATGGTGAAGGAAGGGGGATCCACGAACCCTCCAAAGATTGAATGGAGTATGGTAGCGAAGGGACGTGGCATCCCACACCTTTTACTATTATACTCATCATAATTTAGTGTGCCATGGAAACGTGAAAGGAGGGGAGGGAAAGGGAGCGCTCATGTCCCCATGTGTTTAATCTTTTTGGAATATTTTAATGATTATGCTTAAGTTTAAGAAGTGAGGTAGAGAGAAACTCCATTTTAACAATTTTTTTTTATTTTTCAAATTTTTCTCTCTTTCATAAACTTGTTTAACATCACATTCAAACTAAGCATCATCACATGAAACCAAGATCAAAGTACCACAACTTAAGCTAAGTGATTCCTCAATGCATGAATAATGCAAGAATAACGATAATACAAAGACAGAGATTAGACTTCAAATTTGAAATGACCACTTTCCCAGAGAGCGTAGATGAGTGGGTGTAAACATGATCATTTGATAAATTTCATAACTCAACTTTCATATTTCACTCGACAAAGTTCATGACTTGGCATCTAACGCAAATCAGAGGAGTTCCCATCAACTCCTCTAATGTGCATCGAAGGAGTTCCCATCAACTCCTCCGATGCAATTCAGAGAAGTTACCATCAAATTTTCTGATGCAAGTCAGAGGAGGTGACATCAACTCCTCTGATAGCAGGTCGGAGGAGTTAGTATTAACACCTTTGATACATAAAAAATTGGCTTTCGTAAAATGGTCATAACATTTTACTAGGGTGTCTGTTTTGCGCGTTCTTTATACCTGTTACGAGGAAAATCACTCTATGTCAAGGGGTAAACCACAACAGACAGAATGACTGCAGAAATCAACTCTAATCCCAAGTATGCTATATAAATGAAAATGCTAACAATACAAGATAAAGATCATACCTCATCTGGACGTTCGATGAAGACCATTGTTGAGCACTTGACTCAAAGATTTATACCTACAACTTGTCCTCAACAACCAAGATACGCAAGCATATGGTGATAATATATAAAGTTAGGACATATAATAGCACAATCCATCAAAATTCATAACAAATATGCCCATAGAATAACAATTCAAATATTTGCAAGATATTAATTGGACGAGAAAAGAGTATTTCTATTAAAATATGATCAACAAAAGTATACAAGTGAAAAACTTATGTGTCGGCACATATCAGAACTGACAAACTAAGTCCCTTCTATCTTAGCCTCCACCACTTCAATCCTCCACCAAAGACAAGCTCATATAAGAGAGACAATGAGGTTCTCCATCAAAGAGGGAAGAGACTGGGGGTTGAACAATGTGTTCAGACTTTAAAGGAAAAAGGGATGCAAACTCAATATGAAGTGAATAATTTCTCTAAAGTAACTTTGCTCTCAAAAGTTGAATTCTATGCTCTTCCATGGTTTGGATATGGCCCAATTTATAGTCTTCAAATGGAACTAAAGGGTCGAATCAGAATGTTTCCAGTATATGGAAGGTCAAGGATCATGGATCTCGTGATGTAACATGGAAACTTGACACAATTTTTAATTTTGAGCATCGAACCCGATGTACGCGGGATGTAGTAGTACAACCTGCGTATACGCATGTTGTATAACTGATAGGGCACATATATGTGGAAAAATATGGTTTTTAGCTCTGGGAAGTGGAAAAGGGGACTTCAAGTCTGCATAGGGAAATGGAAAAGGCCTTCTAAACAAGCTACATGGGGTGAGACAAATATTACTATAACATATGCCCCCTAATGTGTGAGGTCGCAGAAGTACCTGTGATGGCTGGAATACATTATAATTCCCAGAAGTGGAGTAATGGAGACCAAGTTGGACGAACTAGTTGTTCATGAGAATATTACAATCCATAATGATTTTGTAGACATGACTTCCAATTTGACTTACACTATAGATCCATGTGGAAATATGCCAAACAATTGTTCATGGCCATGAATAGGAAACACAAAGTAGATACATGCCATAGGTTGTCATAGTCACGAATAAGGCCCAATGAAAACCAGTCTCAAAATCAATCTGAAGATATTTGTATACAATAGAGTACAATCTAATCTCCCATGATCATTGAAGTCATATAGGTATTGGTCCAATGAATGATAACAAAGGCTCAGGAAAGATGCTACTATAAGCTGATGTCTTCAATTCTTCTACATGATCTGCCAAAGGTGCAAATCTACATCATGTGAATAAAGGAGTTGAGGTCAAACACAATGAGACTTTGTTTGATTACCGGCCATTAAGGTATATCGTTAACAAACATGATACAACCTACCGATATTTGAAGTAGGTATCAAGGCACCGAGTACATTATTACAAGTGTGAATAAAGGTGTTGAGGTCGAACACTTGAAGAATCCATCGATCAAGAGACATTGATGTATTCCCAACTATCGATGGCGGGAGAACCTTCTACTGATGATTGCAAGCCTCTAAGTACTCATAGGACTCTAGGCCTCATTTCCAGAATATATGAGATGAATTTGATGGAAGGAGACCCGTTGAAAGGAGAGAATTAAGGCATCTCACATCAGTGGGCATGAGGTACAAAGAAATAGCTTGATGATTTGGAGGAACTCAGATGAAGAACATGTTCATGAAGCAATGACCCTATGCATCTTTTTCATGCACTAGATGCAAGTAATACATTAAAAAGACCCTCTAAATAGAATCCAATAAGGAAAACTTCCAACAAAGGAGGAAACCACCAATAAGGATAATGACATCCAAGACACTGCATGAATCCTAATGTGTGAATAGATTTTTTTTCGTCAAACACAAGGGAAACCCCCCAATCAATGACCAATGAGCATATGTCAACTATTAGGTTCAAGGTTACCTACCCATAATGAAAATAGGACCAGGGTGCACGGTAGGACTACATATCCATGTAAATTTGATACACACCGAGGGTATGAACGACATGCAAAGTCAAGAGTTTTGAGGAATGGCCGACACAGGATTATAGTCATCCTTTGAACAAGAACATGAGACATATGGAGGACTCCAACAACATAGACTTGATAATGAAATTTTGTGATGCGGGAGGCACCAATCAAATTCTCCATAGGGACTGGAAGAGTAACCAGACAGAGGAGTAAACTATAAGTAACGCGCTCAACTTCCTAAGGTCATGCTAAACCCAAACATTGGATGATGAGTGGATTCAAAATTTTGTGCTATGTTCAAAGGCGACACAACTGCTGCCAACATTAGATAATATTATTTTCCTGCCCATATTTTTTTGTTTTTTCATAGACAAATGAATGATATAATACATAAGAGGAAACAAGTGTCGTGAGTAAGCAAGTACTTCCAACAATGGAACATACCTATGCTCAATGTAAGGAGGTGCATGCAAGACATGGACACTCGGGGGAACGTTTCCTCTTAGGTTACAGTGTGTCAAGTTGCAAAGGATATAAACAAGGCTCTGTTTGGCTGGTGATGCAAATTGCTGAGGTAATAGACTTGTAGAGAGAAAGTGGGAACCGAAAATAGGCTCAATACTGCAAGCAAGAGAATGATATGCAATTACAACTTAACTCCAAAAAAGTTATTTTTCACGAATTTAGTCCCCTAGGCCCAAAAAAGTATAAAACAATACATAGGAGAACTCTTCTAGCCACTAGTGATTAGAGTATTCATTTTTCGAAATTAGTCTATTTGGTCCAAAAAAGGGTTAAACTTACACCAAATAGACATCCTTTCAAAGCCAATTAATGAGTGTTAAAGAGACAAGTTCACTTGACAATCTTTTCACTTTTTGAGAGAGTCGGAAAAGAGCTTAGACAAGACTCGGTGGGAGTCCCATAGGTATAGGTGAGAATTCTTATGAGTAAGAATATGAGTTTCGAATGCACAGTCATATTGGAGCTATAAGGGACTCCCATTCTTTATGGAATAATATCTGCATATGCATCAGATGGCACATAGGTTCTAACTAGGGAACCCATGTTTGGTAATCCTCTACCATTCAATAATGACACTTCTAATAGCAGTAAGGAGGTTCTTTGTCGCTAATAAATGGGTTTGTACCTAAGGCATATGGATCACAGTAATAGGATAATGCAAAAATGCAAGATGGAGGGATGACTCATCCTATACGCTGGTCAAAGAAAATACCCGCCAAAGTCACAAACTGGTGGAATGATGCTAGAAACTGCAAAAATACCTGGATAAAACCACCAAAACCAATTCCTTCCACTGTACTATTAGTCCATTGGGTCAAAATATTAGCAAAAACTATGTAAAGTGGGTTAAAATTTTCTATTAATAGTAAAAATAACCAATTTCACCATACCATTTTACATTTTTTACCAAATAGTTCATTTTGGACCAATTTTCCCACGACCTTCAAGTGTTGATTGTAGGAGCTACGAGCGATGGAATTGACAACTGTCTGGACCAAGTAAGTTCTCTTTCCCTCCTCTTAATTTCTAGTGGCTTACAATTTTAAATCAGGCCCTATTTTTTGAGTATTAAAGGGTGCAAAATATGAAATAGGATGTACAAGAGTTGTAGTTCATTGGGCCGTGTATGTGGAGATATGTACGTTGGAAAATAAAAGTTTGCTCGTGTATATGTGGCCCTACACGTGATTGTTAACATTGCAACCCGTGTACAAGTCCACAATTTTTTTTTTAAAGAGTTTGTCTCAAAAAAGGGCTTTTTGTTTGCAGGATGTTACTTGAATGGAGAGAGAGATAGCATGAGGAAGTTGATGCAACAGTGGAAAGATTTGCAGGGGCCAAACTTTCCCTAAAAAGATGTGGGCTTTACAAGTTTTGGGCTCTCAAAGGAATGAGGGTTGAAGTGAGGTTTCTTCAAATGATAGTAAACTTATGGGATCCAGATACATAGGCCTTCAATCTCGATGGGAAACCATTGAGGATTGAAGTAGAGGACATCTATTTCATCATAGGATTATCTCATTGGGGTGAGGTGGTGAATGTAAAAGATAGGGGAGATGGGGGTGGTATGAACATAGAGGACTACAATGCCACCCATTGTGTTGTAGGCACAAATAAAGTAGGGAGTTGACTCCCCATGAGGGTGATCGAGAACCTGAACTTGAATATCGTCGTTCTTGTACTTACATAGATCACAGGGTCAGCCTAATTGCACTAGGCATCAAGACCACTCAGTTTTTACGTAGTGGAGTGCTTGTGACCTACAATTTACAATTGGTGTACCTCACTGTTACACGTCAAAATTTCGCACTTCGATAATGTCTCATTGTCATTGTCGCAAGTGTCACAAAAGTCATATTTTCATCCCGCATGTGTCGCATTGCGGATGACATCATAAGAACACTTGGGACATCCTCTAATACTTGTTATAAGAGGAAACTATGTCATTTGGAAAAGTTTACAAACTTTTACCTTGAAGAGTAATCATCTTGAAATTATTTTTGGAGATCAGCGCTCCCCTGCCCACTTGCAGGGAGCACTATCGCTCCTTGTCCTCTTAGAAGGGAGCACTATAGCACTCTATGGCCAACTTTGATGGAGCGTCGATCTGTTGAGAGAATATTGGGGAAGAATCCCCCTTATCTCTAAGGGCAACTAGGAAGCATCCGAGCCAGTTTGGATCGAATCCAAGTTAAAGGTTGGATCTAAGGGAAATCCCACAATTGATGGAGTCATATCCTCAACTTATCCCAAGAATAGTTAAGGTGGTTGAGCCTCTCAAATCCTATATAAAGAGGCACTCTCATGGTGAAAAGGGGATAATATCAGTGAAAAGTATTTTCATTATGATCGTGTATCTTTTGAGCAAGAGGTTGGACAAGGAGGACTTGGTGAGGTTGTTGCATCTGCATCTACAGATTGTAAGCACCTTGTTATGTTCTCATTAATATATATTCTTCGCTTGTTTCCTTCAAGTTTGTGTATATTTGAATGGGCTTGTCTCTTCTTGATAAATCTAGTTTAAACTAATCTTAGTATAATAGGAAGCATGCATTGTCTTTGTTGTCTACTGAATCGCATAACTCATTAAAGGTCTTGAAGATCAAGTTCAACCTGGATCGAGCAAGGACAAACTTCAGAAAAAAGTACTCATGCTTTCTTCATATTTTCCTTTGACCAGTTTAGCTACATTTAAAGCAATGTTAGTGTTCAATGTTAGCATTATTCTGTCTTGGGCATAGGGGTCTAAGATCCAAGAGGAAATTCACCTGTTCACAGGGGAATTTTCCTACAATAGAAATTGGTGACTCCACTGGAGAACGAAGCTTTCAGTTATGGTTTCTTTCCTTGGTCTTGTCTTAGCCTTTTCTCATCTTCAGATCCTAATCATTGTGTTTTTCCTCTTTTATACATGTGTTGTCAGTCATGAAATCATCTTACATAGGCTAATGTTCAATCCTTCCTGATTTTTTGTTTTTTGGGTTGATACTTTTTCATTCTCAGAAAACAACACCCCTTTTCCCTTACATCCAGAGCGTTGATTTCAGTATCGACACTCCCCTACAGTGCTTTAGGGAGAATTGTAGCGCTCTGGTGCCTATATAACCAGAGCATTGTTTTTTCCCTCTATTGGAAAATTATTGGATGTCTTTGCTAGGTGTGATTTTTTGGTTTTTTCTCCTGCTTAGGAATTTTTCTATCAGTTTGTGTCTTCTATAAAATGTACAACCTGTTTCTTTCTAAGATTTTTTGGTTCTTTGTTTGGATATTTAAGATATTTCCTTGTGTTGTAATCACTCTTCCTCTTTGATATTTTGAGTTTGTTTTTGATACTTTCTCATTCATCTGATTGTTTGAAAGTTGTCAAAAGGAAGTCTAGATATCTTTGTACTGTTCCATTTGGTTTTTGATTTGTATCTTTCCAAGAAAATTTTCTTGTTTGAGTCTTGGTTTTCTTTTTGAAAAGTTTAGATTTTCTTATCTTCTTGTTTGATCACTGTGAGAGTTTTCTTTTTTTTATATGATACTTGATTCCAATTGTCTAAAACTGCAAATAGTGAAATCTGGTTGGCATAAGAAGCTTCGAATCAAATCAATTAAGGTTCATATTTAAAACAAAGATATATCTTTTCATGATTGGATTTTGTATATTATAATCAATTTTATAATAGTTTAGCATTGAATTAGATTCTTGTTGAAAGCAATTGCATGAAATTTCTGCATTTTTGTGTTTGATAGTGAAAGAAAGAAAATTCTTCTCCTTCCCATAAATAGAAGTTCATTAAAATAAACAATTGTTTATCATTTTTTCTTATGTTTCTTTGGGAATCGAGTCATAATATCATCAGTTTCACTCTCATTCACCTCTGAGTAAAGAACAACCACAAAAATCAATGATAATTAAAATTGATCTAGAAAATATTTAATTTTAGATTCTTCCACCAACATTAGACTAGGATTAGCACTTTGGATTAGGCTGTGAGTACAACTCTCCAAAGAATTCAAAACAAACTTAGCATCTTGCAACAGGGAGAGAAAATCCAATTTGCGTATAAGCATATCTGGGATCCCCCTATCACACAGGGGTTACGCATGAGGTCGCATTTGGGAGAGCCACGAAGATTATCCCTCTGCATTTTACCTATTTGTAGTAGTAAGATCGTATATTGGGGGTTCTTCTTGAGGGCCAACTGTCTTCATTTGGTCTCGATGCTTCATGAATTATGAATCTGTTTGGGTTCCTCTGGAGTTCTACCGGTCTACTTGTCCTCAGTTCTCTTGAAGGATTTCAGACTTGATATCCTGCCCATACGTTCAGACTGTAATCTCGACTGTACCCACCCAGGGGCTGACTGCGAGTTGGTGTCTTTAGTGGCCATAATATTTAGGGTCTTTACAGAAGGTGACAATGAAGGGAAGTCTTCACTATACTTGGAAAAAATGGTGGTCAAACTCACTCGGGCTCCTTGGAGGGTAAATCCATGATTACTGTGTGGAATCTTACACCAAGGCATAAGTTCGTTAAGCAGGTCACCATTGTAACTGTTCCACCTGCTCATATCCTATTCCCTTCTCAATTTGATCATGCGATGTTGGATTTCATCACCAACTAGTACGGTCATTGGGAGAAGGTTTGTTTGCTTGTTGGTTATTCTAGATTTTTTTTAGCATGTGTTGTTGTTTTAATAATTTTTCAATATTGAGCCTGTAGACAATAAAGGTCTGTGTAGATCACATAGGATGAAAGGGTTTCCTCCAGAAGAAGGCTACAAACCCTTACCTCCTAATTCAAAAGAAGACATCTACCATGAAGAGGTAGAAAATCCCTCTGACGGTGGGAGTGTTGCTACTCCTTTGTTAGAAAATTCGGAAAGAGCCTGGGTTACACTTGAGGATCCCATTCCTCATACTACACCTATGTCAGAAGCTCCTCTTGAACCACTCCTGTTTCGATTGGACTCGTTTGGTAATATTATAGAAGAAGAAGTCCCTTGTTTACCATTGAGACCAATTGCCGAGACATATATGGGATCCATTGAACCAAATTTTAATGATGAGTTTAGGACCCCCATTTGTCCTACTGACACAGTAGATCCACATCAAACACCCGCTCCTTCCATATGGAGGACTCCATCGGGACGTTATATTTATGATAATTTTGAGTTTACTTGACAACCTCTTAATCCTCATGACCCTATTACCGTTGAGGCAGGACCATCCGGTCAGACTGTTGATCGTCCCATCGAACAGGTTGTCGATCTTGCTATTACGTCAACACAAGTCCACCTCAATGCTAGAGTCGTCACTTTTCATCATACAAAAATTACTTCAACCATTACTCCCACCATTACACCTTTTCACACTACAACTCCTCATGTTCCACAATATCATGTTGGAACACCTTTACAACAGAGAATACAGACCCTTTCCAGACATACACAACCAACTGTGAGACATATCCCTATTGGGGGGAAACCACTGTCTAGTGGACCTATACCTCATAGAGGAAAACCATCCTTTAGTGGGCCTACCCCTCCTAGGAAAACCACTTTTGCATGCTCCTTTCGGAGGACAACCCCCCTTTAGTGGTCAAAACACAGCTTTAAATCAACCTATTGAAGGGGGGGAACCCTCTTTTTCCAGAAACCCTTCACAATCCTGGGGAGTAACTCAAGGAGGTACATTTAATCAACCCTTCCATGGGGGGAAATCATACCATACCCACAAGGAGGAGTATCAAATCCCATTCCTTCCATATTATAATTTGGACAACCTTATTCAGGTGTCCCAAATCCCACCTGGGGTCCTCAAGGACAACAACCTTATCCTTCCCAAAGGACTAATTTTTATCCTCCCTAAGGGGCTAATGTTTACCCTCCTTAGGGACAAACTATTTACCCTCCTCAAGGGAAAACTATGTATGCCCCACAACTGAATCAACCAACTTATACTCCTTAGAATCAACCTGCTTTCACCTTGCTCATGAATGTTCCTCAACAACCATCGAATCCTGCCTATACTGGTCAATCAAAACCATATATGGGAGGGTCTACTGGGTACAATTATCCACCTCAACTATTTTATGTCCCCACTGGTGTCTCTATGCCACACCAGTATCACCCTCAGGTTAACCGACAATTACCCTTTCTTGCCACACTAGATCTACCAGACTTGTCTCAGTTGACAAATGATCCCATATTGCATTTTCCTTTTTGGCCAGTAATTCCTGCTAAATTACCTTCCGACATCCCAAAATTTGAAAGTAAACCCGAAGAAGACCCAAACAACCATGTGATGGCATTCCATTTATGGTGTTCATCAAACTCATTGATGGATGATTCTATACGTTTGTGTTTCTTCTAGCACACACTCATGGGCTCTCTAACCAAATGGTACATTGAACTTCAATGTGGTTCCTTTCAAGATTTCAACTCCCTAGCTATGTATTTTCTCATGCATTTTCAATTACCCATCTATTACAAGATGATACTAGAATTTTAACCTCCCTTTGTCAAACGAACTTCGTGCATATCTCTGATCACATTCATGAGTGGAGACGACGATGAAGGTTGATTAAAGAAACCATTCCTGACCAGATATTGGCATATTGGTTTACTAAATATCTTTTACCCTTGATTGCTTGTGACGTCTCCATGGGTGGTGTAGTCATTGAGGAAGAAGCCATTTCCCGAGCTCAATACTTAGATTTGGTTTATTCCCAATCTGGTACTTTGTATGAGTTGATTCCAATGTCCATTGCTTAGACTCTTTCCTCAAGTTGCAACATTAACCCTCTCTTGGTCAAAACTTTCTTGACCTCAATGATAATTTATGTCATGTCCTCAATTTACAAGGCCTCTAGCTCCTATCTTGTTTTAGAATTTAAGAATCTGATGATCTCATTTGCCTTTGTAGGCCTTTCTCCAATTTATCCTCTTATCTTATCAATGGCTTGTTTGCTTATCTGCACCAGTTCATGCTGCTCAAACATAATCTATATGAATACTCAAATCTCTATCATGGATTTGCAGATGTCCATCCAAATATTTTCCTTGGCCTATGAAAGTGTTTTGGCCATGACTGTTTCCTTATGCAACTTCTGTAGTTCCTGCTTGAATCTCTGAGACTTGTGCATCTTAGTGTTGTAACTTGAATGAAAAGTGGACTTTAGTTGTTGAAGGTTATTGATCTCATCATGCAATATTTTGATTTCCTGTTCCTACAGAGACATTTCTTGCATGGAATTTGCCAATTTTTATGAAGCATGTGTATTTTTTACTGAGGTTGTTGCTGGAATATCCACTATGGTGGTTGTTGTTTCTGTATTGATACCTGTGATGGGAACTGCATTCAATGGAATGAGTGACATTGGAACATTCTATTCTTTTTCTTTAACTAGATTCTCCAACTCGGCTTCCATCTCCTTAATCTGTGCATTCTGCTCCATGATTAATTTCAACATTTCCTCTTTATGGCCTTAAGTCTCAGCCATCTCCTTTGTCTGTGGATCTTCTGTAGCAGGAATTTTCATTTGTTTCCTTAGAGAGGCTATGTCAGTGTTCTTCTTCTTGAGGATTTCTTTTGCTTCTTTCACATTTAATGGATCATATCCAATCTTGAGTACCAGTTCCTCCTGAGATTTTATCTTGTTATATTTTTCCAAAGAGGACACTTTCTCCATCTTCAACTATGTATGGACATTTTTCAAGGAAACCTGCAACTTTGCATCACTCATGGAGGTATTGGTCAGGGTGGAGAAAATCATTTCTTCAGTCTATCTCTGCATATCCATCTGATCAGATGGATGCACCTCTTTGATATCAAACTCAAATGTTGACCTTTTATAATCATAATTCATTTTTGGGTTGAGGCACCCATGCCTGCAAGTATGCCATGTGCATCCTCCCTTTTTCTCTATCAAAAGAAGAGAGAAACCTATGTTGGGTTGTATATGTTTGCTTCCATATCTAAGCATAGGTACTATTAATCAACATCTCATTTTTCTTCTTGATTAAGCTATACTTCTCAAAAATATTGAGCCCAGACTCCTATGAGGATTTGGTTGTCAATGTTGTATCAGTCTGCTTCTTTGATGAGGAAGTGGACATCATTTGTTGTCTTCCTAGGGGAAAAGGTGAATGTTCTCCCTCCATTACTATAGTGGACTGAGTCTCTTCTCCTTCAGATCTGTCAGGAGTACGACTGGTTTTGCGCCCCTTTCTCTAAACCTGGAAGTCTTCTGTTGAGACCTCTGTAACTAAGGAATATAATTCATTCCTGGGACTCTTCTCTGCTGGTACCTGTGGAGTATTTGTTTGTGAAATGCTGGCAGGAGACGACCCTGGTTCAATGTCAATTAGATTTTTTTCCTCCCACTGTGTCTGGTTCATGAATTTCTCTATCTTTGGTCTAGGCACATGAGCATAGGGGGGAATTATGTTCTAATTCAATCTGGTTTCTGAAATAATTCCATAGGGATCATAGTGCCAAGGAAAAATGAGACTGAACTTCATTTGTTTTAATAGCTTGTTGGATTCTTCCCTTGCATATCTATTGTTGGAAATGAAAGATCCAATCTGGCCTCTAATCCTGAGTTGTTGTTTTTTCTTAAGAGCCACAAAATGTATGTCGTTTGAATTGATAATCTGCCTGATATATTCAAGAATGAATATTGTGACAGGAAAGTATTTGGGAAGATTGTAAAGGGCCAATTCACATCCATAAACTCTGATCTCTGTGTGATACTGGTGCAGGTGCCAATCACCTATTTCAGCAAGGTATGACAGGTGTAAGATCCTTTTAATTTCTTCATTTATCCTGGGTTCTTTTTATCCACTTAGCATGCTTACCACCGGGTGGTAAAACTGATCAATGAACTGCTTAAAATTGAACTCAGGTGAGTTCTTTCTTAGTAATGACATCCAAGATGTGACAGATTGTGGATTATCATCTTGGTCGAGCTTTTGCAGGGAGAAGGATAACTTCTCTAATTGGAAAAATATGAACATGTATGCCAATATCTATGAATACCTGAACATGCCTTCTGTAGAGAAATTGAAGAGTTTATCATGAATGTTGTCGGCCAGAAAATGGATGAAATTGAATTGTGTAGTGGCCTTCTCCTCAGTGGAGAATATGGATAGAAAACCCAGGATGGGTTCGTCTGCCCACTCCTCTGAATAATATCCGAGCATACATCACAGGGAAGAAATAACTTGGTTAACTTTCATTGAGAAAATGGAGGAATGGTAGGGGGGGGGGGGTTTCTTGGGTAACTGGGCACTCTCAAGGAGAAAAATTTCAAAGATTTGTGTTCTCTGGGGGAAGGAAATTTATAATACATCTCGGTCAGAATTTCAATGAAAAAAGGCGAAAGGGAGTCAACTCTGGGTATCTGCATCATCTAGTCTATTGTTTATGGGGTAATGGTGAAACAGGTCTCTCCAGATGATGAAACAATGGCTCTCTAACTAGGGAGATAGTGTTCCTGACATTTGAGAGAGAACTCGGGGAAATAGTAAATTTGAGGGAAAAGGTACAGTAGGAGATTGGATTCCCAGAGTCCAATCTCGTCGCTCTAGTCCAGAAAGGTATCTCTGAGCCATAAGTACAATTCGAAGAAGTCGAATTCACACTTCAGCTCTGAAATTAGGTAATCTTTATTGGCTATAGGTGTCTGATATAGGTCAACAAGAGGTGGGAGGAACAAGTTCTCTTTAATCTCTGAGGATTTGGATTTGGGCGCTATTGATCCGACCCATACCTGCAAAAAAATTTGTTAAATTCGTTTACCATGCGTTAATGGTAGATGTTGATTGAAGAGGATGAAAAATGGTATGGTCTGGCGGCATCTGGATCATGAACAATGCGACAATGGTGAAAAATGGGATTAAAAGGATGAACTAATGTCTGTTGGGAAAAGGATGGCGAGTCAGTCGGCTAATGGTCATGGTCACCTGCATTGATTAGCTAACGAGTATCTCGGGGATAAGGTGGAGGGTAATAAATGGGTAACGGGTGTATGGAGGTTATGTGGAGGGTAGTGAGTGGATAATATGTGAATGGGATGTGACAGGCGATAGGTGGTTGGGAGGTGGTACATCGATGGAGTAGTGGAACATGATGTATGGGTAGAGGTAGTGGAGTGTGATGTCAGAGGGCGAAGGTGGTATGAGAAGGCAGTTTGGCGGCTTGCTCAGAGGGGGAGGGGGGTAGGAAATAAGTGGTATAGAGAGGGGGGGTGGCGAGTCCGAGTTGATGAGAATGCACGACGTTATGAGGGGCCCGCCCGGGGAAAACCACTTTCTCGGAACCCCCCCCTCCCCTCGTCATTGAAGGTAGAATGGTCGGGGGGGGTCTCATATCTCCTGCCAGTCGTAGATCTTGGCACGTGATGATGGAACATTGATATTTGCGTGCACTTTATCATAAAGCACCAATCATGTTATATAAAAAAAAAAACTTAGGATAGCGCCCTTTTTATGGGTTTTTTTTCTGCTCCCATTCTTTCATTCTGTCACCAAGGGGTCAGAACATAACATTTTAACTTGAAATCAAAGAATTTAACCAACTTCATGTCTGATTTATTGAAATGAAGGTAAACTAGCCTATGTCCTAATCTAATCACCTAGCAAATTTAACCTAGATTAGACTGTTGAGCTAAAGCATTACTCTAACCTAGGACATTTGATCAAGTTTAAACTGTTTGATCAAATTTATTCACTAACCTATCTATCTTGGCTAATATTAGACTATTTAACCAAGTTTATTCACTAACCTATCTGCATAAATTTAAACAACTAAACCATGGTTAGACAATATGAATCAAGCCATTCTTATTGCATGGGGTTTTATCATTTTTCTTTTCATACCCTCTTTTATTATTTTTCTTTCTTTTTCTTTTCTTTTTCTTGTTATTTTCTTTTTCTTTCTTTTCTTTTTCTGTTTCTTTCTTTTCTTTTATTTTTCTTTTCTTTTGTAAATCATTTTCATAATGAAATATTATTTACAGCAAAAATACAACTAGAGGGAAAATTTTCTAGTCACCAGTTGATCCTATGGAACATAGGGTTATAACAATTGCTCGACTTGGGGATAGTGCTCTCCTTGTGAGGTGCCAAGAACCTACTACCTGCTGTTTTGAAAAATATTCTCTAGTGCTTCTTATGCAACTTGATTTGTTTTATTTTGAAGATCTTGTGGCACTGGTCAGTTTCTTAGGGCCTTCTCTTTGGGCTTCAACCATATGATCAACAACACCCACACACAACCTGAAAGTAAAAGAAAATGGTTTGTACAATGAGGTGAAAGGTTGGAAATATTTATTCATGTGGAACATAATGTTTAAGCATCCTTCCATTTATGGTTCCTCCCGACAAATCGGCTCCTTCACCATCCTTGAGAAAAAATGTGTTATTTCCTCTAAATGCCTAAATGATGTAAGGGCCTTTCCACAAACTATTAAAATTTCCATGCTTACCCTTGTTTTCATTTCTAGAATCCCATTTCAGTACCAAATCACCCAACTCAAAATCATTCTCTTTAGTCCTCCTATCATAAATATTTTTGATACTCTCTTGGATTACCTAGGTCTTGTTATACACTTCTTCTTTGGAATGTTGTAATTGGATCATCTGATTTATTCTCCTTTGGGTATCATTGGGTTTCTCCTGTACTTCTTGCAATAGTTTCATAACAGGGACTCCCAAAGAAGTAGGGAAAATTGCATCAGTGCCATATTCCAATTGATATGGGGACATACCAATTGATATTTTTGTGGTTAATTTGTCAGCCCAGAGTGCATGAACTAACTTATTATGCCAGGAATTCTTTTTTTCTTGCAATGTCTTCTTAATGATATTCACCAGAATTTTATTTGAGGACTCAACTAACCCATTTCCATGAGGGTAATAGGCTGTGGAGTGTCCCAAGGTAATTTGGTACTTGCTGCAAAATTCTATTATCTTTTTGGATCTGAAGGCTATTGCATTGTCAGTTATGATTTTCCTAGGGCATCCAAAATGAGACAGAATATTAGCTTCTAAGAAATTAATGATGACATAGTCAGTGGCTTGCCTACAGGGTACAACTTCGATCCACTTTGTGAAGTAGTCTATAGCTGTGAGGATCTACTTATGCTAGCCTGAAGAGGGTGGATGAATATCAACAATAAAGTCCAAACCCCATTGCTGGAATGGAGCTTCAACTAAAATGGGTTTCAGGGGTAGAGGCAAAAGTTTCCTTTTACCTTAAAAAACTTGGCATTTGTGGCATGAGGTTACTTTTTTATGCACGTCTGCAAACAAGGTGGGCTAGTAAAAACTAGCCTTGAGGATCTTGTTAGCCATAGTCTTCCAACTTAGATGCCCACCACAATATCCTTCATGGAAATACTACAATACCTTGTCAGCTTCATATTTTAATAAACAATTAAGTAAGATACCCCCAACATCTTTCCAATAAAGGTTCCCATCTAGAATACAATATTTCAATGCTTTTAGTTTCAAGAATCTAGCTTTAGCCTTAGTTAGACCAAGAGGAGCTTGTAAATTATGCAGGACAAAGATGAGGTCTGCGTACCATGGAAAATTTAAGAATACCTCTTTTATGTGTGGAGTCTCCTTCTCTCCCTGTACATCAACTGCAACCAAGAAGTTAATATCTAAAGCATGAAAATTGGATTCAACCATCAATTTGGCCAAACCCTGACCCTTGATTAGTTTAGTGGGTTTGATTTTGGTATCGTATTCCAGAATAACAACAATCCACTTCCCTCTCCTCCCATGAGGATTATCTTGAGTCAGGATATCCTTCACCACTACATTTGGAACATAAGAAATAGTATTAGAATGGAGAATATAAACTCTAAAATATTTTATTTCTTTTACTAGGGAAAAATCCTATTTCCCAATTATATTGTAGTTAAATGCATTATCTTTCTATAACTTGCTAAAAAAGGATATGGGTTTTTCATGCCCATCACTGTTTTTCTGCAATAAAACTGTTGCAATGGTGTGTTATGAGGAAAAATAGAACAGATAGAAATACTTAGTGTAATCTGGACTGATCAAAATAGGGGCTTGTGTAAGTGCATGTTTAACTTGCTCAAAGGACTATTTAGACTCGGTGTTCCATTTTATTTTGGCATCTTTTTTCATCATATTTGTGATGTTCCTAAGGATTTCTACCAAATTGGGTATGAATCTTCTCAAAAAATTTATTTTACCGATGAATGATTGCAATTCTTTAATATTCCTAGGGTGGTCTAATTTTTGGATGGATTCTATTCTACTGGGGTCTATCTTAATTCCATATTTAGAGATTATATGCCCCAATAGCTTACCTTCTTCCAAACCAAAAAGAGTTTTTTTGGGATTCAATGAAATCCCAAACTTTCTGCACTTCTCATACACTCGTCAGAGATGTTTTAAATGTTCCTCGTCTGATTTGGAGTAGACAGTAAAATCATCCAAGTATATCACTATAAACCTACCGAGCTTGTACACAAAGGCAATGTCCATTGCTCTTTGGAAAGTGGCACCAACATTCATCAAACCAAAGGGAATTTTCATGTACATGAAAGTTCCCCAAGATGTGGTGAAAGTTGTTTTTTCTTGGTCTTCTGGGTGTATAAGGACTTGGTTATAGCCTGAAAAACCATTTAGTAAAGAAATCCTACTAGCCCCAACTACCTTTTGTAAGATGTGATCCATTTTAGGTAGAGGGTAGTTGTCTTTGAGGGAAACCTTGTTCAGGTTCCTGAAATCAATACAAAGCCTGATTTCACCAGTCTTCTTTCTAGTAGGAACTAGATTGGAAACCCATTTTGAAAATCTTAAGGGAACTATAATTTTGCAATAATACATATTTTTTATCTCCTTTTCTATCAGGAGTAGTAACTTTGGATTGATTCTCCTAAGTTTCTACCTGAAAGGATTATGTTCTTATTTTATTGGGATTTTATGTTGTATGATACTTATGTCATAAGATTTTAAATCCTCATAACTCCAAGCAAAAACATCTACATATTCCTTAAATAGTTCAATGTATTTGTGTTTTTCCTCGAGGGGGGTAAAGATTTGGACAATTTTATCATCTTGGGTTTTTCCTCTTTTCCTCTTTTACATTCTTCGACCTCTTTACCACTAGCTTCAATCTTTGGCATTTTGGAAACATCATTAAAGTCAAACAATTCTTCAATTGCAACACATCAGAATCTTCATCATTTTAATTTATTTCATATGAATCTACTTTATTTACACTATTATTTTCTAAGTCTAACTTATTTACATTATCATCATCATTCTCTACATCTATATTTGTACACTCAAAATCATTCTTAGACTGCAGGAAATCTTCAATTTGTTCATCGTTGCCAAATACCTACCAGTACTTGATGTTATCTCGAACATTCGGTCTGCACTTCACCTCTATTGTGTATTGACGATTTGGTTTGAAATATATTTAACATGTGGTTTCCAAAGTAGCCAATCCATCTGCGAGTATGTTCTAGCCTCTGGGCATGACCTTGATCAGGGGATCAAATTTTGCTCAATTTTCAAAGTGCTCGGAATGCGACGAAAATAGTTCCATTGTGTCCGTCTCGTCTTCATGATTCCGGCGGTATATTTACTTTCTCAAACGGAGTCTGTATGCAGAAGATATCGGGATCTGTTCGCCAAGGCAAACAGGGAAAAATTTTGGATGCTGACTGTACCTGTCCGTACAGTGACATGGCAGGGCTGTACCATCCATGCGATGATGTGTCAGGGGGATGATGTGGCACACTCTCATTGGTTGATGGTTGTCGAATCAGAGAATGACATGTGTCATTGGTGGTCAATGGTGTGAGGACACGTGGCCCAATCCCTTGGCGCCATGTGTCGCTCGTTGACTAGCTATTTGGTTATATAAAAATGTATTGAGGCTCGTGGGGTTCGACCCCCGGACCTCCCCTTTATGTAAAGACTTCATAGCTCTCCTCTAAACAAAGTGCCACCCTTTGTTCCTTGATTACTATGCCAACACATATATATTTAATGTTGATTAATGTTTGGATGGAAAGGGGGGTCGGGCCGGGGCTTAGCCCCGACCCATGGTTTCATTCCACACCATATAACCATGTTGTAACATATATGCGCGCGGATATATATATATATATATATATATATATAACATAGTTTGTAACCGTATGTTTAAATGTGGCGCGGTTATAACATATGCGCACGGGTTTTGATAGCCCATGGTTCTTTTATATATTACATGTGACCCGAGTTGGAGTGCAGGAGTCAGTTGACACGGTTTCCAAATGGTTTAACCACCATTTTCCAACGTGCGAGGTCGCATGGCCATATGCCCAGGTGCCGAGGCGGTTAGGGGCTGGCGCACCCTTAACCGTCCTACGGTTTGCACCGTTGGCGCGGTTGCGCCCGGTGCTGGGTTTTTACGCTTAAAAGAGCGTGTGAGCCAGGTTTGTTCAAGGAGGGTGTGAATTGTAGAACCAGAGACAACAAGCTTGGAGAAGGAGACTTCCAGGAGGTCTATCTTTCTCATTTTTCGATCGATTGAGGTGCCGAAAGATCCCAGACAGGGGTTTTGGGACGCTGGGAAGCCATTGGAGCAGTCGGTTTGTCAGTTTGAGCATTGTAAGACATGTTTCTGAGCACGTTTTTAGAAATTAATAACAATGATCCATTGGAAGCTGGACCAGGAAATGTAGCCCATAAGAGAGGTGAACTCCTTTATCAATTGTTGTGCATATGTGTTTATGTTCAATGTTTATGCTGTTGTCTATGTGTATTTTTCATAAGTAATCCTTAATTTATGTGTTGCAAATTGATCCTGTTGCTTTAAACACATAACATTTCACTTGCAATAATTATTCAAGTTTCTCAAGTCTTCTTCAATTTTAGATCAAGTTGGTATCAGAGCACTGGTTTTGAAGACTTGATTGTTTGCAAGTTTTGTTTTTGATGCTACCAAGGTTGAAACTCACAAGAGGAGAAGGTCAAGTTGTGGAGCCAAGTTCTTATCCGACAAGGAGGAAGTAGTTTCATTCACTGCAAGTTGCAGAGAGACATTCACCAAGCATGGCTAGTGCAGAAGGTCATGAAAGTGTTCCGGCTGAAGAAGAAGATCTCAGGCAGACTATCATATAGTTGAGAGATATGATGAAAGTCATGATGGAACGGAACATGATGTCGCAGGGTGAAGTCTCTAACCCTTCAATGCATAAGGGAGGCGGTGGTGACAAGACTCCAGGAAGAGATGGAGGGAATGGTGCTTCTCCACCAACCTCTCCTCCTTCATCATCATCTTCTTCTTCTTCTTCTTCTACCAGTTCGAAACATCTTCCAAATGGGCATGGTAAAAATCCTTCACAAATTTCTTCATTAAAGCTTGATATAAAATTTGAGTTGCCACTTTATAATGGAGAAGTTAACGCTGAAAAGTTAGATAACTGGATACGTCAAATTGAAGTCTATTCT
>JZKD02S1807838.1:45899-59141 GCA_000966675.3 Picea glauca | reverse complement strand
GTCGAGGGAAAACCACTTGCTCAAACCCCCCCGCCGTTAAAGGTAGAATGGTCGGGGGGGGTCTGATATCTCCTTCCAGCTATAGATCTTGGTGCGTGATGATGGACCACTAAGATTTGCATGCACTTTAGCACATAACGTCAATCATGTTATATCACAAAAAACTTAGGATAACACCCTTTTATGGGTTTTTTTTCTGCTCCCATTCTTTCATTATGTCACCAATGGGTCAAAACATAACATTTTAACTTGAAATCAAAGAATTTAACCAACTTCATGTCTGATTTATTGAAATGAAGGTAAGCTATCCTATGTCCTAATCTAATCAGCTAGCAAATTTAACCCAGATTAGATTTTTGGGATAAAGTATTACTATAACCTAGGACATTTGATCAAGTTTAAACTGTTTGATCAAATTTATTCACTAACCTATATATCTTGGATAATATTAGACGGTTTATCCAAGCTTATTCACTAACCTATCTGCATAAATTTAAACGACTTGACCATGGTTAGACAATATGAATCAAGCCATTCTTATTGCATGGGATTTTATTATTTTTCTTTTCATACCCTCTTTTATTCTTTTTTTTTTCTTTTCTTTTTCTTTTCTTTTGTAAATCATTTGCCTAATGAAATATTATTTACAACAAAAATACAACTAGAGGGAAAAATTTCTAGTCACTAGTTGATCCTATGGAACATAGGGTTATAACACTCCCACCACACAACATATTTCCACAATCAATATGATTTTGACTATGGCCTATCCATCTTTAGAATCATCTGATCCTTGGGTTGTGCCTACTCCGTTATCATTCGATGCACTGGGTGATGCTATGCCACTTATTCCAGTTGAGGCTTCATACGATGTTATTCAATATGCATCTCCCTCCTTGGATGACTAGAATCTTTAGGCTTCCAACAATTATTCGTTTCCATATTGGTTGAATTTGTTGTCTTCCGCTTTCAACTACATTTCATAGATTTTTCCATCAGATGAATCCATTATGGAAATGCTTAGTATCGTCGAAGTACCTTGGGATGAAAACCATCATCGATCATCTTTTCTTCCTACTCTAGAAGAAATTCAGGAAGATATACACTCTATCTTCCCCCGATGTTGTTGATTCTCCCCAATATCCTATACTTACCTAGGATACTACTTCCGAGGGGAATTTAGGCAACATATATTTTACCATCACTATCGATATCTCGATCAAAGAAGGTATCGTGGAAAATTTTCATCTCAGTATTAATTGTTCGCCCGAGGAAGTGGCATCTTACACCACTTTATTTAAATAATTCCATGATTTCTTCGCTTGGAGCTATGAGGAAATTCCAGGGATCGATCCTTCGATCATTGTGCATGAAATAAAAACTTTACTAGGTGTTAAACCTGTGCGAAAAAACCTTCGCCCAGTTCATACTAAGAAAACCATGGCCATAAAAGTAGAAGTTGAAAAAATATTAAAATCTAGCTTTATCTATCCTATCCCCTTGACAGAATGGGTTTCTAACATCATTATGGTTGCTAAAAAACAAGGAACCATTTGTGTCTGCATCAATTATAGTGATTTCAACAAGTCTTGTCCAAAAGACAATTACCCCACACCCTTCATTGACGAAATCATTGATAATTGCACTGGGAACATTATTTTCTATTTAATGGATGGATTTTCAAGATATAACTAGATTGACATTCTACCCGCTGATCAACATAATACAACCTTCATCTTCCCATGGAGGACTTTTTCTTATCGAAAACTACCTTTTGGTCTAAAAAATACTGGTGCCACTTTCCAATGGGCCATGTCATATGCTTTCTGTGATATCAAACATATTGCAGAACCCTATCTCGATGATTTACCTTCCCACTCATCTAATCTATCAGACCATATTGGTCATCTATGAGCCTATTGGCATAGGGGAAGACCTATGGTTCAATGCTTCAACAACACACCAACAAAACCCTAACTATCGACCCTTTCGAAAACAGCTGCAAAGCAGGCGAAGTCTCACCCGAGGTAGAAGCAGGGGGGTTACAGGACTCAGGTGTCTGTAACCAAGATGGGACACATATATATGATAATAAAAATTCACAGATTATTCTATAAACACTTATAAGGTGACATGCATTAGTTCATTAGCGTTATTAACATCGTAGAACATATCGAAAGATAGATCAACATAGTAACAATAAATATTAAGCACTTCAATCATTTATCACATAACACTAAGTTATATATAACATTCATTCATCCTTAACACAAATAAAGCACTAAGCATCAACATATCTATCTAAAATAAGAAAAGAACTGAGTAGATTCATAACATTAACAACACAAGACAAAGCAATCAAAGACACAAGATATACGTGGTTCACCCCAGTGTGGGGCTACGTCCACCAACTTCTTCATCTTCTTTATTATTATTTTGAATCTTACATTCATACGCTCCTGTGCACTAAGACATAGAGCCGAGCTTCGCATAGGACAGGAGATCTGTGCACTAAGCACCAGATCCTTGTTCCAAACTAGGTCAAGGCACAGAGTTAACTTCTCTATTGAGCACAGAGCCTTACTCACATACATTCCATGCAATAAATCCGATCAAGATACTTTCACTTAGCTCCATACGATATTGACTACTTCTACCATACATTCTTACTTATTTGTACTTTTACAATCCATTACAATAATGCCTAGTCATGGGTAAACCCCGTGGGCCGACATCCCATAACCCATTACAAAAAAAAACTAGATAACCCCTTATTGGGTCTGCATAGCATGAAAAATAAGTGAGATCCGTGATCTCAGCTTCGCCTAGGTGCTCCATCTTCGACCAACCTATCGAATTCCAAAAGTGGTCCAAACCTGACCAAGGGTTCCTCAAGACTTGGTCAAGGGCCAACAGGCCCCCAACACTCACCTGTGATTCATCCTAAGTCACTCAGGTATAGGAAATGTTGCTTCGAAGGCCTTGAGCTACCTCAACTTTCTGCTTCTCCATGGCCTCCTACTCAACGAGCTCTTGGATCATCTGCTCTGTAACAGGTCATTCTAGGCATTGTTCCACTACTGCAACCACTTGGTCCAATTATGAGCCCTGTCCCTCAATTTCTCTGAAGACCTTGCAGGCTTCATCCTGCACAGGTTGTAGCTTCTGCGCAACTTCCATTACCCTACCCTGGATAGCAGTAATATGTTGCTACATCGTGCACTACTCTTGAGATCTCTTCATTCTTTCAATTGTCGTGAGTAGCTTCATTTGTGCCTACACGGAGAATGCATGTTGTTGCACCTCCTATAACTACAATTTCATTTTCCTTAGCTCAGGATCTTCTGTGAGGTGTTCATAAGTATACGCTCTTCTATCACTCAACTGTTTGCACTATGAGGCGAGGGCCCTTATCCTTATTATTGTGTTCTTGGCGGTTTCCTCCCTCTGATCGCACACTTCCTGTGGGGTGCTCAGTACTGCTTGGACCTCCAAATATGCTATCCTCGCTTGAATCTACTGGATGATCTCAATGAGATTCACTACTTGAGCCTTGATCGACTCTTGTTCCTCCTGTTCCAAGCCAGGCACAGAGAGGCATGCTTTATTTATGGCTTCTTTGACCATAGTCTGCTCTGCGAGCAGTTTCTCCTTTTCTCTCTGTAGCTTCACTTTGTCCTCCTAGAGCATCACCCAAAACTCTTCTTTCTCACTTGAATACATGGTTACACTATGCTACGCTACTCGTAATTGCTCTAAGACTTCATCTTTCTCTTTTTTCAAGGATTTTGTATCCTTCTCCTTTTCTTCCTAGATTTTCTAAAGTCAAGCCTCTGTCGCATCTGCTAGTCTTCTCAATTGGGATGGTTCATCCCCCAATTCTGTAATTTATGATGAGGAGGGCTCAGTAGATACTCTGGGGACCAAACGAATAACTTGTTGTATTTCTTTTAGTTCCTTCTAGATCCTTCCATACAACTCCTCCTGCTTCACTCCATATCTCTACAAGATGTCCTCAGAAGATTCCTCCATGGTTCTGTGGACCAAATTGATGTCATCTTCCATGAGCGTTTCTTCTAAATGGGGATTACTAATGTGCATATTCTTTCTTGCTGAAGGTTTCTACAGAGAAACCTTCCTCTTCTGCGGTGTTATTGTTTCAGTAGGGGGATATTTCAACAATGTAGCTTCACCTTCTCATTTATTTTATCCTTCATCCCCTCATTCTTGTCCATCTGATTCATCTCCTCCTCCTCCTAGCGAACTAGATCCATTTTCTTCAGAGGCGTTGTCCACCAAATCGGTCTCTACATCCTGGACTTATTCCTACTTCTTCTTCTTCTTTGTCTCGCTGGACTGTCCAACATGCTCAACTTGAGTGACCATGGGGCTTCCTATGGTGTCAGTGTCAGATAGTTCTACATCAGCAACAGGTACAAGGAAATCCTCTAGCCACTACTTCGTGATCTTCTCCATGTCTTCATATGTTAGCTTATAGTACGATTGTAACTCTCCCTTGTTCTCATCTCTACGGGTAATGATATAGATGAAATGTGGATCTACGTGGAACTTTTCTATCAGTCTGTATTGGTGTAGAGTGTGTGGTGTCATGTGTGGAAATGACTCAATGGAAACCTTATGTTGTTGATAATAGGCATGAAACATAGTGTTGGAATTCCACTGCTTCATCATTTTGTTGGTGTACCACAAGGTAGAAAACCTAGAGGCTAACAACTCTGATGGTTTGATCTCCGGAAAGGTGGCTCCTTCAATCATTTTCCAAGTGATAAATATGATCAAAATGATCAACCAGATGAAGTGGAATTCATATCCTAAATCTCGAGCTTCGTGGAAATCCTTCTCTGGTTCATTGATGAGGTTACTAACCCAATTCATCTGCATGCCCTCCACACATTTTCCTATGAGGTCCACCACGAACCCAGTGACCTGTGTGGGGCAGTTCTTTCTTACAATATTTCCAGCTATGATTTGGCAAGTTAGGTGCGCTGCGCCATCCTGGATAGAGGCTACCTTGTAGCCTCGCTTTCCTTTTTCAACTTCGTCGTAAGCTTCCTTGATGCACTGTGCTAGGGAGAAGTCTGAGGCCTTCCCTTAGTAAAACTCTTGAGGGTCAGGTCCCTTCATGCTTAATCCTATAATCTGGTGGATCAGCGTTGGATCCACAACAATCCTTCAGTCGAGCCATAGGTATCCACCATGATAGAATGACAAGAGGAGTTTAACGCAAGCGTTAACCTCCTGGTGACGGAAAAAATGGGAAATATTCATCACATTTAGCACAGTGGACTGAGCCAGTCCCTTTATCCATGGCTAGGAGACAAGGTGGGGCTTCTTCCTAGTTGACTTTGTCAAGTATCAGTGGGGCACTAGCATAGCATAGTTATTTCTGTCTCCTAGGTTGAATTCGTTGTTCTTCAGCAGTGGGATCTATCCTAGCTAGCTCCCGACTATGCGTATTCCTTTTAGAATGTATGTAGTGAGCAAGGTGTACTCATAGTCTCATGGAATGTTGTCACGGTTAACTGTTCCAACCAAAGGTGGGATATAGTCTAGTAGGATGGACAGGATCTGCTTCACATTATCCAGATCGTCACGATGCTTACTTTGTTGCTCAGTCGCGGGGTTGAAATGGCCAGAATGTCATCCCGTTGAAGGGGAAGCCTGCAGTCCCCTAGTCAATGATGCCTGGACATATTTAGATAATTGTTTGTCGGCCATTATCTTCTTGAGGACCTCCTCGATAGACTTCTCTACTTCAGTAGGTTTTCCCGACATTCTCACTGTTAAAAAAAAAGGTTGGGGTAGGCGAATGGATAAGCAGGGTAGACAAATGGACAACGACGTCTAGTTTCTGATAACACAACTTGACACAAAATCAATTCTCTTTTATCTAAGTTAATCACAAGTGGTAAAAAGTGGTCCTGATGCAGTGTCTGACGGGTTAAATAAGAAGGGCCTTATAACAGATTCTTCCAACAGCCAGGAATGCTTCTGTTAATGTGAATCTGTTCGTTATGGCATGGTCTCAATGTCCCAAGAGTGATCCATCCACCCATAAATGCAATTTATAGCCATTATGGAGTGTCGTTCTAACGATCAGGGTGCCTCCAATGGTCATATAGCTTTTCCATGGAGAATTCCCATTATGCACGATCATGTTGCTCTAGTGAGGTTCAAATCTTGAGAACCTACCTCATGCGAGGTTCCAGTCTATGAAGCCTTCCATCTAGTCTTTGTAGCTTCCTGTAGCTTTTCCATCTTAGCTTTCTTTTTATTGAGTTTCCTTTCCTTATTTTCTGTGATCTGTGTCTCTCTAAATATTTTTGGATTCCTCTTTCCATTCTTATTCTTATCTTATCCTAGCGTAGTGACTTCTCACGGTTGATGTGCTCTCAAAGGGACTGAAGTTAATATCCCTTCTCTTAATACTTCCTGGGTGGATATAATTCTTTCTTGCATGGATAGGTCCTTCAAACGTTCCTGCATTCTTTCAAGCTTGAAAGCTAATTCCCTTGCCTTATGTTGCTTCGACTTATCCTCTCGTTCTTTTATTAGTCGATCTATTTTTCTAGCTATGAAATCCCTTAGTTCTTGATTTTTCTTTTCTATAGCTTCTTCCTCTATTTTTCTTCTGATATGATCCTTCTCAATACAAGTCTTACCTAATAAAAGTGGGAAAGGGGTGTTGTTCTCAACAAACTTAATGACTTCAAATTCCTCTTCAGTTGATGTTCCATGAACAATAATAGGTACATTAGTAACTCTTCCACATAAGGTTATCATGTTACCCTTGAACAATCTTATCCTTCCCAATGAAGGTACCATAGTAGGATTTCCCAAAATTTCCCAAGTGCCTTCTATCATAATATTCACTTGTGTTTCCTCATCCAAGACACAGTCTATGTCGAAGTCTTCTATTCTTTCACTTATGCACTGTTTTACTTTCAGGATCTCTAGTAAACTGAAATCTCTGTGAGCATCCATCATTTCTTTCAAATATAATAACATAGCCTGAGATTTCTCTAATTCTTTCTCTTTATGATTATCTAACATTCTCTTAGTCTCTTGACTTTCTTCGTATTTTTCTTGTCTCATGTTCATTCTTTCAACTTTAGCAATCATCCTTGGGAAGTCCTCAACCTCATGACCAATAGTTTTACAACAAAGACAAATAGGACCTGTACCAGGGAATTCCTTAGCAAGATGTCTTGGTCTTCTGCAGTTATAACACAAAGTTAATCCTCTTTTCCTTTTAAATGTTCCACAACTTCTTTTGTATTTCTCACTAGGATCACAGTGTTGGACCTGCAATTTGCAAAAATTCTTTCTAGGTTTTGGCATCCACTTATTAGTCCAAAAACTCTTTCTCTGCATAGGAATAACATATATTTCTTCATTTCTATTATCTTTACTTAGATAAAATATTTCTTCCAAATGCGCCCTAGCCTTCAGACTAGGAAAAAATCTATTAAACATACCTAAATTCATGCTTTCAAAACAAAAAATTTCACTTATCTTACTCTTATCAAAGCACAAAGATTTACCTCTTTTCTTCTGATCAGATTTGTTTCTTAGCACAGAGCTTTGCAAGTCAAGTAGAGTACTTTTCACTTCAGCAACATATTTACGCACATAACTTCTCTTTTCTTTACTTCAGTTCCCAACAATCACAGTTTTAGGTCTCAACAACGGAACCATTTGTTGGCATAGGGGTAGATCTAGGGTTCAACAATTCAACAATGCACCAACAAAACCCTAACTACCACCCATTTCAGCAACACCTTTGAAGTAGGCAAAGTCTCACCTGAGGTATAAGAAGGGGGGGTTACATGACTCAAGTGTCTGTAACCAATATGGGACACATATATGTGATAATAACACTTCACAGAGTATTCTAGAAACACTTAGAAGGTGGCATGCATTAGTTCATTATCTTTATTAACATCGTATAACATACCCAAAGATAGATGGATGCAATAACAATAAATATTAAGAACTTCAATCATTTAGCACATAGCACTGAGTTAGATCTAACATTCATTCATCCTTAACAAAAATAAAACACTAAGCATCAACATATCTATCTAAATTAAGAAAAGCACTGAGTAGATTCATAACATCAACAACACAACACAAAGCAACCAAAGACACATGATATACGTGGTTCACCCCAGTGTGGGGCTATGCCCACCAACTTCTTTGTCTTCTTTATTATTTTTCCGAATCTTACATTCATCTGCTCTTGTGCACTAAGCCACAAAGTCGATATTTGCAGATGACATGAGATCTACGCACTAAGAACCAGATCCTCCTTACAAACTAGGTCAAGGCACAGAGCCAACTTCTCTATCGAGCACAGAGCCTTACTCACATACATTCCATGGAACAAAGCCGCTCAAGCTACTTGCACTTAGCTCCACAAGCTATTGACTACTTCTACCATACATTATTACTTATTTATACTTTTACAATCCCTTACAATAAGGCCTAATCATGGGTAAACCCCATAGGAAAACATCCTATAATCCATTACAAAACCCATAGAGAACCCCTTACTAGGTCCACATAGCCCGCAAAATAAGTGAGATCCATGATCTCAACTCTTCCTGGGAACTCCATCTTCAACCAGCCTGTCGAAGTCCAAAAGTAGTCCAAACCTAACCAAGGTTTCCTCAAAACTTGGTCGAGGGCCAACATGTCCACTTTTCTTCGATGAAGGTTCTACTGTATCCGTTTGAACCCCTACAAATTCATATCCGTTGTTCAATCAGGTCTAATCCTCGGTTTTGTTGTCTCCAAATATGGGATTAGGGTGGATCCCTTAAAAATCAAAGCTATTATTTCTTTACCTCCTACCAACAATCTGACCCAACTACAAAGTTTGCAAGGGAAAACAAACTTTCTTCATCATTTTATATGTAGTTACGCTGAGCTTACTAAAGGATTTATGTGATTTTTTCATAAAGACACTCCTTTCATCTGGGATGACACTGCTCAATGATCTTTAGATGCTCGTAAGGATGCATTGACTCATACACCCCTTTTGCATCCTATGAATTATGCATGAAACTATATCCTTTATTTTTCATCCTCTACTTCCACTATCGCTATGGTGTTATTTCAAGAGGACCCTAATGGTGATGAACATGTGATATACTATTTGAGCAAGAGTCTATCTGGTCCTGAGCTTCGATATTCACACCTTGAAAATTTGGCTATGGTAGCCATCATTTCTGTCCAAATATTTCTCCATTACATCCTATTACACACTACCACGGTGATTGCGGACTCGAACCCCATGTATCATATTCTTACACGTCAATTCCTTGGGGGAAAATATTCCAAATGGATCGTTATTCTTCAAGCATTCGACCTCAAGTTCGCCAAATCAAAATCTAAAATGTCCTTGGTTTTTGCGGAACTTATCTGCGATATTCCCCATAATGATGAAGACACTGAGCCCATTGATTCTCTTCCTGATGAATCTATGTTCCTAATTAGCACATCTGACCCTTGGTATGGAGATATTATTCTCTATCTTCAAACCGAATGTTTTCAGCCCAATATCTCCCATGAAGAACATCGTCGTATTCGCCACCATTCCAAACGTTACCTTATCATCGGTGACACTTTGTATTGCCATGGTATTTACACTATCCTACGACATTTTTTAACTCACAATGAAGTTGAATGTGTTTTGAATGAATGTCACCTTGGATCATGTGGCAATCACCTTTCTGGGATAGCTACAGTTCAGAAATCTTACATGTCGATTACTTTTGTCCCTCCATATTCAAAGATTGTATTGAGGCTGTCAAAATATGCCCACCTTGCCAAATGTTTTCATAAAAAGGCACACACCCACCCCACTCTGTTGCATCCTATTGTATCCATCAGCCTCTTTTCCAAATGGGACATTGATTTTGTGCAATGTAATCCTACCTCAACCGGGGGGCACAGTTATATCATTGTTTCCATTGATTATTTCACCTAATGGGATGAGGCTATGCCTACTTTTATTAATGATGGTTGTACTACATATCTCTTCATATTTAACCACATCATCACTCTCTTTAGTGTTCCACAAGCCATTGTCATTAATCAAGGTTCACATTTTAAAAACCATATGATGAGTGAGTTACATGTCAAGTTGGGTTTTTGCCATGAAAACTCATCCCCCTACTATCCTCAAGAAAATAGACAAGTTGAAGCTATCAAAAAGTCCTTAAAACCAATATCCAATGCATGGTGGGGGAAAACAAAACTTCTTGGCACTTAAAACTCTTCTCTGCCCTCTAGGATTACCGCACCTCAGTAAAAAATGCAACTAGATTCACTCCTTTCTAGTTGGTATATGGTGTCAAAGAAGTATTACCAATCAAGTGTGAAATTCCTTCATTGAAACTCACCGTAGAAATCTTGCCTCACACCTCTGCTGAAGAAGAACGATTCCTATAATTGACTAGGTTGGATGAAACACGTCACAATTTTTCTCTCATTAACGAGACATATCAAAACACGAATGAAGACTCAATATGACAAATTAGTTCAACCTCGTACTTTCGTAGAAGGAGACCTTGTCCTTGTTTATGACCAGGATCACAATAATCTAGGGATAGGAAAGTTAAAACCTCTGTGGCATGGACCCTATATGATAAAACATGTATTACATAGAGGTTCCTACGAGCTATTTGACTAAGATGGAATATCTCTCGGTGAACCCCAGAACTGGATTTACCTTAAGAAGTACTATGCATAGAAAATATAGCATGTGTGCTTTGTACACTATTGTACTATAGTTTTGATTTGGTGTGTCTTTTTCTCTTATGTGTACAAGTTTTATTTTAGCCACTTATACGTTGTCTTGTGATTGTGTGCGCATATGAAATCTCCCTTTCTTATATTTATCGGGTTTGCGGATGGCGCTAGTCGACACACCCAAAATATTGCTTCTACAACTTGGGTCATTTACCACTCTGATGAGTTGGTGAGTTCAAGAGGTTTTTGCCTAGGATCGACAACCAATAACGTGGTAGAATATCACGCTTTCATTGGACTTTTAACTGAGGCCACCTCCCTAGGTATATCTCGCATAATCATTAACCTAGACTCTCAACTCATGGTTTGTCAGCTTAATCGATTCTATGTCATTCGCAAACCTATCCTATTGCGTCTCCATCTATGAGTTTGTCATCTTGAGAGAATGTTTAAATTTACAGAATACAGACACATACCAAGAGAACTCAACACAACTTCGGATTCGCTAGAAAATTATATTTTGGATTGATATCTTGTGCATAGACAAAATTTTATAAAGAAAATGAATCACATGTACATTAAAAACATCACACAAGATAATTTGTAACATCATTGGCACCACAAAACTAGGATATATATAAACTATGTGATAGAAAAAGTTTGTTTACATAAAAAAAGTACATAATGGGGAAAAATATGGTCCCTCATTCCCATGATATCATCATGAAAATACTATGAAACATATAGAGGATCCTAGTCCTCTTGCACCACGTTGTTCTCCAAGAATCACACCACTGCACGGGACACTCGACAAAGCAAGTGGTTCACACTATCAAGAACCCCTACTGTATGCCTCTGCAAATGTAGAGGTGTGTCTTGCCTCCTGAGAGGTGGGACACCCATAGTGAGACCTCGGAGGTTCATAAACTCTCGGAGACCTCCCACTGCCACCTCGTGCTCCACAACTATCTGCACGTCTCCACGACACCATAATGTTGTTATCTCTTTTGGACGTGATGCACCTCTATCTACATGATGAAACGATACATCTGTTAAAATCCCTCTTTGTACACATAAAATTAATATAAATTTCAAAATAAAAAACAACATGAAAAGGTTTTGGTTTTGTACCTGATGCATCCCAGTCAATAGCCTCTGGAAGCAATAAGTCCACGCTAGCCCATAAATTCACTTTGACATATGGAAATTCCTAGATGATGATCAACTTCCTTATCCACCAAGCAAAGAAGTCAGCCGTGAACTTAAACTCTGAGTCGATCCCCAATTTTGGGGACAAACCTGTACACCTTTACATACGTGGTTCATTCACCAGTCATGCCACTAGCACAATATGCGGCTGCATCTAAGGTATTCTCTCCAGAAAGAACGAAACCAAGAAGGAACCATAACTGAATTGTTTTTATTTTCCAGTCTTGCACTTCATGATTTGATCCTTCACATTGTGAAGGAATTATGCACTCCAGTTGAATAATCTCATCTCTACGCATTGTAGAGAATAATACATTTGGGATTTTGAAGCCAAATATGTAATCATGCTACCTACCAGGTTGGTTATGGAAAACAAAATAGATCGTAGTGTCAAACCTCTCATGTCCTTGATCACTATTCATCGCCCAACCAATCGTGACCCTGGAATACAATGATCAACCATGTACCCCTCGCTAGGATGAGGAGTTTCTCGTTTCCTAGAAAAAGTGATAGGAGCCCCTCTTCTTGAGAGGCCAGTCAAAATGTATACATCATCGAGCTCAATTTTGAGCATTTGTGGCTCGATACAAAACACCTATTTGGTGTCATCCCACAACCCAATCAGATACTCAATTAGTAAATATTCCTTTTTCATATTTTTCAACTTGAAATACTTGAGGAGGCCACAATTACTCAAACGGGCCCTTGTATGAGGGTTTTGAAATGCAGCTATATCATTGATATCATGCTCACGTTCTTTCCATTCGATCATGGTTTTTATCCATATAAACTGCAATAACATACATTTAAAAGCCATTAATCATCCTCTCATGGAAAAAAATTGGTTGTTTTTAGCACAAATAGCAACAATTTTTCAGTCTTGCACCAACGCTCCCCTAAACTCATCCACAGGGTGATAGCGCTCCCTTGGAACACACTAGGGTGCTGAAAAAAATGATTGGTCCTCCCCTCCCCCCTTTGAGGGAGCGTTGATATAGTTAGCACCTAGGGATTCCTAGGGAGTCTAGGAAAAGACTAAAAACTACCTTAAATTCAATTCTAAACCATGAGAAATAACTAGAATGGGTTAGTGACCAACCTGATCCAAAAAGATGTGAAAACGGTTAACAACAACTCCACTGCCAATAGCTTGAAAATTTCCCTCTAAGGTTGAAAATACCAATGCTAGAAGAGATTGGTGAAAATGAAATGGTAAATAAGATTTTAAACCCTATTTCACTATTATAGGGTTCA
>JZKD02S1807838.1:0-45849 GCA_000966675.3 Picea glauca | reverse complement strand
ATGAGGAGTTTCTCATTTCCTGGAAAAAGTGATAGGATCCCCTCTTCTTGAGAGGTCGATCAAAACATATACGTCATCGAGCTCAATTTTGAGCATTTGTGGCTCGATACAGAACACCTGTTTGGTGTCATCCCACAACCCAATCAGATACTCAATTAGTAAATATTCCTTTTTCATATTTTGCAACTTGAAATACTT
Organism: Picea glauca; assembly: GCA_000966675.3. Taxonomy (NCBI): domain Eukaryota; kingdom Viridiplantae; phylum Streptophyta; class Pinopsida; order Pinales; family Pinaceae; genus Picea; species Picea glauca. The sequence continues at coordinate 45,651 of JZKD02S1807838.1, read as the reverse complement.
GAGGAGGCCACAATTACTCAAACCGGCCCTTGTATGAGGGTTTTGAAATGCAGCTATATCATCGATATCATGCTCATGTTCTTTCCATTCGATCATGGTTTTTATCCATATAAACTGCAATAAAATACATTTAAAAGCCATTAATCATCATCTCATGGAAAAAAATTGGTTGTTTTTAGCACAAATAGCAAAAATTTTTTAGTCTTGCACCAACGCTCCCCTAAACTCATCCACAGGGTGATAGCACTCCCTTGGCACACACCAGGGTGATGAAAAAAATGATTGGTCCTCCCCTCCCCCCTTTGAGGGAGAGTTGATATAGTTAGCACCTAGGGATTCCTAGGGAGCCTAGGAAAAGACTAAAAACTACCTAAAATTCAATTCTAAACCATGAGAAATAACTAGAATGGGTTAGTGACCAACCTGATCCGGAAAGATGTGAAAACGGTTAACAGCAGCTCTGCTGCCAATAGCTTGAAAATTTCCCTCTAAGGTTGAAAATACCAATGCTAGAAGAGATTGGTGAAAATGAAATGGTAAATAAGATTTTAAACCCTATTTCACTATTATAGGGTTCATTTTTTCTAATATAATTTTTCTTTTGGGTTTTAAAATATTTTTTGGAGATGTCACTAATACCCTGGATGCATATTTGTCTTTACTTGCAGGTTTCGAAGCAATATCTTTCTGTTTAACCTTGTGACACTGATGATCACGGTATTTGTTCTTTCTCGCACTTGAAAAAACATGAGAATGTAACTGAGTAGAGTTTTATCTCTTTTTTGGACTCATGAAGGTTACACAAAAAAAAAACCCCTCGAGTCTCCTTTAATTTCTTTTCAGACTCTCTAAACATGAAAATATTGTCGAGTGATCTTTCTTCTTTTCACAATCGTTTAAAAGGTTTTGAAAGGAAATCTTCCGAGTAGAAATTTATATATTTTTTGGACTTTGGAGACAAATATTTCAAAAAAGGACAAATCTGGAGTCATCTTTAAGTTCTTTTCAGTCTCTCTAAACATGAAAAACCACCGGTTTTTCCTTCTCTAGACTCGTTAAAAATTACACATTGAAGGGCCCATATGGGACTAAACCCTTACTTCTTCTAGTTCGTTAAACAAAGGAAGAGGAACTTACCGAAGGTGATTTATATCTAGCATGTGTTATCCTCCTTGAGCTCATAAAAACAAAAAGAGGTACTCGTCTATCTAGATGGGGGGGAAAATTGAAGGAAGCAAGCCAAGCCATTTTTTAGAATCGTCACAAGTCACTCTTGCAGTCACCCTTGAACACGACACATTGTATTTATATAGATTTTAATCCATTGAACCTTTGACCTGAACCAATCCTCTGAGTTTCTTTACTCCTTTGGGTCACCCGATGAAAGTCACAGTATCCACTGCATCATGTTTTGGTCCATGTTATGTTTCTGTTGTTTGTGCCTCAGTGTTCAAGGGAAGTATCTGCTTCGATCTTCAACCATCACAAATTTCCAATTTCAATACCCATGTCAGTCCATACTCATTTGATTCACCATATTACATCTCTATGTCAGTTTTGTGTCATTGATGAGGGATACATCAAGGCTCTCCTTCAACGAGTCTTTTCCTGTCGACTTCAACTCGTTGTTTGGGAAATTTGACTTAGAAATTAGTTCATACCTTGGGATCTACATGCCTCAATGACATACCTCCTCACCTTCGTCAACAAGTTTACATCATTTACCTCTGATTGGATGATTCCATGAATGTTCGAATTCAACTCATCTATTCATATTAGTTGGATTGTACTAGGGTACCTTGGGAGTCATTGACATTACTGGTGATTTCCCTCGCACTTGTTAATGGCTTCGCTTAATGATCGGTAATCAAGTGGTTTCTACCATGTTTGACATCAAAACATTTATTCACATGGATAGACTCGTACCACATCGGGATTTGAGCGAAGACCCTAGGTTGAGTGTCACTATGATATATTCTTTACTCAGGCTACAAAAGGAGATCATTTGCGCATGTTGATATATATATTGTCACATAGATCCACTTTGTATTGGTCTATGGCTATGTTTTGTCGTCTCGTAGATCCAATGTGTATTTCTCATGGCTATGATCAGTTCATCTCATGGAAGTATAGATCCACATTTTATCTTTGGTGGCTATACCCTTAAGTCAATATGATTATGGATCCACGATGTATTTGGTGGCGACCATACCTTAAATTCCTTTATCACTCAAGCATAGGTATGACTTCCTTGGGTTTGAAACATATCATAACATTTGTTTGATGGTTGTTTGTAGCTTCTACCAGGTTCTCTGACTCCATACCCTTGCTTCTAAAGTATACAAATTACTTCATTCATTAGTTTTCGTCTTCTGACCTCTCACTTTGGGGGGATATCTGTTACACGTCAAAATTCATCACTTTAATATTGTGTCATTGCCATTGTCGCAAGTGTCACAAGTTTCAAAAAAGTCATATTTTTCGTCCCACATGTTTCACATTGCGGACGACATCATAAGAACACTTGGGACATCCTCTATGACTTGTTAGAAGAGGAAAATATGTCATTTGGCAAAGTTTACAAACTTTTACATTGAAGAATAATCATCTTAAAAGTATTTTTGGAGATCAAAACTCTCCTTCCCACTTGCAGGGAGTCTTAGCGCTCCTTGTCCTCTTAGCAGGGAGCGCTAAAGAGCTATGTGGCCAACTTTGAGGGAGCATTGATATGTTGAGAGAATCTTGGGGAAGAATCCCCCTTATCTCTAAGGACAACTGGGAAGCATCCAAGTCAATTTGGATCGAATCCAAGTTAAAGGATGGATCTAAGGGAAATCCCACAACTGATGGAGTCATATCCTTAACTTATCCCAAGAATAGCTAAGGTGGTTGAGCCTCTCAAATTCTATATAAAGAGGCATTCTCATGGTGAAAAGAGGAGAATATCAGTGAAAATTATTGTCATTCTGATCATGGATCTTTTGAGCAAGGGGTTGGACAAGGAGGACTTGGTGAGGCTGCTACATATTGATCTACAGATTGTAATAACCTTGTTATGTTCTCATTAATATATATGCTTGGCCTGTTTCCTTCAAGTTTGTGTATATTTTCATGGGATTGTCTCTTCTTGATAAATCTAGTTTAAACTAATCTTGGTAGAGTAGGAAGCATGCATTGTATTTTTTGTTTATTGAATTGTAGAACTCATTAGAGGACTTGAAGATCAAGTTCAACCTGGACCAAGCAAGGACAAACTTCAGAAAAAAGTACTCATACTTTCTTCCTCTTTTCCTTTGACTAGTTTAGCTACATTTAAAGGAATGTCAGTGTTCAATGTTAGCATTTTTCTTTCTTGGTCATAGAGGTATAAGCTCCAAGAGGACATTCACCTGTCCGTAGGGTAATTTTGCTACAACACTCACTATTGGATAACATGAAGAGCCAACTGACAAACTGCAAACAGGGGAAGAAAAGGAATTTCAAGTTTGCATCTATCTTATGTAGTTTTTTCTTTGAGTGGGTTCTAGGTTTGAGCGCTAGAGTGGATATCATTCCACATGGACCACGTGATCCAACCATGTCACAGTGAACCAAGGTGATGAGGTGGTTAGGAGTTGGTAGGGTATTAACCCTCTACAACGATGATTTCTTCTTCTGGTGGTGTCAACATGTGATAGCCATAGACAACTACCCTTATGTTGGGATCGACTACAGAAGAGATCCATATGTCCCATTGCCACTAGATTCTTCCTATGGTGATATAGGTATGAATTTGTTTTTTATATATTTCAATTTTTTGTGTTTTTCAAAGAGAATAAAAAAGCGCAAATATTTTTGGATGGTATCAAGTATTGACAATTAATTTTTTTCTCGGATGTGGGTCCACGATGACCAGATGGATTCCAATGACATCGATGGAGGAACCGAGGAGATGAGATGGTGGGAGGAGATGCAAAGAGAGTGATTCAAAATGTGCAAGGGAACCTGTCTCGTTTGACGCACAAGATTCCTATGGTTCAGGTAGAGGATTTACTAGAGGCTATGCAGGGATAGGTGGTGGGTGTGCCCTATGTGTGGGTGTGACTCTTCTGACATCTCGCAAACTCCTTAGTATGATATCATGATACGTATCCAGTGCCATAGGAATATATGTTGTGGTGATGGTATCTACTGGACATATATCTATATTGAGGGTGTGAGCCCCATTTTGTACTATAACACCATATTTTTGGAGAGATGAAATATTAAAAAAAATTGTTCTTCATCTTTACTTATATATGTTACAATGTGTACATGGTGAATGTTTTTTCTTTACTTTAGTTATGTGACAAATGACAATCTAAATCATAATTATCATATGCATTAGATACATAATTAGAACTTCTAGGTATGTGATTATAAGTAATAAAATAAAAGTGTCCTTCCAAAATTCGTACCCGTAGGAATCATCAAAGTAGAGTAGGGTATTGCACATGGTAACTATTGTTCAAATGACATACTATTAACTAGGATTCTAGGAGAACTTCTAAAGATTGAACACCATGTGAAATGGAATCACATAAAAACTCTATAATGGTGCTATATTCAACCACATTATTCATTTATGGTCATAGACAAATGCCACCTGAGGACACTAGTTGACCCTTGGGTGAGTAAACGACCCAAGAGGTGGAAGCCAAGTTTCGTGTATGATGACTGGAATCATCTATGAATCCTAAGTAAACTTAAGACTCCATTGACATCTTCCAACCAAGGGAAAACTCTATAAGAAAGATAATGACACAAAGGAAAAGATATATATACACTAATATACACGAATATACAAATATTTACGCCCAATCTCGGGGGTGCAAGAATAATATATTTTCAAGTAGAGCCCATTTATGAGCTCATACAACATATTCCCTTCATAATATTTTAATTCATAGGCTTATTTTTCTAAAATGCATCACACAATATAAGGACCGTACTACATGGGGTTGAACTTTCCTTCCCCCAGTGGTTCTTTGGATTGTTCATACAAGAGGACCAAGTCACCCTCAACGTACTATCGAGGACAGATAGACCTATCATACTAGACCTTAACATGTTGTTTATTCACTTCGATAGTCGTAGAGGCGTCTCGACATTGCTCATCTAGGTGATCTAGGTGTATGAGGTGTTCTTCAAGATCATAAGTGTCAAGTAGTAGCTTAAGTTCCAGTATAAGGGAAGGGATTTCACATTCAATGGGAATGATCGACTCCACACCATGTACTAACTGAAAAGGAGAAAAATTGGTGGAATTCTTAACCAAGGCTATGTATTCCCAAAGCATAGGGTAAAGCATTAAATGCTAGTTAGATTTTCTCTGGCCGACATATTTTTGCAAAATGGTATTGAGATATTTGTTCATAGCCTCTACTTGTCCATTTTCCTCGGGATAGTAAGGGAAATAATGACCATATTTAAACCCCAGTTTTGATTCTAACTCTTTCATCATTTCATTTTGAAAGTGATTGACATGATCAGTGAAAATCTCCATTAGGATTCCTAATTGGTATTTAATTTGGTTGAACATGAAAAATGTTGTAGTCTTACCATCATATTTAATCGTAGGCATGGCCTTTGCCCATTTACTAAAGTAGTCTACGACCATGATAATATGTTGATTCCCCCCAACTGAAGCTCAATTTAAGTCCAAAAGATCCACCCCCTACTTATTGAAGGGACCAACGGTGATGACTGGGTGAAAAGGGGTTGGATGCGAGCACATCTTCTAAGCAAACACTTGGAAAGGTTGACACTTCTTGACCACTTGAAAACAATCTTTAAAAATTGTCGGCCAAAAATAACCAGCTTGTAATACTTTTTTGGGTTGTCACAAGCTCAAATAAATGACCACCAGAAGCCCCACTGTGACAGTCATTAAGAAATGGATCATCCTCTCTGTGATTCAATAAACGATGTAAGATATTATCTACACTTTGATGATACAAAGTGTTATCGATGACTAGGTATTTTTTAGCTTGATGTTGTATCTGTCATTGATCATCTCTTGAAAGATGTTGAGAGAACTTCAAGGTTTGAATATAGATCAAAATATATCCATCCCATGGGTCCAATGGAGAGATAAGAAAATGTGTTCATTTGCAAATGAATTGACCTGAATGACGTTCTCATCTAGTCAAGGGAAGTCCAATATTAACTCGAAAAAAAACTAGCGATTTCTTAGATTTTGTCAAAGCAAAATCGAGGTCAAATTGTTGTAGAATAATAATCCATTTATTTTATTCCCCCCCCATTATATTACTATAAGAATGTATTGAAATGGATTGACATAAAAAACTATGATAGTTTTTCAAAGCAATATATAGTGTCGTAATATTTGAACCGTGTGTATGGAATCCAAGTCTAGCTTCTCAACATGATAGTACCTAAGTTTAAGGACAAATAAGTTTCGACTAAGGTAGTAGACAACATGATCATGGAGATCATCATATTCATGAACTAGAACCATACCATCCATACCTTCAAATGTGACGATACAAAGAAAGTATTCTCTATTGTAATCTGGAGGCTTCAACATAGGTGTCGATACCAATGCTTTTTTAAGAGAATTGAAGGATTCCTGGGCTCACTCATCCCATATAAATATACTAACCTTCTTCAATAGACGCATGAAACCCTTAGTTATATTGACATAGTTTACTATAAACCAACGTAAGAAGTTAGCTTTCCCTTGTAAACCTTGAAGTCAACGAATGTTGCGCAGGGGAGGAAATCAAAGTATTTCCTCAACCTTCATAGGATCCACCAAGATCCCATGCTTAGAGTCTAGGAATCCTAAAAGATGGCCAGACTTAAGGCAAAATATGCACTTGTGAGGGTTTAAATGGATGAGATAATAACGACATGTCTCAAAAAATATTCGAAGGTGGGTAGAGTGATCTACTCTCTTGCGAGAGTGAGCAGTGATATCATCGAGGTAAGATTCGACCATGTATTTGAGATCATGAAAAGAAAAAGTCATTGATTGTTGGAAGGTTGCTTCAGTGTTTTTAAAGATGAAAGAAATTTTTCGGTATGCAAAAGTACCCCAAGGACAAATAAATGCCGTCTTATTTTGATCCTCGGGTTTAATCTGAATTTGATTGTATCTTGAAAATCCATCCATAAATAAAAAAGCCTCGCGTCCTGCACACTCATCGAGAATTTGATCAATGAAAAGTGTCAGGAAGTTATCTTTTGGACAAGCCTTATGCAGGTCTCGAAAATCCATACACACACGGATGGTTCCTTGTTTCTTATTCATGAGAACTAGGTTGGATACCCATTCAGTCAAGGGAACTGGGTAGATAAAACCGACATTAAGAAATTTCTCCACCTCAACCTTAATAGCAGGGGCCTTCCTAGGATTAACAACTCTATGTCATTTTCGAACATGTTTAACATCTAGATAAGTTTTGATTTCATGTTCAATAATGCAAGGGTCGATTCCTGACATCTCTTCATATGAACAAGAAAATACATCATTGAATTCTTTGAAGAGATTGGTGTAGATCTGAATTTCTCCAGGTGAACAATCTGCACCGATATATACATTTTCAACTTTACCTGGAATTCAAGAGATGTCGATCATGACAGTAGGAGACATACTTGCCATGTTTCCTTCGGCACAAATTCCATGTGTATCAACTAGAACCACGATGTGACCGACCATCTCACTCAAGGTAGATCTAAAATCTTCATGTTCAATTTGAAATAAAGTTGACTATCAAGATTTTATTTATTTTTGGTGAATGAATACTAAAGTAATTACATTCAACATAAAACTACTAAACTTACCTCAATTCTGCATTTGTACTTATTTTTCAGGATGACTATTGGGCATGCTACAACAATTCTTCTTCTAAATTTTCTTAGTGACTACCAATAGATTCTCCAATGCAACTTTCAGTCTCATACAGAGGAGCAATTTAAGGTTAACACAAGAAATTTCTCATGCACAGGTCAGTAAGGTTACTTTTCAAATTCAAACCATATACATTAATAATATCAAATTAACCGAAGATAGCAAACCATAAAATACTTCTTTACAAAATATATTATACTTGACCATCATACAATTCCCTCAGTTCCAACAATGTTCCATCCATCATCTTGTTTCCTTGGAAAACTCTCATGGTGCCAATCGGTTTCCTCCCAATCATACTCAAGGAAAAATTCTTTCCCTTAGACCCCCCAAGCTGTGTGGGATATATTATCACTTGAAGTTGTCATGGGTCAAATTTCTCCTTACATTTTAATTTTTACCCATTACTCTTTTAAGTTTGTTTTAATTTTCTCTTTATGATTTTCTTAGGAAAGTTTAAACAAATAAAGGTTTGGAACTTGGTTCACATTTTGACCCACACCTATGGTTTATAACCTAGGTTCATTTTGTGGTTTATATCCTTGACTCATCACTTGAATTGAAAGATAGCACTATCAACCCCATGACTCCACAAACCTGAAAAGTCACTCCATCCATTCATATGCTTGAACCTCTCAAATCTGTCCCTTTTTCCATTAGGGAGTCAAATCAAACCTTGTCAAAGTATGTTGCCAACTCACTAGTCATTTTCATAGTGCAACTTTGTACACTCTCCCTCTTCACCATCATTCGAAATCATGAATATGATGTCATGTATTTTATTCTTTCAACACCCTTGTCTTCAAAAGGAATATCGTGATTTGGTCATCTATGAAGTTCTAACTGTTTACCAAATTTGAAATCCTACCCCTAGCTTGGCGTTGTTGAAACTACTACTCCAAACAAAGTTGTGGATTACACTATAGAATTAATTGTCTGAGGTGAATTGGAGACCGAGGTGGTTGAAAATGACTCCAGGCTTGTTGTAGATAAAAAATTATCAAGGTACGGTGTCCAAGTACTTTATGAGCCATCCAAGCTCTATTGAAGATCATTAAGGTGTTTTTGTCTTATCTTTTGGTAGCATGTGGCATTGCAAACTACTATTTCTCCCATCTACCAGCTCCTTTACCTTTGTTACCACAGACTTTGAGCCATTTACATACTGACATTTTTCTACACTGAAATCAAGTCAATTTGCTTCAGATATTTGAATTCCCATTTATCATCTTGGCTCATGTTGTCCACACTGCGCTGCAAAAACTGTTGCCAAAAATGCGCTATAGATCCCCTATTCCAGTGTGTCAATTTTAGTGTAAAACTAGTGCCATCTTCTAGGATCATAGTTCCAACATTAGCCCTCTTTATCCATTATGTTATCTTATATTTTCATCTCAAATTCCATTTGCAGTGAATTTTTAGGAGCCTTTTCCTTAGAACGAGGATGACCCTGTATGGTGGCTTAACGACAGTCTAAAACTTGAACAACCCAGTATCCCTACATATCATTTCTCAGTGGATGTTTTTCCCCATTTTTATCCATCAAACCAGTCTCTTGTTAATTCAAGAGTGAATTGGAGGAAAGACCTGAAAGACCCATTAAGGATCACCTTCAAAGATTAAAATACCTTTGCCTCTGTTGGGTTTCCTTACCTCTCATAGCATTATATTTTTGACCTCCTGCTTCTATCCATGGATACACCTCAATAGAAGAAATATCACAAGGGTGGGAGTGTGTCTAGGACTGAGTCTTTTGAAATGCACCTATTTGATGTTGAGCCTATTATCATGGAGCTTTTCCAAAGGGTTGGTTGCTTATCTTTCTGTCAAAACATGCAGAGGGGACACCCTGAAGTAGAAAGGAAGTTTGATTTAAACTTTGATGGGACTAAGACCAAGGTAGGAACCCTTGAGTTGGAGGTATTTGAGGCCACTATTGCAACAACCACTGAGATACCCAACACTGGTGAGAGGTTGTCTAAATCTATGACTCTCAATGCATCCTTTTCTAAGGATTTCCTAAAGCCAAATTATCAAAAAGACAAATTTTTCAAGGGAGTGCCTAGGAGCCACTTGGTTGAGAGCTTTGACAAAACGTTGAAATTTATTCAGAGGTATTTTACATGTGAGGGAAGATTTAACATGATATACCAATATCACATTAGACTCTTGCTACACTTCACACCCAAGGATTTGATGAATATCCCTTTCTATCTATTTAGAAGTATGGGAAAGATGGTTGATAGGGTCCAATCCAATTCCAAGGTTGTGGACACTAGTGTTTTCCACTCTAGGATGATAATGATTCTTGTAATGGAAGAATTGAAGAAGAGAAACCTTACTTGGGAATAGTTCATTGTCTCTGCAAATATGCAGCGAGATGTAGCCTTCACCCCTCAATCCAGGGTGCATAGCCATTTTCCATCTAGTAGTGTTGCCCAAGAAGAAAGAAGAGAAAGATAAAAACTATTTCTCAAGACAAATAAAATCCTAAGGAAGTTTAAGAATAAGAGAGGGAAGTCCATTAATCCCCACAAAGAGAATTTTCACCTCAGCCTGCACCTGAATTAGAGGAGGTTCCCTCATCAGCCAAAACTATAGCCAAGAAGGGGAGAAAATTGCATTTTCCTTCACCTACTGCAACAACTAAGACCAGAGTTAGGAGGCATTTCACCAAATCATCAACCCATAAGGAAGTTGTTGAAGCAGAAGTCATACCTAAGGCTTCAGTCCCAAAGAAAGTTAAAGGTAAAATTGACATTATTGGGGAGCCTATTGAGGTCATGACCAAAGATTTTGTTCAGAAGAAAGACAAAGGTAAGGGTGAAGCCACTGAGAAACCCATTGAAGTCATAAAAATCATCACTCCCCCTGATAATCCCACCTTCAAGAGATTGATCAAAAAACTAAGGGATGCAAGGAAGGAAGTTTCCCTTTTTAAGGGAGAAATATTGACTCAGAGGAGAAATATGAAGGATCTCATGGACATGTACAATGAAACCCTTGATCTGGGAAGGTTTACAACAAGAATATTCTTGCCTCTCCATAGGAAAATTCATACTTTGTATAGGAAAAACAGAAGCATACAGTCCCAAAACAGAAAGATGAAAGAAGAATTTCATCCTTTCCAGGATGATATAGCCCAAAGGAACTTAAATGTTCTAGCTCAATCTACAATAGAGAGAAATTCCTTTGCAACAAAGAGAGGCACCCCTGCAAAATAAGGAGTTGTTGCTGTGACAAAGGAAAGTCCTCCTGCAACAAGGAGGAGTGCCATATTGAGAAGGTAAATGGAGAGGATGATAGATCCATTTTTGTTGGTGATTACTTTTTGAAAGGTTGAAGTGTTAAGGGAAATATTATATTATCACCTATTGGAGGCATGTATAGGATCATAATCCATCTACTAAGGAATTTTGTATTTTTGAGGAATTGTTGCATGCCACAGAAAAAACAAAGACATTTCTTAGCGCCTAGCGCTACAGAATTGTCTACACAGATTTTTTTGTAGTTGCGCTACCAAAGGTGATACAAAATCACCTAGCTAGACACATAATGGGTGCTACAGAATCTACAGAACAGTTTTACAAATGGGTGCTACGGAATCTGCAGAGAAGTTTTACAAATGGGCGCTACGGAATCTACAAAGCAGTTTTACAAATGAGCGCTATGGAATCTGCAAAGTATTTATAGGAGGAAGCTACAAAATCTGCTACCGAATGCGCTACAAAATCTGCTACCGAATGAGCTACAAAATCATCTACAAAATAGTTTTAAAGAGGTAGTCTCTATGGAATTCGCTACCAGTTGCACTACAAAAAGGTGCTACAAAGTGGTTGTTATAGTCAATAGTTTTGAATTCATTGCTTCTTCTTGGCTTTGATTATTTGGAGGGAACCAAGGATCAACAGGTGGCAGTTGGAGCTCAGCACAGAGGCTTAGAGGACACATGGCACTAGAGAATATGCACCCAAGCAACAACAATACATGTCATTCATATTTTGGCAGATTTGTTTCCAACATGCTCCTTGATTTTAGCAATTTGTTAGATCTACTTGTACAGATGTTAGACTAGTAGATTTTTGTGGAGAATCTTAGGATAGAAAGGCTAGCTCACATATCAAGTTGTTATCTATTGTTTTTATTATAAATACTTGAGAATAATTTTATGTAGGGTTCAAATGGTTGAGCAGAGCTCCCTATTTGTAATATTTTGACGAAACAGAGTTGTACTCTGGTTTATGTATAAGACTTGAGATATTTTGATTAATGGAAGTTAGCCTCTTTTCATCACCTTGTTTCTTATAAATCTAAATGCTCATTATTGGATGATCCTTATGATATGTTATGGTTATGTTATAATGGATGTTTGATTACAGTGTTGCTGTAAATGTTTTCAATGTTTTAATATTTAGTTCAAGAAGTTCTTGTGACTGAGTTTTCTTCACCTACATGCTAGAAGGCTTGATGCTTATATCATACCTATCAACCTTCCTCACCAAGTCTTCCTTCTACTCACTTTTATCCTTAAACCAGTAATTGAAGTTAGTTAAAACCTCATTTTCTCATGCATATTAGCCTAGAATATCCGTGTTAAAATATTGCTATGTTGCGTTTTGTCCATTTGACCTTTTATCATTTATCTACATTCACAAACTTATTTGATGGGTGTTGGGATTATCCTCTTGAAATATGAGGGTGACTCTCAATGCTAACATGATCATAACCAATTTTGGATGCAAATTATACTCAATATGGAATTTACCATCCACTCAAAAACATTTGAATTAGTATTAGAATAATCCTTCTCATTCATCCCTCATTTTATAGTATAATTTAGGAAACATTTACTTACTCTCTAGGTCACACCCCAAACCCATAGATCCTCCCATATATTTATAGCCTTAGTGAGGCTACCCACCTCACCCCCTTCATTCAAAATTAAGCATTTTTCCCATTTATTTCATTTACTTATTCATTATTATTCATCACCCCCCCTTGAGGTGTGAATACCTCTTTTTTTCTTCATTATTTATATTTTTTTAAATAACAATTAATCTTTTAATAAAATGATAGTATATTCAAGAGCCCCCTCAAAGTCACTAATTATTATATTAAGTAATTCATCTTTGGGGTCATTTTGGGTTACCTTATATTAGTTCCATGCCTGGAAGGATTTGTTGTTGGGGAGTAAGGCCATCCCACCACATTGCATGCCCCCAAATCATAATCATCTCACATATTTTTCAAAGAGAGACTCTGTGCCTTTGTTGAGAATCCATGTCTCTGTCGAGACTCCACGCGTATATTAAGGGTTCACTAGTTATAACCCACACCCATCTGTTAGCAAGTTGCAAAGGATTCTCCCTGTACCCTGCAAAACTATGCATCCACACGTGTCAAATATATCAAAACATAATATAAATTAATCGAATTAAGGTGACATGTTACCTTTAACAAGTTTGTGGTTTTGCAGGTGGACTTTTGCGGTCTCTCCAAGTTTAGTAAAATAATTTGTAAGTCATAAATAATCAAATTTCAATCATTTTTTTTTATATTCCCTTCATTATTTATGGTTTTTACTTTCATACTCCCACCCTGGAGTTCTCTAAGACATGAATATTCATTTGTGTCATCCTTTAGATGACCCATTACCTACACCACTCAAATCAAATGAATTCATATTATAGGATATGCACATAGATATAAACTATAATAAAACAAAACATTGAATGAAATTCTATTGGTTTCATTAACCTTATGCAGAATTTAGATTGGCTTCCACAACCTTCTAGTTATTCAGTAAACTCCACGTAGAAGTCATGTGGTTCTGTCAACCTCTCTCAGCTATAATTACTTAATATCATTAGTAATCATCTATCAACATATGATCAAAGTATGTCATCCAAGAATCCAAGATATCAGTGATTACTCCATCTCAATAAGTAATCACATCATCATTATATTACAAAACTACCTACTTGATAATTAGGCATACATAAAAAAACATCCTTAAAAACCAATACACACATCACAAGTATAGATGTACATCATATATATATAGTTAAAACCCATGAACAAATTAACAATTTAGGGATAATCTTCGTATTCTATGCCAAATAGAAATAGGCCAGGATGGTTGTTACAAGTTCTTGGGACATAATTGTTAAGGGAAATGGAAGATTAGATGGTAACATGGAATTGAAAGTGGGTGAGCATTTGTTTTTAAAAATAAAGGATAAAGGAGATTTACAATATTAGGAATTTTCCCCAAGTTGACAGTGAAATATTGTGAGCTATTTGAAGTTCTAGAGAAGATAAACCCAATTGTTGTTAGAATATAGAAGATGGTGTGCTCATTTTACCATTGATAATACCTTCTTCACCCGACCATAGGCCGAAGCCTCCCTCCGAGCACCTTAACCTTGACTAAGAATTCCTCTAGAAGCAAACCCTAGGCTAGATAGCCAAACAAAGAGTAGCGCACCTCTCTCCAAGGATAGCACAACACAAAAGACTGATCAGATAGTCCCAAACCCTAGCCAAGAGATATTCAAGACAATACTAAAAACTTGATGTTGTTGCAGCTGCACCAGTAGCTCTCCTCCAAACTTGCACACAAGACTGCAACTGCAGTGCGCACCAAACTGGGAACTGCAATTCTGAGATGTTGTCGAATGAGAACTGGCGCCCTATATTTATAATGGTTCTGCTAGTTTTGTTGGGGCCGACTTCTCCTTCTGGATATGTGTCTATTCAGTATATTATTATTATTTCTAGCTGAATTCTTCTCTTGGAGGCTAATAGCCTAATATAAATTATCTTCTTGAGACGACAAGGCTTCTAGGGTTATTATCCAACTTATTAGGGTTTCTCTTGCTTCTCGGAGTCTTCTATTCTCGTCAGGTTCACACGTGGAGGTAAATACCTCCCGCAGCTACCATAATATTAACACTCCCTCCTAGCTAGAGAGGCATTTACAGGTAATGGACTTGAGCACAAAAACATACCATTTACCTGGTAGCATCAATATAGTCATCTAGACTATTTCATGACTAGATCATGAGCATCACCATCACCATCAGTTGCATCAACTCTCGAAACCATACTTCATCTGAGTAGTTAAATATGATGTTGGATAAGTCACTCTCACCATAGAGTGATATAAGAGGAGTAAAATCTCTGAACTATTTTCCATCTAGAAAATCTCTGTTTATCATCCATATGAATGGTCACTATCTCCAATAAACTGTTGATAGTCTTCAAGGCAATTAGAACAAGGATAGAACACACCTATGTCTATTCATAGTAGTCTATAACTACAATCCAGTGGTTCACTACCACATCAAGTAACACACAAGTACTTGATCAACAATGTATGGTTGCGAACAGTGAAACATATTCACCACAGTAGTCCTCATCTACTGTCATACAGTTTTCATAAAAAACATTTGATAGCAACCTGCATAAAAACAATGTTATGATATAGTCTGATCTATCTGGGCCAATCCTTCACTCACATCTGTGAGTTCTAAAGGAATATATGCCACCACAATAGTCTTCATCTACTATCATATGATCTTCATAACAAACATCTAATAGAAATCTACATAGAAACAATGTTATGATATAGACTAAATTATCTGGGCCAATCTTTCACTCACATCTGTGAGCTCTGAAAGAATATCTGCCTCAAAAATAGTGAAACATATTTACAATCATCTGATGCCATCCTACACAGAAAAATATTGTTAAACATAAATTGAATCATCTGGGCCAATCTTTCACTCACGATTGTGAGATCTGAAAGAATATTTTCCCTCATCAGCAATGGGTTATCTGCCTTATTCTTCATAAACAAGGAAGAAGGATTATTTATGATTTCTAAGCCTGGACCATTTCTCACCCTGGGCCATTCTTCCTACACTAATCAAAGTGCACCCTGGACAGAATGTCTAAACCCTAAGAAATGTTTGGACCATTCCCCACCTTGGGCCATTCCTCCTACACTAATTAAAGTGCACTCTGGAGAGAATGTATAAACCTAAGGAATAATTGTCCAGACCATTCCCCACCCTGGGCCATTCCTCTGACACTAAAAAAAGTGTAACCTAGAGAGAATGAGTCTGCCCTAAGGAATGTCTGTCCTACATCAACCTCCAAAATGGACCATTCTTCGAAACTGCTCACAACTGTGAACTTTGAAAGAATGACTGCCCGACGAGGTAGACCATTCTACTTGACCACTACTCAGAGTGACTGCCAAGAAGAATGATTTCCATAGACCACTCCCCATGTTAACCACAATGGGAAGTCGCTATATATGATACATCAACAATCATTCTGCCTCCCATGTTAACTACAATGGGAAGTCACTGTCTGTCAGAAATTTCAATCCACTTTCCGAACAGGAAAGCATCTGTCCAATCTGGACTAATTTTCAATTACAAAGATAAATAATATTTTCAGTGCTTTGTCCTAACTGGAGATTTATTTGAATCACAAAAATAAATGTTTTTCAAGAATATTTTTCATACCTTCTTCTAGCTTGTAGAATCTTCCCTTTTAGATAAGGGATTTATTTCCACAATCCTTATCCTCTCTCGGAAATATGCAAACTTGATTCTGGATAGAGGTTTTGTTAGGATATCTATTGTCTGCTCATCAGTGGGGATATATATTGGAGAACCACTTTCTCCTTTCTGGACTTCATCATGGATAATGTAATACTTGTACTTTAGTTTGGAACACTGTGAAGGCTTTATGTAGATCTGGATGATAGAGTATATCATAGTTGGAGAACTTGGAACGTATCCAAGTAGCACTTCTTCTATCATCATGAGATCTGATTTACTGAGTAATCATATTGATGTTATAGGAAATCTTCACCACGCTTCTGTTGTGCACTGGAGGTTCTCCACCAAGTTGTCTTCTTCTTATCTGCATGCAGGAGTCTCTTTCTGGTATGTCTCAAAGTCTTGAGATTTCTCTTCATACGTTCTTTATTCAATTTCTCTGGAGAACGTTCTTTGCATTTATCTGATGTAGAACTCCAACTCATGGATGTTGCAGATGATAAAATGACTCATGTAGTGATATGTCTAGTGTACTGGAACAAGTAATCATCATAGTCTTCTCCCTTCATCTGAGAGAACCTCTGGTTCTGGATCTCACAATGATTTCATTCATAAGTCTTCCATACACTGTTCTTCATCACAACTTTCAGTTCTTCTACTTGATTGCTTTCATATCAGGCTTGGTAATCTTATGATTATTGATGTAATGACTAGTTGTTTTGGCTTTTCTTTCTTTCTTGGAATATTCATGTTATTCTTCATGCTTTTATTTAGTTCTTGGGTTCATGGAGTTTCTTGTAGATTCCATGTTCTAGAGATTCCACTTCTTCCTTTCATCATAGGATCACAGATCTGGATGGACAACTAGGAATACCTTAAGGATTCTCTTTGAAAAGGTCTTCTTTTGTGATTGAGCTGAACATGTACTATCTTTCATGGCTGCTACCATGAATATATACATTTCATCATCTTCAATGGATCATAGGATTAGCTCCCTCCTAATCCTTGCTTCATGTAAGAGTGCATATAATCGTCTCCCTCCGTCTGATAGAGTCCATACTTCCATTTGCATTCTTATTGTCTTCTGCAATATATAATTGGCTCTCTCTGTCTAATAGAGTCCACGCTTCCATCTTAGTTGTCATCATAAGTCTTTCTTCAATTCCTCTTGATGTCTGACTTCTAAGTCTCTTCATGATTGATTCGGCTTATCTTGCAGTAGGTTCCACATGATTTGTATTTCATCCTTTCATGTGTATTATCTAATGATATTCATTCTTATCTTGTGGTTCTTCCATGGGTATATTTCTTTTTGGAACACATTGTGTATAAACACGATGCAAACAAGATATGTATAAGAAATAAGAAGAGTGTTGTTACCTTTTAGTAGAAGAAGTCTCTTCCATCCTGCTTGGTCTTCTTTGTCAGTTCCTTTTCTTCGGCAATCAATGCTTCGTGTTTCTCCTTCATTTTCTTTAGCTCAGGACATTGATTTCTATAGTGACTGTACTTTTGACAGTTGAAGCATTGTATTTCTAAAATATATTTTCTTTGTTTTGGCTTCCTTCTTGAATCAAACTTTCTTTTGTCCCTGAAGTTCTTGAATCTTTTCGTGAAGGCTTGATCATCATACTTCTTTTAGGGTTTCTCTTTTTCATTGATCCTTTGATTCTTCTTGAGCACAACAAGTCCAAAGTTCTTCAAATGTTGAGTACTCCTTCCTTGTTATCATGCTTGCGGCAAATGCATCCCATGTCTTGGGAAGACCATTGAGTACTATGTTTACCAATTCCTTTTATGAAGTGATCTCTTCAATAGCTTGTAGTTGATCTCTTAACTGGGAGATCCTTAAAAAGTATGATGTTATGCTATCATCATCATTCATCTTCATGTCACGGAGCTTATTCTTCATACTCATAACTTGTCCAATGTTTCTGACTAAGAAGAGATTTGTTAGAGCATCGCACATCTTCTTCGATGAGTCAAGATGGGAGATGTAGGGTATCAAGTGGTATTTTATGGAATCCACTATGATACTGATGGCATCGATGTCAACATCTTTGAACTTCTCCATAGCTGCAACGTTTTGTGGTTCCTTCTCTTCTCCTTCTTCAAACTCTGGCTTCACGATCTTTCCTTTCACAATATCCAGTACTTTATTCTTAGAAAGGATGAGGTCAATACTTGTATTCCATGCTTTGAAGTTAGAGGCTCCATATAACTTGTTCTAAGACTTCATAGAGTTTGTCATGGCTGCTAGACTTGGTCAAACCCTAGATTTGACCAGAAATCCAAACTTCACGTCTTGGCCTTCTGAGAGTAGCAGGAGATGCGCTTGGCTAGGGCACACTGATCTATCTGGAGATTAGGTCAATCTCGTCACTTAAGGTGCTTCGACAAGAGGTTTAGGGTTTCTGCAACTTCTTCTGCTAGTAACCCTAGCTGTAGTGCTTTTGGAAACTGCTCCTGCTAGTAACCCTAGCGGCAGTTCCTCAATGAGCTCAATGTCTAGCGGCTATGTTTCCTTCTAGTGTTTTAGACTGACTGAAGGGGTGTGGGCCCATAACCTATTAGAATATAGAATATGGTGTGCGCTTTTTACCATTGACGATACCTTTGTCACCCAACCATAGGCCGAAGCCTCCCTTCGAGCACCTTAACCTTGACTGAGAATTCCTCTGGAAGCAAACCCTAGGCTAGATAGCCAAACAAAGGGTATCACACCTCTCTCCAAGGATAGCGCAACACAAAAGACTGATAAGATAGTCCCAAACCCTAGCCAAGAGATATTCAAGCCAATACTGAAAACTTGTTGCTGCTGCAGCTACACCAACAACTCTCCTCCAAACCTGCGCACAAGACTGCAACTGCAGTGCGCACCAAACTGGGAGCTGCAATTCTAAGATGTTGTCAAATGAGAACTGGCACCCTTTATTTATAATGGTTCTGCTAGTTTTGTTGGGGATGACTTCTCCTTCTAGATATGTGTCTATTCAGTATATTATTATTATTTATGGCCGACTTCTTCTCTTGGAGTCTAATAGCCTAATATAAATTATCTTCTTAAGCCGACAAGGCTTCTAGGGTTATTATCCAACTTATCAGGGTTTCTCTTGCTTCCCAGAGTCTTCTATTCTCGTCAGTTCACACGTGGAGGTAAATACCTCCCGCAACTACCATAATATTAACAATTGCATACATGCTTGCATTTTTTGCATCCATGAGAATTCAAAACATGTTTCATGTATCTTTATTAAAGAAATATATTCCTGATCCTAACCATGTGATTGATTGGACTGTGATACAGGTGGAGCACAAATGAGACTTTCGAGTGGAGCCACTATGCATGTTAGACATAAGAATCAAAGTTCTTAGTAAAAAATCCATCGGTCTGGTAAAGGTTCAATGGACTTTATAAAGTCTTGAAGATGCCACATGGGAGAACGAGGAGAAGCCAATTTTTTTTTTTTAATTTTGAATAAAACTAAATGTACATTTGTATATAAGTGTGTAAGACTCCATTTTGGCAATTGTAGTTACTAGAGCCACATATTGGAGACTTCAGGTATCATCTATGTTGGATCCCTAGAAATGAAGTGGTACAACCTAATGGATTGTGGTGCAGAGAAGTGGGTACACTTTCTTAGGTTGTGCAGATTGCAGGGAACGAGAGATTGATTGTTGGAGTTGTTGTAGAAGTCATGAAATTACAAAATTATCAAGTATTATGATGTAAAATTATGTATATGTGTGTCAGTATGGTGTTATGCATTGAGGACGATGAAATTTTTAGGGGGGGGGGATATTGTAACATCCCCATTTTTAATACCCATTTTAATGATGTGTAATTAAATATGATGTACGGTCGCGGGTCGTGATATGTAATTTGTAAACATTGTATATCGTAATAATAAAATAAACGTGATGTTGGATAAAAATGAACATGGGAGTAGTAGTAGGGGACTAATTTTCCACAAGAGAGGGGAATGTCTAAGGAACATCTAAGAGAGGGTCCCAAGGGGTGGGATTATTCATGGGTATTAATTCCAACCCACTTTCTTGAAATTATTATTTTGTGTTCAAACCTTCTAATTTCCTTTTAATTGTATAAAATCCCAATCCTTAAACACATGTAAGAGGGTTCATGTTAAAAGTCACATCCCCTAGTTATGAGAGCATGGGGGATGTGTACAATCAACCTTGGGGAACGTGAGATTCAAATGCATCGATAAAAGAGAAATTTAAAAGGCCATTGTGGGGAGCTTTTGAATTTAGTTTTTGGAGCAGTAAGGGAGTGGAGGACATGGGAGCTTGAAGATAGCCATACTAGGTGTTGTGTGTAGCTTATTTGGAGATGAAAATGCATGCAGAAAATGTTGTTAGGCCTGTAGAGTGAAAATTTTGTGTTAGAGTTTCCCTAGAACAATGAGTTGTTTTGTGAGTTTACCTATGGAAGATAGCATCCCCAGAGTCCCTAACAATAGATATTACTATCTAAACTATGTTGGAGACCTAGAGGGAAGTGGAGAGGCCTGAAGGATTGTGTGTAGTGAAGGGGGATCCCATTCCTTGTGTTTTTTAGGTTGAGGATAAGAGAGTTGGTGAATTGGGATAGCTGTGACAAAACTGATTGTTGTGAGATTTTATTGGACTATGAGATATACCCTCTTTTGTGGATTCGTAGCCCCAACTCGGGGGTGATTGACTACTGATATTTGAATCAATAAGTCTAAGTTCAGGAGGAATTTTCATCCCCTACAGTCGGTTTCACTTTTATTGTTAAAATATAAGTGTTTGATATATGTTCTCTATCTTTAGTTATGGGTTTTACTCCTATGCATAAACTCTAATTTCTTAGTAATTTATATGTTGTTATGGGGATGTTAATTTTGTACCAGAAATTATTTTATAGTTTTAGTGGTGGGGGAACTACCATACCTATTGAGGGCACCTCTAAGACACAAGGTTACCACATGGGAAGTCATGCCTCCAATGTTAAGTAGTTCCATTCCTAATGAAACCGATTTATCTTGTAACGACATAAAGAAATATCTTAGATATGTGTAGACAATTTTGTAGGGGGTTAGTCCCTCTAAAAAGAAAAGGGTCATCAAGAAATTGATCAAGAAGCCACCTTACATTCCCCAATACGTGTTTGAGTCTCTGCCTATTTAAAATCCCCATTTAAAAAACCAAAACTAGTGATGTATATTGTAAATGTTATGTATGGCCGAGAGCCAAAGTGATGTAATATGTAAATGATGTAAATTGAATATAATGAATAAAATGTATCACCAGTTACAGATGGACATGGATGGATATTTGGGGCTAAGTTTCCACAAGATAAGGAAGGGGTCCAGGGGGGACATTTTACCCATGTTTATTGAACCAAAACCCATGTCTTTCTGAATTATCTTTACCATGAACCTTCCATTGGTTGTTTAGTGTTCTAGAGCCCGATCATTGAATTCATGTAAGAGGGTGATTGTGAGAGTCAAATATCATATTTATTGAGAACATGGGGGTTGAGTACAATCAATTTGGGGAGGAGTGCAAATAAAGAAAACAAGATAAAAAGAGGTAATTCGTATGGATAGGAGACCAAAATTATAGATTCACGTTTTTGGATGGAGAACATATTTTGCATAGAGTTTTATGGCTAGCAAAGAATTTCTAGGTGATGAAGCTTGAGGGTAGTTGTTGTGGGAAAGTTTGGTAGCTATTTGAATCCAAAATGACATGGAGAAAGAGGTTGTGTTCTTGGGAGTAACATTCTATTTGAAATTCAAGGGAAGCATGTGATTTCCTGTAGGGGGAATTTGTGTTGCAACTGTATAATTCTTTAGGTCCCAACAAGTAGATTTCCTATCCAACCTATGCTAGAATCCCTGGAGGAGAGTAGAAAGGCCTGAGGGACTGTCAGCAGTGAAGGGGGATTCCATTCCCTCTTTTCTATGTTCATTTATGTTAAATGATGATATGGTTGTTGTGAAATTTAATCTAAGTTATCTTGGTTAAATGCTACTTGGTGCGAGAAGAATGATGCATTCAAATATATATTTATGTGGTTGAATGTTATTCACTTGTTGTTGTGCATAGTTAAATTATTTTCATTATGGTTTTTAAGTAGCAGAGAGAGTTGAATGATATTGAATTTCATGTTGTATTTTATTTCCACGATTAGATTTGGAATCAAAAAAATTTATTGGGTCGTTTTAGCAAATGACATGACCTAGCTAGGGGTTGGGTACGTTATCGAATGGTATCAGAGCTTCTGGTTCAACACTGGAACCATATGGGCCAAGATATAATGCGAATTTGGGAAAATTTGTGGGAACAATTAGAGATTTAGTTGCCTCAGAAATGTCTGATATGTTTACTGGCTTCAATCAATTGAATTGTAGAGCTAGATTCGACCTATAAGGTTGAAATTCACATTCTTATGGTTGTTGTAGAATTTCGGCATATATATTTGATGAATCAAAAACTAAGATCATGTTATATCTCGAGATCAATGGTCCATAATCATTTTAATAAATTTAAAAACTTCTAATTTTTTCAAAGTTTGGAAAAGTTACCATATCGATGACTGAGATTTATTTTCGGTAGTTGAGAAGATGAGATAGATCGACAATCTAGATTCATTTTCGACTATTGGGAGGTTGGAATAGAATAGATGGATGAGATCATTTTGAGTGGGAGATTGACGAACCAGATTCATTGAGGAATTTTTCCATGTAACATCCTTGTTTTCAAACCCATAACTAGCAATATATATTGTAGATGTCATATATGGACGAGAGTCAAGTGATGTATATTGTAAATATAGAATATGGCCAAGAGACAAAGAGATGTAATATGTAAATGATGTAAATTGAATATAATGAATAAAATTTATCATCGACTGTAGATGGAAATGAACGGATATTTCGAGAATAAGTATCTACAAGAGAGGGAAGGGGTGCAATGGGGAGAGTTACTCATGTCTATTAAACCAAAACCCTTTTCTTATTTTTCTGTAAATTTTCCTTACCATGAACCTTCCATTAGTTGTTGAGTGTTCTAGAGCCCATTCATTGAATTCATGTAATAGGGTTGGTGTGAGATTCACTTCCCATATTTATTGAGAGCATAGGGTTGAGGACAATCATCTTGGGGAAGAGTGAAAGTCAATCAAGAAATATAAAGAGATGAAATTTGTATGGGAAAGAGACTAGAATTATGTATTCACGTTTTTGCATGGAGAGTAGTTTTTACATGGAGTTTTCTGGCAAGGAATGGAGTTCTGAGTGATGAAGCTTGGGGGTACTTGTTGTGGGCATGTTTGGCTATTATTTGGAAATGTAATCTCATTAAGAAAGAGGTTGTGTTCCTGAGAATAATGAGTTGTTCGAATTTCATTGAGGAAGAATATGTTTTGGGTGCTAGGAGAATTTGTGTTGTAGCTGTAGAATTATTGAAGTCCCAACATAGATGATTTTAGGGCCTAAATTTTGCAAATCGACTAACTTTCCATTGTTTTCCCAAAAAAAGATTCACTAATTTCCATTTTTCTAAAAATGATTCACCCAAAATTCCATAGAATAAAATTATTTTACCCTAAAAAATTCCAAATTTTATAGAAACTATATTAAATCCTTAGAAATTTGAATATTTTTAAAAACCTATCACCAAACATTTTACTTTTTTCATATTAAGGACTAGTAAATTGTCCCATATTTCTATATTTTAATATAAATTTCATGTTGGACATAATTCCATTGATGTATTGTCATTGTTGTCAATAGCCGATGACACACATGAAGCTTAGAAGGGAAAATGTGGTGCAGAAAAGTGATCGGGATCGAAATCCCCACAGGACAAACTAGGACTGTTGGATACATAAGCGTCAGATCAAGGGCAGGGATTGATTGTGGAGCGCAAAGGGAGAATTAAACTCCACGCTATTTCCAATCTCACAATTAGTCTAGATCTCAGATCTCATCATCTCAAAGATCAACGACTATGGTTGATCCACCAACAATCACACAACTTCAAATTGCAGAGTTTGGGCGATAGAATAAATCACGTGCAAGTTACGATTCTGCAATCCACAACGACCTTTGTTGGTCACTTTCCAGTAGATCTATCATTATCATCAATTTCACTACCAAGGCTGAAGCCTTGGAGTCACGAAATACCATCAACTTTCGGATTTGGAAAACCCCTCGATTGTTGATCTATTCAGAGCGCGCCAAGGTAGCAGTGGTCAACTTTGGCGCTACCCACTTCAAGAGAAAAGGGTTGAGAGAAAGTAAGATCACCCGAAGGCTGAAGTCCCAAAGTAAATGAGGAATGTCTAATATGAAGAACACTTCGGTAGATATCAGGACCATTAGATCATGTTTAGTGGAAGGACAAAGTAAGCCATAAATGTCCTGAAATAGACGCAAATCGTATGATCTGAGGAAACACTTCAACAGATATCCTGACCATCGTATAAATGGAAGTAGAAGTATAGGATAAGTAAGGATAAAGGCAAGAGATCCTGAATAGTCAAATTCTCGACAGTCATTGGGTCGTGTTAAGCCTTTTCGGGTTAAATAATGACCACTGGATGAAGTCAAGTTAATCGAGGTTTACACTTCGAAGAATATAACTTTGGGAGAATTTGGAAGCGGAGAAATCGAATTACCCAAAGTACCGAAGGTCGAAGTCCCGAAGTGGACATGATTCGTTCAGTCAGAGGAAAAATTTGGGAAGTATCCCAACCATTAGATCAAGGAGAATAACATGTGCCACATAAAGAGATCTACCTCAGTCAGGAAACATGGCATAATCATATAATGACAAGCGTCAAGGTCTCATAGGTACTTTAGGCATACATAAGCCATGAATCTAAGTGACATCTGTCAACCACTTAGTCAGTTCCATGTCAACAAGTGACGTCATCAAGTTACATCACTACAGTAGTTTTCAGTTTGGGAGTTTCACCACCAACAAATACCCGAAGTCCTGAAGTGGGCATGAGTCGTCCAATCTGAAGAACATTTCAGGAGAATTCACAATCGTTGATCAAGTAAAGTGGAAGGGTAGCATAAGTGGAAGTGTCAACTGACAGCAAAAGGTCTCCACCACTTTATGACTTATTCAACAGGTGATCACTCCGAAGGAAATTGGAGCAGGGATTATCCAAACCCACGAACTCTCGAAATAAATATGAACCGTTCTCTCACCTGTAGACTAAATCATGATCATCGATTTGTTCAAAACCTCTAGACAAGCAAGGATCGTCCGACTAATGGAAGAATGAATTTTGACTATCTGATTTGTTTCGATGAAATCTGATTTAGGAGATTTGAAAGATTGCAAAGGCCTGACATCTCGAAGGATGAAGTACCAAAGAACACGGTCCCAGAACTAGACATATGGGGGCTAAAAGGAAAAGGGAGAAAGAAGAGACAATTCTTAAATTAATAAGCCTATGGTTCTACGCCTGTGATCATATGTAAATGGGTTGAAGGAAGCGCCTCTGCAGAACTCGGTTTCTGCAATATTTGCAGAGATATGGAATCAAGTTAAAAAGAAATCGATCCATACCTGTGATTGATTTGTGAAAAACAGTTCAGATGGTTGTTAAAATTATGTGTGGTTATGAAAAGTCATGTTAATTACTATGTTACTTGAAACAAGGGTTATGTAATATTAAATGAACATACATGTTGTTTATGAAGTGTTGTGTTGAAAAGTTTAAAGGCTTATAAATATGTTGAGATGTGAATTAGAAAGTGCGTCTGTCAATGTCGTATTGAATATCAAGAACAAAAGGAGAGAGAGAAGCAGCTATGCAATCCAGTGTTTAATATAGAAGACCATTATTGGACTGCATATCCTATTTCCATATTGATCAACATAGGGTGGTAGGGAGGTGCAAGGTCAGGTTGGAGCATGCAGGGGAGTAGGTTCTTCCTTGTCAGTTGTAACTAACTAAATAGGGGGTTGTAACCTCCTACCAGTTGGATTTGGTGAACAAGAGTGTGCATGCATCCTGATCAATGGGTGTTTATCTAAAGAGGAAGAACATCTTTCTTCTATTGTAACTTGTAAAATATAATTTTGTAGTTAATAGAAAAGCATTTGTGGTTTTCCCAATTGGGTTCCACGATAAAATATTGTGTTCAAATTTTGTTTTCATTGACAAAAGTAAAAATATGATCAAATTATTGTGTCACTGATTCACCCCCCCCTCTAAGTGATAAGATCTAATCCTTCAATTGGTATCAGAGTAGGTCTCTTCACTAAAATTTTAAATCACTTGAAGAGAAATATACATCATAATGGATCATTAGTTGAAGATGTCATTAAAAGTCCCCCTACTTGATGGTGAAGACTATGTCTTATGGAGTGTTAGAATGAAAAGCTATCCAATGTCCATTGGAATGGAAGTATGGACATTAGTTGAAAAAGGATAGGATGTTCCAAAAGTCACTCCCATAGAATAGAAGACAAGAAGAAATTTTGGGAACATGCAAAGGCTTTAAACACACTACAAGCTGGACCGAGTAAGAAGATCCTTGCTAAAGTACTAAACTATAAAAATGCAAAACATCTTTGGGATAAATTGGAAATTGTATATGCAGGAGATTCCCAGGTAAAGAGGGCCAAACTTCAGACTCTCAAAGTACAATATGAAAGTCTAAAAATGAAGGATGAATAAAATATCTCAGAGTACTTCGAAAGAGTTGATAATATTGTTAATGCAATCATAGGTTTGGGAGTAGAAGTGTCAGGCAATGAGTTAGTTGAAAAGATACTAAGAACACTACCTATGTTATATAATCTTAAAGTGTCCACTCTTGAAGACCGAGACAAACTATATGAACTCACAATGGATGAATTGTATGGAATCCTCATAGCCTATGAGTTAAGATTAGGTCATGAGAACATCCCAAAAGGAGAGGCAACCTTCAAGGTGCTCAAGAAAACAAAAAATCAGAAGCAAAAAACTCAATCCATCCATCATGAAGAATTTGATGTAGAAGAATCCAAGTTTATTAAAAAACTCCAGAAAGGATCAGGGAGGTACAAAGGCAAGCTTCCTTTCAAATGTTTTAATTGTGGAAAAGCTGGCCACTTTGCACCCAAGTGTCGCTATCCCAAGGAAGACTTTGACGATGAAGAAGACACAAATAAACAATACAATAAGAAAGGAAACCCCACTATAAGAAAAAGTATTACAAAGGGAAAAATAATTTCTACTCAAAAGAAGAAAACATCAGTTCATCAGAATCTAGTGACAATGATGATGATTAAGTCATTTTTCTAGGTATTGAAAATTCTAATGAGATAGAATAAATTGAGCATGAGGAAAAGTCAGAAGATGAAGTAGAGTTTAATATGGAATAAGAACTTCTTAGTGCCTTGGATGAATTAAGAAGATACAAAAACATATATAGACAACTGAAAAGTTTGTAGTTGAACAAAAATAAAAACATGAACAGATAGAAAAAGAGACGGAGAAACTCATGAGCAACCTGAATGTCTTGAAATAGGATGGAAGAAAGTCTAGAAAAGTCTCTTAAAGTAGATCAAGTTAAGAGAAGAAATTATAATTCCTTTGCACTTCTACAAGAAGGGAACTTAGAATGCTTCAGATGTCATAATTATTGACATAAATCAAGTAATTGCATATTAATGGGAGTCTCAAATAAACCAAAGTTCATTAGAGAGAAAAAGAAGATTTGGAAAGAAAAAAACATCAAAATAGGAATGTCTAATTGCCTTGAAATCCCAAGATAAATAAGATCTATGATATGTTGACAGTGGTTTCTCAAAACATATGACAGGAAATAAGGACAAGTTTTTTAACTTAAAGAAACAAAGGGGTAAAGTTACATTTGGTGACAATGCTTCAGGTAACATACTTGGGAAAGGCACTATGAATATGGGAAAAGAATACTCAACCTACAAAACTTTAGATCGTGTTCACACTGACCTATGTGGACCTACACAGACCAAGAGTTTGCAAGGAGAGTCCTACTTTATTTTTTTCATTGATGATTTTAATAGAATGGATTGGGTATGTTTTATCAAGGAAAAATCTGAAGCACTTAACAAATTCAAATCTTTTAAGACCCTTGTTGAAAATGAAATAGAGACAAAAGTCAAAAGTCTTAGATCAGATAATGGTGGTGAGTTCACCTCAAAAGAGTTTCACCTCTTTTGTGAAACTCATGGAATAAAAAATCATTTTTTGTAGATTTTAGCCTTGTACAATATCTACTGCAAACAAATATTCAGTAAAATAATAGAAAAGACACAATGAAAAATACAAACATTACACAAAGAATTTTCCCCTCTAAACCCAAACTGGGAAAACCAGCATATTCTATATTCATTCATGTGTGATACATTGTTTACAATACAATATACATATAGGATCCAGCAGCATCCAAAACCCTAACCCAATGACCTGGATTAGTCCACAACCCTAATTCCTTAATCGAAAATAGAAAAAAATCGGCAAAAACCATGTGTCAAAAAACCACCTAAATACATGACACATTTCCCAAGGCAGATTTTTTTTTCACATCCTGGATAATCTCCTTGTTGTTTCCTATCAGCAACATTCCATCCACATACAATACCAAATAAATCAAACGATCACCAATTAATTTAAAATACACACAGTGATCCTCTTTGCTTCTTCTGAAGCCAAGTCCCAACATATAAGAATCAAATTTTTGATACCACATCCCTGGTGATTGTTTTAAACCATACATGGACTTTTTCAGCTTGCATATCAACTCCTTTCCCTTCACAGCATAACCTTCTGGTTTCTTCAGATATATTTCTTCTTCCAGATCCCCATGTAGGAATGATGTCTTCACATCCATTTGTTCTATTTCAAAATCAAATGCAACAACAACAGATAACATAAATCTTATGGAGTTAACTTGGCAACATGAGAAAAAATCTCACCAAAATCAATTCCCTCAACCCAGGAATAACCCTTTACTATTAACTGAGCTTTGTATTTCTCCACTTTTCCTTTTGCATTCAGCTTCTTTTTAAATACCCATTTGTTGCCACTGGGATTTCTTCCAGTTGGCAACTCCACTAGATACCAAGCCTCATTCTTATCCAAAGATTCCATTTCTTCATTCATGGCCATTTTCCAGAGATTTGCATCCTATGAATCCACTGCCTCCCTGAAAGTTCTAGTATCATCATCAGTAATAGACAAAGAAAAATTTGAATGGAGATTAGACGGAGTATACCTTTCCGGTAGCCTTCTTTCTCAAACTGATCTCCTCAATACTAGAGTGTGAGGATCTTCTTCTTTTGATTCTTGTTCTTTTGTAGAGTCTGACTTATCATCTTTCAAATCAAACTCTATTTTCTCTGGTTCTTGCTTACTTGGTCAGACTTCCTGTTTAACAACATCATTCATTTCTCTAAATACCACATCTCGGCTGTACACTACCTTATTAGTTTATGGGTTCCAAAGCTTATAACCTTTGAGACCATCTTTGTATCCAATAAAGATACACTTTTCGACCTTCTTATCTAGCTTACTCATGTTTTCCCTTGGAACATGAACATATGCATCACAACCAAATGCCTTGAGATGTGTGAGAGAAGGTTCCTTACCAGTCCATACCTCTTGTGGAGTCTTGTCATCCAATGCTGATGAGGGTGATCTGTTGACTAGGTAACATGCAGTACCTACTTCCTCTGCCCAGAATTCTTTCCCTAGCCCGGCACCACTACGCATGCACCTTGCTTTTTCCATCAACGTCCTGTTCATCCTTTCTACAACTCCATTCTTCTGAGGTGTATATTGAGCAGTCTTATGCCTTTCTATATCAAACTTCTTACAGAATTCTTCAAACTCCTTCCCGCAGAACTCTCTGCCATTATCTATCCTTATCACCTTAATTATTTTCTCTGTTTGAATCTCAACAAGAGCCTTAAACTCTTTAAACCTGTCAAAGACTTCAGATTTTTCCGGAGGAAATATATCCAAGTATTCCTCGAGAAGTCATCTATAAATGAGACATAGTACATAGAATTTCCCAATGATGGGATTGACATAGGTCCAAAAACATCACTATGAACTAGCTGTAAGATTCCTTCTGCCCTCTTTGCACCAAAGGGGAATCTTACCCGATTCTTCTTCCCATGTAGACAATGTTCACAGAAATCAAAATCCAAAGAGCAGTTAGACATACCTTCAACCATACCTTTACCGTGTAGTAGTCGAAGATCCTTCTCTCTAATATTCCCCAGTCTTTGATGCCATAGAATAACCTTTTCTCCAGAGACTGTAGGATTTATTTCTTCTTCAACTCCAATATCAGGAACAATGGAACTATTACACCCATCACTAATAGTTATTCCTTCCATCGTATACAGAGTTCCAAACCAAACACCTTTCAGCAACACCATTTCTCCTCCAACCATCCTGCAGGTTTCCTTTTCAAATATTGTTTTTACCCTTGCATCGTCCATTTTTCTTACAAAAATCACATTTCTGGCCAAACCTGGGATGTGAAGAACACCAGGCAGTGTTCTAATCCTTCCATCTATGAGCCTCAACTTGAATTTTCCTTGTCCTAAGATTCTGGTTGTCGAATCATCACCTAATAAAAAATTACCTCCATCATACCTTTCATATTCGCATAACCACTCCCTGTAGGGAGTCATATGAAAGAATGCCCCAGATTCAACCAACCATGCCTCATAATACTCATGTGTGCTTGATGAAGCCAAGTACACATCCCCTCCTTCTTCCTTGGAGGTCTTTTCTTCTATAGAATGAGATTCTTTAGATCCCTTCTTTTTCTCAACCTTGGATCTACACTGCTTCTCATAGTTCCCTTCTTTTCCACATCTCCAACATAGCCTTGCAAACTTTCCAGGACATTTAGATCCACCCTTAGACTTAGATCGCCCACTTGACAAATTAGATCTATTCCTTTCCTAGGAATGTCCTCTTGCAAATAATGTGTCTGTGCTCTATAATTCCATATTCTTCCATCTCATCTCCTCCGACAACAAGGATGAGACCACTTCATAAAAATTCAAGGCAGTTGTATTACTACCTATGGCCACAACTAGACTATCCTAGGAGTCTGGTAAAGAACACAGTAAAATAATACTTTTATCTTCATCCAAAATTTTAATATCAACAGATTCTAATTGACTTACTACAGTATTGAAGGAGTTCAAATGATTTTCCACTGAGTCTCCATCTCTCATCCTCAGGTTATACAACTTCTTTATCAGGAATAGTTTATTTACCAGGGACTTAGATGGATACAACTTCCCCAACTTTTCCCATAAATCCTTGGTTGTAGCTTCCTCTGACACATTCAGTAATACTGAATCGGAGAGACACAGTCGAATTGTGCTTTTTTCCTTTCGATCCAAATGTTTCCAATCATTTGTTGAATTTCCTATAGGTGAAGTGCCTGGATCTTCCATGATCCATTGGTCTCTGTCCACCAATAGATCTTCCATCTTGATCTTCCACATCTCAAAACTTTTCCCATTAAAATTCTCGATCTCCATATTTGAATTGCTTGCCATTTATTTTCACTTGAAAAATCAATACCACAAATCTCCCACTATAATAAGGCTTATCACAGTCCCAAGACAAACCCTTGACCAAAAAGGAATTCCCCCCTGAACCCAACAAATATCTGATACCAAATGTAGATTTTAACCCTGTACAATATCTATTGCAAATAGATATTCAGTAAAAGAACAAAAAAGATACAAAGATTACACATAGATTTTTCCCCTAGAAACCCAAACCGGGAAAACCAACATATTCTATATTCGTTCATGTGTGATACATTGTTTACAATACAATATACATATAGGAGCCAACGACCTCCAAAACCCTAACCCAATGACCTGGATTAGTCCACAACCTTAATTCCTTAACCGGAAATAGAAAACCATCGACAAAAACCATGTGTCGAAAAACCACCTAAATATGTGACACATTTCTCGATGCACGTGACACATTTCCCGACACTACTACTCATGCAAAGAATATAACACATACCCCACAATTATATTCTTCCATAACACCTCAACAAAAATGGGATTGTTGAGAGAAGGAATAGAATAGTCTAGGAGGCTGCAAGGACTATGCTCAATGAAGCAAGATTATCTGATGGATATTGGAGGGAATCTGTAGGCACAATAGTATACATATTAAACAAAAGTCAGATCAGGATTAATAGTAATAAGAATCCTTATGAACTATGGTTTGGGAGAGCACCTTCAGTAAAATACTTGAAGGTCTTTGGAAGTAAGTGTTACATCAAAAGGCTTGATGAGAATCTCAAAGCATTTGATGCTATATCTGAGGAAGGTATCTTTCTTGGATATGCTTCTACCAAGAAAGCATCCAGATGCTACAATATTAGATTACATAAGATTGTTGAGATTTCATATGTTAAGGTGGATGACTTAAAAAAAATATATATCAAATATCAAGAGACCATACTTGACAATGAAGATGAAGACAATGATGAGTCAGTTGGTACACAAGCAAAAAAAGTAGAAGAGAATAAAGAAAAACCTGACACAACTCCAAAATTTGATAATGTCATACAAGAATATTATCAATTACCCAACAAATGGAAATTAAAAGAAGAATATCCTCAAGAAAAGGATGAATAAGCCTCTAGTGCACATAATAATGATGTTGATGATGAATCTTCAATGGTAGAACAACAAGAAGAATTGAGTGATGATTATTTCATAAATTTTTCAATCCTATTTTAATGGTACATTGAAACTCCGTCTCGAAGAAAAATTAAAAAAAAAGAAGGGAAGGATAATTTAGGGAAGAGCTAAAATTCATTCATGTTGATGCTTATATGATCATTGAAGCACATAAAAATGAATAGGATCATCGAAAGCATCATGGTTTAATAGAATAAATCTATGCAGGATCTGACATAGTTTATTGTAGGTCTTTATCTTCCCAGGAATAATGCAGGTTATGTAATGGTCTCAGAATGGTTACAAGTGGACAAAACCCTAAATCGAAGTTACTATGTGAGCAAGAAATGGAATGAATGGAAAATTCTGCAGCAATGAGGTGATGATGAGAATAGATTAAGTAAAAATCTGAAAATGAAAAGACTGAATGATGTAGTTCTCTTGAAGAAACATGGAATGTGATTTGAAATAGAAAGTTATAAGAACACAGTGTTTTCATGGAATTCATAAACTGAGAATGACTTGGATGATGTGTTGCAGTCTCATACGGTGTATTCTTGGAAAAATCTAAGGTAGATCACATGATAGCACCTGATGAGGAAGTAAAGGCCTTTGAACTAGACTGTGATGGTAAATAAGATCGATGGAAAGACTGAGAAATCGATCGATGTAGAGGAAAAGGTGAGAACCCTCAGAAGTCATCCGATCAATAAATTGATTGTGTTGATCGTCTCATGTAACGGGATTTATCCCACATTGGAAGTGTGAAATTTTTTATGTGGTTTTATATAGACAACCCTCACTATAATTATTCGACGCATAGTGCAAAGGTATGGAGGGGGCTCTAGGTGCTTGGAATTCACTAGAAGATCACCAGCCTAGAGCCTGGGATGACCTATCAGGCCCCCTACCTTTTGGTCAAAGCGACAATAAATGTCGATCTGATGACAAAGGATCTCGTTCGTTCATTGGAAATATATATTTTTTGTATATACATTGCACATCGGTCATATGGGTGACCATGGGCTTAAGGGCTATTTTGGTTGGTGGAAACTGACAATGAAACCACAAACTTGTCGAAGAAATTAGTGGAATGAAAAAATGGAGGATCACCAAGTTTTTCTTCAGTTGAATAAAAGTCCAGATGTCGAAGACTGCCAAAAATGTCAGATAAAAATTGCACAATAAAAATACAAAAGACAATGAGTAAAATAAAGCCACATTTTTCGATGGATTCTTTGGGTTGATGAATAACATTTCATGACAAATAGTATATCAATAATATTTTTTTATCAAAGTCTGTGAATATTATTTTAAAGAAGAATTTTATTATGAATTAAAGAAGACATCAAAAGCATCTTGAATAAAGATTGATACATCTAGTTAGAGATTGATGAGAAGCAATGGATAGGTCAAAAGGTCATTTGAAAAGTATAAGCTTTAGTTACTTAGTGTTCTAGTAGGATAACAGTATTTGCAGTGGAAGCAGTAGAATGTGTATAGTGTTATACATGGAATCCTATAGAAATAGCAAGGGGAGAGATCTTGTCAAGAAGAAATTCCCCTTCAGAAACAAAGGGGAAGAGAAGTTAGAAGTAGAGAGAGAAGATTGACAGGGAGAGTCATTCAGCTATGACAAGAAAAGTATGATTGTAGGAAGAGTTACATGAGTTTAGATTCTGGTAAGTAGCATTCAGACAGACAAAGAATTACCATAGGGGGAGAAACCCTTTTCCATTGATGTCAAAGGGGGAGAGTAACTTTATAAAGAAAAGCATCATCATAGGGGGAGTTTGTATGAAGTTAGAGTGTTTCCCTCAATAAGAAATGGGGAGATTGTTGGACATACTTTCATTGATGTATTGTCATTGATGTCAACAGCCGATGACGCACATGAATATCAGAAGGGAAAATGCAGTGCAGAAACGTGATCGGGATCGAAATCCCCACAGAACAAACCAGGACCATTGGATACCCAAGCTCTAGATAAAGGGAAAGGATTTATTGTGGAGCACGAAAGGAGAATTAAACTACACACTATTTCCAATCCCTCAATTAGTCTATATCGTCATATCTCATCGACTCAAAGATCGATGACTGTGATTGATCCACCAAAAATCGTACAACTTCAAATTGCGGAGTTTGGGCGATAGACTAAACCACATGCAGGTTACAGTTCCGCAATCCACACTGACCATCGATGGTCACCCACCAATATATCTATGGTTAGCATCAATTTCACTACCAAGGCCGAAGCCCCAGAGACACGAACTCCTGTCAACCGCTGAATCTAGAAAACCCCTCAATCGTTGATCTATTTAGAGCATGCAAAGGTAGCAATGGTCCACTTCGGCGCTGACCACTTCGACAGAAAAGGGTTGAGAGAAAGTAAGATCACCCAAAGGCCGAAGTCCCAATGTAAATGAGGACCATCCAATCTGAAGAACACTTCGGGAGATATCAGGACCGTCAGATCATGTTTAGTGGAAGGACATAGTAATCCACAAATATCCCAAAATAAACACAAGTCGTATGATCTGAGGAAACACTTCAGGAGATATCCTGACTGGTCGATTGAGGAAAGTATAAGGATAGAATAATCAAGGCCAAAGGCCCGAGATCCCGAATAGTCGAATTCCTGACAGTTGTTGGATCGTGTTAAGCCTTTTTGGGTTAAAGAATAACCATTGGATGAAGACAAGTTACTTGAGGTTTACACTTCAGGAGAATTGGGAAGTGGAGAAATAAAATTACCCAAAGTCCTGAAGGCCGAAGTCCTGAAGTGGACATGAGTTGTTCGATCAAAGGAACACTTTGGGAAGTATCCTGACCATTATATCAAGGAGAAGAACATGTGCCACATGAAGAGATCTATGTTAGAAAGGATATGTCGTGTAATCAGATGATGACAAGTGTCAAGGTCTCATAGGTACTTTCGGCATACATAATCCATGAATATAAGTTAAATGTGGTAGCCACTCAGTTAATGCCACGTCAACAAGTGACGTCATCAAGTTACATCACTCCGAGAGTTTTCACTTCGGGATTTTCACCACCAACAAACACCCGAAGTCTCAAAGTGGACATGAGTCATCTAATCTGAAGGACACTTCGGGAGCATTCTCGACCGTTGGTCAAGTACAGTGGAAGGATAGCGTAAGTGGAAGTGTCAACCGACAACAAAAGGTCTCCACCACTTTATGACTTATTCGATAGGTGATCACTCTAAGGGAAATTGGAGCAGTTATTATCCGAAGCCCCGAACTCTTGAAATAAACGTGAACCGTTCACTCACCTATAGATTAATTCATGATCATTTATTTGTTCAAAACCTCTTGAAAATCCAGGATTGTCCGAATAACGGAAGAATGAATGTTGATCGTCTAATCTATTTCGGTGAATTCTGATTTGGGGGATTTGAAATATTGCAAAGGTGTGAAGTCCTGAAGGAAGAAGTATCAAAGAAAATGGTCCCAACACTAGACATATGGGGGATAAAAGGAAAAGGGAGAAAGAAGAGACAATTTGTAAATTAATAAGCCCGTGGTTCTACACCTGTGGTCACATGTAAATGGGTTGAAGGAAGAACCTCTGCAAAACTAATTTTTTGCAATATTTGCAGAGATATGAAATCGATTTAAAAAGAAATCGATCCATACCTGTGACCGATTTATGAAAAACAGGTCAGATGGTTGTTAAAATGATGTGTGGTTATGAAAAGTCATATTAATGAATGTGTTACTTAAAACAAGGGTTATGTAATATTAAATGAACATACATGTTGTTTATGAAGAGTTGTGTTGAACAGTTTAAAGGCCTTTAATATGTTGAGATGTGAATTAGAAAGTGTGTCTGTCAATGTCTTATTGAAGATCAAGAACAAAAGGAGACATGGTAGCAATTATGTAATCCATTGTTTAATATAGAAGACCATTATTGGACTGCATATCCTATTTCCAAATTAATGAACATAGGGTGGAAGGGAGGTGCAAGGGGAGGTTGGAGGCATACATGGGAGTAGGTGCTTCCTAAAAGTTGAAGAGATTCGTCGGAAAGAACCTGAAACCTTGGAAACTGCGTAGACCATCGAAGTAAGTATTTTTATCCCCCCTGTTGATTCAGTAGTATTAAGCAACCAGAGTAATACCAATCACTAGAGTGTCCAGAGAACTGTCAATAGTAGTCCACCACATATTCAGTCAGGAATCCTAGGAAGATCTATGGCAGATGAGATGAGGCTTCCTATCTTTAGGGGAGATGGATCTGAAAATCCTCACCAGAACCATTTTCTATGTGAAGCCGTATGGAATATTAAGAATGTCACTGGAGAAGCAGTGAAAAGAACCCAGTTTAGTACTACCCTAAGAGATCATGCACTAAGTTGGGACATGAAGCTTGTCCAAGGACTTGCATAGCCTAAGCCATTGAATCGGATTAAGAATGCATTGATTGCAGAGTTCAAGAAACCCAAGTCGGAGTCACAATGTATTATAGAGATGAAAGAGATCAAGTAGAACATGGTCGAAATTGTTTGGGAATTCAATGAGAGATTCAGAACCTTAACATGCCGATTGACTTTTCAGATCCCAGGTGAACAGAAAAAAGAATGGTTCATTGTTTCCCTCTTACCACACATCAGAGTTCCCCTGATGCACCAGAAGATTGATTCGCAGTCTGAGCCTCTGGAGATCGCCATGAAGTTAGAATAAGCCCCTATGGGAGAATCCAGCTCAGGGATGAGTTAGATCTTGAGTCAGCTAACTAGTTTGTCTCTACAGGTAGAAGATATGAAGAAAGACAAGGGAAAAGATAAAAGAGATGACATATGGTGTGTCATATGCAGATCAGAATGCCATGACAAGGAACATTGTCCCCTATTCAATGAATACTTGGCTTTTGGAGCCCTGATCCCTTTGAAGCAAGTCACCTTACCTTGGTGCAAGGTATAAAGAAACAAACATCGCCCTGGTGAGTGCTACTACATGCAAAAGTATGTTCATACACCTACAAATTTTTACTATACATTTTGTAAGTCTGTAGTACATGATGATAGGGATTGTAGGCCTTATGATCTCATGCATGAAAGTTCAAGAGACATATATAATATTCAAGGCGAAGTACATCAAGAAGGAAACACTCCGCAATATAACTCTCCTGGGAGAGGAAAATTCAATCCTCGCAATGGATTCAGAGGAAGAGGACAACGAGGAGGAATGGGTCGAGGTTGAGGACAGATCATCTGTTATAACTACGCACAACCAGGACACCTTGCAAGGGATTTCCAGAACCCTTGTACCACTTGCAGCTACTGTAGCTCATTTGACCATGTTATAGAAGATTGTCCTGTGCTGCTAGCTAAGCTTCAGGAAAGACAAGGACCTCAGCCGAACCCGCAAGTACAACTGATATACATTGAACCTCATAGAGAAGACCCTAGAGTGGATGTTATAACCAGAAGAGGCATTGTTACAGGAGAAGATAGACTAACCCAAGGAAAT
Organism: Picea glauca; assembly: GCA_000966675.3. Lineage (NCBI taxonomy): Eukaryota > Viridiplantae > Streptophyta > Pinopsida > Pinales > Pinaceae > Picea > Picea glauca. The sequence continues at coordinate 6,958 of JZKD02S1807838.1, read as the reverse complement.
ATTAGATAAGATTTGGGAATTAGGAAAGCTGCAGAGACAACCCAAATCTTTGATGCAAAGAAAGAAAGACAAATATTTGAGGAAGCCAGAAAATAATTCAGAGGAGATGAAGGCTCTTCATCAAAGACAAGACCATAAGTGAGAGAATATGGAATTCCTCTGGAATCTGATCAGTGTGATTCACCAAAAGAAGGAAAAGAGGTAAGAAATATCATGGAATTTTTATATACTTGTATTAAGTTGATTTAGGATGAAAGCATTGTACAAGAGTTACAAAATTTAATCAGACAATATGAGCTAGGAAAGATAGACCCCTTACTGAATAGGTCAGTACACCAAATTGGTAGGAAGAGAAGGACAAATAAGAAATTACATTTGAATTCTCAAATAGGAGAGTATGAGATAGATTATGTAGTCCTCGACTTAGGGTTGAGGTCAATGTCATGACGAAGCAAACCTGGGCGCTAATGGGAAAACCAAAGTTGATCTATTCCCCCATTAGGTTTAGGATAGATAATAAACAAGTTGTAAGCCCTTTTGGAAGATTAGAACATGTCCCTGTGGACATCGACGGAGTAAGAAAGTTTGTAGATTTTGAGGTAATTGAAATAGTTGATGATAGTTGTCCTTACCCCACACTGTTAGGAATCGATTAGGCTTTCAATAATTCCACTGTGGTTGATTTAAAGAAAAGACGTGTGACTTTTGAAAGAGATGGCCTTAGGGTCATTTCACCTTTAGATCCAGATGAAGGTCAGTGATACACATAACCTATCAGAGAAGAAGACCACACATATGCACTAGAAAATATATACAAGCTAACAACCAGACAACAAGATTACATTAATCCTACAACCAATGGAAACTTAAGCTGGTGAAGTGATAACAAATGTTCATTAGACTCAGAATAAGAACTAGAGAACTGGAAGAATAAGATGTATGAAGTATCTACAAGAATATGTGTTATATTAACTAAAGAAGTTTGATTGATCGGCACAAAAGTAATTAACTTACCCACCTTTGATGGTCTAAATCCTTTGGAAACCTTCTTGTCGGACTTTGAAGGGAGTGCACCAATTCAACAAAGATTGTTGGCGATGGATGAGGCCTTGAAAGCAACCCTAGAAATATGGTGGGGGACACACAAAAAAAAACATTACAGATTGGGTATAGTGTCGTACCTTGATGACAACATGGTTCTCAACACAAGTAGAAGGCTGTGAAGTTTGCTACACCGGTCGAAGCTGTCCAAAGGACCATGTGCGAAGATGTGAGGAAGCCTGGAGCAAAATTCCTCAAGAACAATGGGTACACAAATTCATCAACACACTGGACACAACACCTATCAACTGGTACCTTCAAGCAGAGTTGTGCCTCATCACTATGGATTGGGAAGGTATGACTCAGAATTTTGTAACTACCTTCTTATTTGAAAGCCAATTTCCTTCAGTAGATCAAGCATTACATATTGTGAGACAGAAATTATTCAAGGAGGCATCTAGCCTTCCTTTGGAACAAGAAGAGGACGAATGAGCTGCGCCTCTCCAAAAACTACAAGGCTATTACAACATTAATGTGGATGAAGATGATGATCCTAGGAAGGTGAACATAGTGGAAACAGAAGGTCAGAGAGATGCACTAACCAAGATTTGTAGTGTGAACAGGGATGATTGGGATCTAAGAGTACCAACAGTGTTATGGGCCTATAGAACTACTTTCAAGAAACTAACAATGCAGACCCCTTTCAAGTTGGTATATGGTCTTGAAGTTGTTGTTCCAATGGAATATTTGGTACCAAGCCTAAGAATTGTTTCCTTTACAGGTATGGATGACCCATGCACTATTCAAGAGAGGCTTGCACAACTGGTTCAACTAGAGGAAGATAGATTCATTGCAGGATTCCATCAGTAGGTTCAGAAGGAAAGAGAGAAGGTCTATCATGATCGACACATCAAGAAGAAGGCATTCAAACAAGGTGATATAGTACTGGTATATGATCGCAAGTTCATAAAACATCCTAGGAAGTTCATAACACATTGGCTAGGGCCATACAAGATCGCTTATGTTACAGAGGGAGGAGATGCACAATTGAAAATGTTGAATGGAGCATGTAAGGAAGGTTTCGTGAATGGGAGCTGGCTGAAGTTGTACTATGACAACCATCTGCCTCATAGCTCTAAGTAAAAACATGAAGAAAAGGGTCTAGGTACTAGGTGCATTTGAAACTAGGTACCAGACATAGAAAAGACAGTCTGCACAAGGGAAAAAGAGGAGGCATCAAGCAGAAAGTAGAGGCTGCACTATGCAGTATAGAGTCGAAGTAAAACATGAAGCTCAGATCTGAAGTGCCTCGGGATGAGTCACAGATGAGTGTTGGGGGGTTGTTGGCCCTTGGTTATGGAAGTATGCAAAGATCAATGAAGAAAAGGGAGAATGCGAACTTTGCATAAGAAACAGTGATTGTTACTGGGTCGAAGTGAGAAAAAGAGAAGAAAAGATAGAGCAAACTAAGTCATTGAACAAAGAGATTGGGGATGACAGATAAGCAAGAAATAAGGATCGTGGACAACTCAACAAGCAGGAAAATCCACCGTTGGATTCTTTGGAGAACCACGTGAGAAGGAAGGAAAGACAGGTTGGCAAAGCCCTGAAAATACGGGTCAAGTTGACCTAGGGTTTTAGACACCTAGGGTTTTGGTATCTACGGTTTTGGACACCTAGGTTTCGACCTAAGGATGTTGGTGAGCTATTGTAATGTATAAATAGAGGTCTAAAGGACCTGGGATGGGTTGGTGTTATGATTATTATTGTTGTCTTTGTTTTTGTGTGATCAAGCGAGTAGTAGTGTGTGAGAAAGAAGTGTTGAGTACGAGAGCCTTCTGGTATTGTAAGATCTTCAACTGGGTGCAAAGATCAACCCTGCAGCTGGGTGCACAGGGAGGGGAGAGAAAGAAAGGAGAAGAAGGAAGATATGCTAGCTAAGAGCACAAACAAGAACTGTATGCTTTACCTTAATATACTATAGCACAGTTCTATGGACATATCCCTAGAGAGAGGGTGAACCATGTATATTTTGTGTTGTGTGTGATTGGTATTTTATCTCTGTCATTGATATACTGTGATTGCATTACTGTTTTATATCTGATAAGTAGATGTGAAGAATAGATCTAAGATGATAAGTGATTTATGAATTATGTGTTGTTCTTGTGTTAGATCCACTTGATATCCCCTTTGGTTGTAGACGTCCCTATCTTGCAACCCCCTCATAACTGCTTCGGGTGAGACTGCATCTGCTTCGCAGGTGTTTCCAAAAGGGACAGTAGTTAGGGCTTGTTGGTGCTCTCTTGGAGCTGAACCCTGGGTCTTCCCTTGTGCCAACATTGTCAGTTGTAGCTGACTAAATAGGGGGTTGTGACCTCCTACTAGTTGGAGATGGTGAACAAGGGTGTTGGTGCGTCCTAATCAGTGGGTGTTGATATAAAGAGGAATAACATCTTCCTTCTATTGTGACTTGTAAAAAGAATTGTGTAGTTAATAGAAAAGTATTTGTGGTTTTCCCAATTGGGTTCCACGATAAAATATTGTGTTCAAATTTTTTTTGCATTGACAAAAGTAAAAATATGATCAAATGATTGTGTCATTGATTCACCCCCCCCCTTTCAGTGATAGGATTTTATCCTTCATTTCAATCCTTAAAATTATCTCTGAGTCCCATCAAGTATAATTCTTGTCGAACCTGTGCCTGAAACCATGGAGGGGAGTGGAAATTCCTGAGGGATTGTGAGAAGTGAAGGGGTATTCCATCCCTTGGGTTGTGCAGGTTGAGGGGAAGAGAGTTGGTAGACTGGAATTAGTAGTGATTTTTGAATATTACGAGGGGGACATTAACCAACCTTAGGGATCATCGTCTCTTGTGGATTCATATCCCCAGCTCGTGGGTGTATTGTTGTAGAGATATGGAACAAAAATGATACATTTGGGAGGAATGTTCATCCTTAGCAACGAGTTTCACATTTTATAAGATAAGTGTTCTTATGTGCTTTATTTATTCATGGTTAATTGTTGATATAATTGTTGTGCAATTTACTTTGAGTTATCTTGGCTAAATGCTACTTGTTGTGAGCAGAATGATGCACTTAAATATTTATTCATATGGTTGAATGTTGTTGTATGTGGTTTAGTTGATGATGTGCACAATTATAGCAGTTGAAATTACGTTTTTAAGTAGCATAGACAATATCATGAGTTTTAATGTCATGTTGTGTGTTATGTCCACATTTATATTTTGTATCAAAAAAAATTATGGGGTCATTTTAACAGTGATGTGACCCAGTTGGAGGTTGCATAGGTTAAAATATGGTATTAGAGCTTCCAGTTCAACACTAGACCCGTATGGGCCAAGAACTAGTGCGAATTTGGGTAAAGTAGTTGTTATAGATGTTGATATGAGTGAGTTTGAGGGAAAATGGTGAAGAACCATAGAGAAATCCTCAAATTTATGGGAAGATTTGAGTTTTGAATTACCCAGTAATCTCTGAGATGCTTAATGGAATCAATCAGCGAGGTTACATTGTTAAATTTGATCTACACTGTCATATTTCACATTTTAATGGTCATTGTAAAGTTACAAGAAGTTTGGTAAATCGACAGTCGAGATTGTGTTTGATCATGAGATCAACAATCGAGATTAACCTTGAGAAATTTAAAACTTTATAAGGTTTTGACAATTTGGAAGTTTGATTAAATCAATGGTCAAGATATATTTTTGGAATTTTGCAAAGGAAGAAAATCTATGGTCTTTATTATTTTTGGAGGGTTGGAAGAATGAATTCAATCGAAGGTCAATATATTCTTGGCTTGAATATCAATGACATAGATTCGTCAGGCATTTTGGTCGATATTTCTAAGTGTTGGAAATTCACTAGGAGAGAGGGTCAATGACTGATGGTCAGGTCGACCAAAGTGGTGAAGAGTTGGTCTGACTAAAGGAAGTGGATGATGGTCAGGAATCGACCAAATTTGGTGGATTTTTTTTTAATGTGCAAGATACGTGGCCAATGGGTTGATGGTCAAGTGTCAGCTTATTTTCACTAAGTGTTTTCTAGCGTGCAAGAGAAGTGGTCGATGGGTCGATGGGGCAATTTTTGGGCGTCAGTAGATTTCGATGGAGTGTTTTTTTATATGCAATAGAAATGATAGATGGGACGATGAGACGATTGTCGGACATCAACCAATTTAGTGAGGTGATCAGGTCGTCGAAGAGAAACAACTAATGGTCGATGAAGGGAAGAGGGAAATGACCTATCATGCTATGTCAACATCCACAAGTCATGCGACATCAACATCCATTTTTCATGCCATGTCATCCAAATTAACACCTCATGATGATGTGCCATGCCACATCATCATCCACATGTCATGCCATGTCAACAATTTCCAGGTCAGCCAAGAAAGGGTTGACGACTAATGGTCGGGTTGATCGAAATGGTGAGGAGTTCATCTACCAATAGGGGATCACCAACAGTTGATGGATGATGATCAGATTGGTCAGTGTAACGAGGTGTTGAAAATAATTTTCCAAGAGGAAGGGTCTATGATAGATGGTCAAGTCAGCTAGTTTAACAAGGATTTTTGGATCAGTTGCCAAGAGAATGAACCAATAACCAACAGTCAAGTCGAAAATTCTGAAAATTGGATCTTAGATCAACGGTATAGATTGGTTTGGGCTAACGATCGACAATGTAAATTCATCCACAGACATGGAGGAGGTTTAGTGGATGAACAACTAAGAATTCCATGCGATTTGAGATCGATGACTTAGATTTAAGGGTTGTTAACACAACAAAACAGTCAAATTTATGCATTTTTTGTGGTTTTTGAAGGTCATCAACTCGTGAGGCGATTTTGAGGCCCTAAACAATATTTTTATCCAATACAAACCGACAATAATAATGTGTACCAAAAGAAAGAAATAGGAAAGAGCTATCCAATGAGTTAAATTGTTCTTAAAACAGAGCTTGTATGAGAAAGTTATAACCAAAATAGTATGGGTAAAATTCCAGCACCAGATTACTTCCAAAGGGAATAAATCATTGCTCGAAAGTACATTTGAGGAAAAAGAGTAGTCAATGGAAATATTACAAACCATAGAAGAAAACCATAGAGAAATATTTTAGATCTGGGTATGTAAAAATGTGTCTGGAGTGAAAGAAGACACCTGTAGCATACAGGGATAAATGGGGAAAAACTTCTTTGGGCCATAACTTTCACCTCGGAGCTCGGATTTGAGAAAACGAGTAGTCATTGGAAAGGTATTTAGGAGAAAAATACATATATCCACATAGAATTTTGAATTGGGTTCTAAAATTTTCTCATAATTTAATAAAGTAATTCTATAGTAGTAAGAAAGAAGAAATTTCAACATGTGGGTGTTGTAACTTTCTGCTCATAACTCAAAATGAGGCATGAGTATAGCCATTGGAGAGATATTTCAGAGAATAATGTGATTAAGTAAACACATTAGGACTTGGTAATTTTTTTAATTTTAAATTTATGTGAAGAGTAACTTGTAATCTAATTAACAAATAATTTGCATTATGCTTAATTCTAACAACAATAATTCCATGCACATTCTTGGAGAATAAGAGATATAGAAAAGAAGGATTTAGTTCCTACATGAGAACTAGAGACATGAAGGATGCACAAGAGTATTATAACTATGAAGAAGATTTCATAGGTATTCATGTCAGCATGGGTAATGTTGAGGCTAAGTCTAATGGAAAAAGAGATAGACAGGAGCCTGTAACTATGAGAATCCTACAAAACAAAGTGAAGAGCTATATAGTTGATAATGAAAGGATCATGAAATGTCAAGAGGAGATACTAAAAATCCTAAATATGTTGCAGAACCAAGTCAAAAAATATTCAGGCACAAGGAAAGAAGCTAGTGCCATGAAAG